>REGM01000007.1:237433-312613 GCA_004194415.1 Aurelia aurita
GGCTAACTGTCAAAGTTTTATACTGTGTAGGAGTCTAACGCTGTGCAAAGATCGCATCTATTTTTTGCCATAGGCGAATGACCTGATAAAGACACCAACTAGTAAAGTTTTCTCCATTTTAGAGTACAAGTCTGGCTAAAGATTAAACTGATTTTCTGTTGTAGGCAGATAGGACAATTGTATGATTAACTTCGAAGTTTTGTTCTGTGCAGGAGTGCAATTCTACCAAAGATACAGCTGATTCTCGGCTATCGGCAGATAAGAGCGACAGACCAATCAAGATAAAAGTACTGTGCGGTTTGCTTATCTCCAATTCGGCAATCTGCTGCCACAAGAATAGCTTTGGAGCTTTAAATATGCATTATTTTAGACTATAGGCGTGGTTTTGTAGTACCGTGTGTGTGGCAGTTAGACACACCCAGCCGATATTTGAAGTATATCATGCAGAAGAATGTGACCTACACTCATTCTTTTTATAAGAAAAGCTTATAAGAAACGGTACGCTCAATTTTTTAAACTTAAGAAACAACCCTACCTGAATCAGGGGTGGCGCCAGGAATCTTCCGACGGAGGGGCTGCAACTTCCGACAGGGGGGCTAAAATGGCAAAAAATGCTGTTTTCGTACGTCTTTTTGCTAAATTTCCTCCGACAATAACCCAAAATTTCCTCCGACGGGGGGGCTAGATGCTTCCGACGGGGGGGCTGTAGCCCCCCCTAGCCCTCCCCTGGCGCCACCACCCCTGACCTGAATTAAAAAAGCTGAGAAACTTTTGTAATTTGTAGCTTTAATTTTCCCCAGGTCACTCGAAAATGTTGTGACACTGTACAGTAATAGTAAATGCTTTGGCATCGTTTTGAGTGCGAATTATGTTATATGATATTTTGAGATCTTGCTAAGTAATTTGGAAGCCCTTCTAACAAAAGTATATTTGCTCTACACTTAGGGCATTAACAATATAAAGAAACACATAAGAAACTTTTGGTAGCAAAATGACCCTAAAATTTAACAAACTGCCTACCAGCCACGAACCTTAGTTTCTTATAAAAAATGAGTGCGTATGTTTAACGATCTTTAACAACTGTTGCCGTCATGAAGGGAGTGATACGAGTATTCTTTCTTGGTAGAATACTGCTCGAATTCAGGGCATCTTTTAAGGATTTTTCACTGGTGGGGAATTTATTGACAGGGCACCTTGAGATAGCACCAAAGGGCATTTTACAAAATCTAGAAACAGCTATTATGTGATTTCCAGATTTTATCAATATGTGTAGAGTCAAATCAAACTTTTCTTCAACCTGCATTTATCATATTTTTAAAAGGGCACTTTTAACTGAAAAGGGCAATTCACTGGTGGGGAAAATGGGCATGACTGGGGGGGGGGAATTGAAGGGGCTGGTGGGGAATTTCCACACCACTTTCTATGTTAAAAGATGCCCTGCTCGAATTTGAATGAAGTTTCGGTACACAATTATCCTTTCATAAGAAATTGCGTTAAAGGCCTAGAAGAAAATTAAGAAACTATAGTACTTTGTCTGAGAAGCACTAAGAAACTTTTAAATTTAAAGAACGCCAATCAACCAGCATCCTTTGCGCGCTTCGCTTGTTGCCTTTCGACTGCGGCGGCCATTTTAATATGACACCATTCTCTGCAAAGCGTGACCGCAAAGGATGCTGGTTGACCGGCGTTCTTTAAATACAATGCTTGTTGTAAAATAAACTGTTTACATTTTGGACAAGGCAAGGAATGTTTATCTATATATATTAAAACAATGCTTGTTTCCTTAGATATTGGAAGGCAATTTATGTTGAAAACAACAGGAGTTAATCAAGAGGTAACAGCAAATCATAATGCTTTGTTATTCATTATGCTCATTGAATTGAATTGCCATAAGACAAGGCTGTTGAAAAAATCTTCCCGATCTCGATTCTACTGAAATATAAAGCTCATACGCATGAAAGTCTTTGCAAATATCGATGATTCAAGAGCAAAGTCTCTGTAACAGGGCCGTAGGAAGCATCTTAAACTTGGAGGGGCACAACACTTCAAGGGCCCTTTTTTCATAGCTAAAGGGGCATTTCCTCAAACAAAAAGGGCAATTTCTCGTTTATTGCATAATCTTGGGGGCACGTGCCCCTAGTGCCCCCATGGTTCCTACGTCTCTGCTCCGTAACACATGACAGATAACTGAAATTGACAAAAAATTGAAACGTTGCTGTACTACTGTATGTTTCGATTGCATTTTCATAAGTAAAACACCCGAGTTAAAACAAAAATAGATAAAGATTAAATGCCGAGTTATAAAGAGACTAGCACCCGTAAATCATTAGTCTTCAGTTGGTACCTGTATAAGACCATAATAACGGTAATTATACGTAGAACCTAATTAGTTCTTATAACAGGTGTTTACTTATAACATCTATTTACTTTTCAGCGTCAAATCATTTCTAATCCAAAATTATCTTTGATTATAGAGATTTGTAGCAATGGTCCATTGTTTAGCTACATTTGAATTTTTTACTACAACGCCCATCATTTACTTGCTAATTCACTGAACAATACCTTTCAGGGTCAAATCATTTCTAATCCAAAATTATCTTTGATTATAGAGATTTGTAGCAATGGTCCATTGTTTAGCTACATTTGAATTTTTTACTACAACGCCCATCATTTACTTGCTAATTCACTGAACAATACCTTTCAGGGTCGAATCATTTCTAATCCAAAATTATCTTTGATTATAGAGATTTGTAGCAATGGTCCATTGTTTAGCTACATTTGAATTTTTTACTACAACGCCCATCATTTACTTGCTAATTCACTGAACAATACCTTTCAGGGTCGAATCATTTCTAATCCAAAATTATCTTTGATTATAGAGATTTGTAGCAATGGTCCATTGTTTAGCTACATTTGAATTTTTTACTACAACGCCCATCATTTACTTGCTAATTCACTGAACAATACCTTTCAGGGTCGAATCATTTCTAATCCAAAATTATCTTTGATTATAGAGATTTGTAGCAATGGTCCATTGTTTAGCTACATTTGAATTTTTTACTACAACGCCCATCATTTACTTGCTAAGTCACTGAACAATACCTTTCAGGGTCAAATCATTACTAATCCAAAATTATCTTTGTCTTAACACCAATCTTGGATTATAGAATTTGTAGCGATGGTCCATTGTTTTGTGGACTTGCTCAAGTCGTCTTGGTCCTGGAAGAAACAGGAAAGGATGACTTGCTGTGAACAGCTCAAAGCTGGATATCCTGCGTTACAGACCATAACGAGGGGGGTTATGGTCCGTGTGATGGGCTCACTTTTGTTGTCCCAACGACTTCAGCATAAATTAAACAAACAAAGAGCTAGACAAGCCAATATAATTATTTGAATAACAGATCTAACAAGCTCTCTGTGAAACTGGGACAACAAAAGTGAGTCCATCACACAGACCATAACTCCCCCTCGTTATGGGCTGTGACGCAGGCTAACAGCTGGATAGCTGGATGATTTTTGGTCCGGCAGGCGGATTTTCTGATCTTGATCTTTGTTGACCATTAGTAATGAAGATTTTGAAATTTGAATAGACCTTTTAGCTATTCTGCGAAAGAGTCTGGATCGAGCGATTTTCTTATACAGTTTTATACAAAAGGTTCGATTGAGTGGCGTTAGAGCTTCCATCACTATTGTGCATATTCGAAAATTCTACAAAATGCATCAAAGTATAGTTCGATTCAGATTCTTTTCTAGAATAGCTAAAAGGTCTATTGCTTGCAGTTGATAAGTTGATACTATTACAAGCATCCGGTCAAGCGAGGCTACACATGTCTCATGAATAACTAACGAGGAGCTGTTCAGAACAAGTCATCCTCCCCTTCTCTTTCCAGGCAACCTGTGCACGTCCAATTGTTTAGCCACATTTGATGACTTTACTGCACCGCCCATCATTCACTTACTAATCCAATGAACTAAGGCATATTCTTTAACAATAGCATTCGTTGATTTTGGTCAACATGCAGTGCAGAAAATAGAGATTCCTACGATTGCAAAAATAGAGATTTCTACGGCCTATTAATCAAGCCGCAAAACAATTTCTAAAAGTCATTTTTGAGATTGTTGCTTTTATCAGTCAACTGAAGTGTAACGTGGACTTTGGTGCCAAGATTAGGCATTAAAGTCAAGAGACCATTACAGAATTGGCTTGAGCCACGCTCGTTTGATGCCTGTCAAATTTTAACCAATTAAATCATGCGAGGTCTTGATTGGTTCTGATTTGACGGATTTTATTGGCTAAAATTAGACAGGCATCAACAAAGAATGGCTCAAGCCACTTTTACAATGCTTTAGCTTGAGTAAACGAAAAATCAAACTTGTTCATGAAAAAAGATTGCACTCATATCTTTTGATCTCTTAAATCTCAAGAGCCTTGAATTTTCATCAATCACTTTCGTCGTTTATGTGGGAATATCAACAGTCTCTTCAAAACCAATGCTAAAAGATAAAACTGGAGTCAACTAGTTGAATGGTTTTATGATCAAAAATCGACACTGGCGTCTTTTTGTCGAAACTGTGCTTTGCCACAACTTTTTTGTCGGAAGAAAACCTTGACAGAACAACTGATATAAGACACCCACGACTCCCTCAAAAATGCGCTGATAAAAAATCCAGTTTTGCAAGATTTGATCACATGAAGCCACAAGAAAAAGCAGCGATCATGATTTAACGATAAGAATGAGATTAATCAAATCATTGCAAATCTATGACTGATCTCTGCAAGACCTATAGATAAGAAATTTTGCCTTCAAATGAATTGAACGGCTTTTTGTTGACAGCGATCTCCCGAGAACGATATATTTTTTAAGATTGTCTCAGACTGCGTTCACATGATTCCGGTACAATGTGAAAATGGAACAGAAATGTTGCGGATACGCTTCCCGTTCACACTCGTTCACATGAATACGGCACATTTTTTTGCCGTCAGAATTTGAAAACAGTAGAATTTGAAAACGGATTTCTAACCGGCACAATCTGAAAACGGTGTCTTTTGAACACTCGGAAACTATGAAAACTGAATATCTTCCGACGCTTTCGAAAGGAGGCTGATTGATTTTTTAGGCTTAGATAAATTTCTTGTCATCAAAATCCAGCCTCTTCGTCACGGAGATTGCAAAGTGTTTGGAACCGTCAAAATTTCTGCCGTTTTCAAATTGTGCCGGTATCGTGTGAACACTAGCTAAAATGTTGGTACCGTCACATTTTGCGGTTTTCAAACTGTGCCGGTATCGAGTAAACGTGGTCTTAATATCCTCAATGACGCTGACGACCTAAATAAACTAGTGTTTGCCGTTCACATTCAGTCTTTTGGGTTCCGAATGACTCAAAAGACCTCAGCGACTGCAAAGACTTAATGTGAACAAGGGTTTCGTCGTTACACGTAGATATCGAAAACTTTCAATTATTCCACGATGTTTTCAGACCTATATGGTTGAGTAGAGATATCACAAGGGTGTGAACTAGATTTGAGTCCCTTGTTTCCTTGTGTTATTTTACTTGAAGATATCACTCTTGTCAACAGAGCAAGGTTTACCGCAGGGATACAAGGGACTTACGTAATCAGTCTAGGTGTGGACCCTCTGCAATAAGAATAACTATGACTATTCTCTCGCAACACCCAAATTAAATCGAGAAACCTAAATCAAATCGAGAAGCCTAAATTAAATCGAATTGATAAGATTCTAAAAATACTCTTTTAACTTTTTAGAAATAATTTCAAAATAGTTTGGTGGTTGGGAAAAATGTTCACTGTATCAGATCAAACAATGATTTTCAAGTACATTTTGTAATTTGTATGTCCCTTGGGGTTTGGTTGCTTAGAGAGTATCTATCAACAACGTGTATCTTTTTTGTATTAAATTTGTTCATACATACCTTGCAATGTAAACAGTGTTACAGATTTGATTGAACCTAGCCTGCGTGCATCCCCTACTGTTACGTTGGCTGAAATTTTACGAAAAATTTCAGCCAACGTAACAGTAGGGGATGCACGCAGGCTAATTGAACCTAGCAATGTAGATATTGCTTCAATCAATCGCAACGTTGGTGACATGTATTCTTTGATAGTGAGATCAAATTCGATGTCGATCGATGCACTGATTGTCAATATCGGTGACTTCGAAATTGAGACATTTGTTTTTATTGTCATTCAAAGTTGACGATACCCGAAAAAACCTTTCCTGGTTCATTTTTCAAAGAGGTAGTATTCATACAGACGACATGTCACGTGACTTGATCAATTCGCGCTCGAAAATCAGACTTTGGGTAAATGAAGCCATTACAAAGTATAGCATCGCACTGGGATTTCGAGACTGTCTCGTTTATTTATCGCAATAAATAAATTCAAAAGGGTTGGAAGCTGCTAAAATTATTCAAAAACTTTAGCAGATAGATAGGCGAATGTCTAAAAGGAAGGTTGACTTCGAAGAAGCGACGAGCAACTCACAGCCCACAGAGTTTGTGGTGCTAACTACGAAATTATCTACGCAAAGGCAAGTTTTTCACAGCTTTCTAGGCCTAATTTTTTGTTTTGCTTTTAAAAACATCATGTTCGTGTGTTTATTTCATAGGTTTAGGTCTGACTGACAATTGCTACCTATTCTTTCCCTACTCATTATCGTGAGGTAGAATAGAGGAGCAATTTTATACAACTTTTTGCAAATTTCCTATAGATTCCTATAGGAACATTTCCTTCTGGAATGTCCAGTGTATCAACCACTGCGAGCTAAACTCTTCCTCGTGTTTGAAAAAGAAATACGAACCTTTCACTGTTTCGACAATCGACAAAAGTTCATTTACTTGCTGTCTAGCGAAGACCAGAAACTAGTAATAGAGGTCGCAAAATATGTAAGAGATGCCTTCAAACTACGCCCTAATATCCCTGCTGTAAAGCCATAGAATCTCACCGTAATTAGTAGCCACCGTATAGCTTTAGTTTTCTTGTTAGTTTTTCTTAATTATAGTTCTAGTTGTAGTTTTTGAGGTAATTCTTTCTGTATTCATGTTTTGTTAAATAAATAGTTTGTTTTTAGTTCAGTAGACAGTAGACGACGCTCTGCTATTTGTCAGCTTAGTATCTCATTAGGTCCTTAATAACATTGCGAAAACAAATAACAGAGCTGAAAATCTCTTGGTGATAACCCCTAAGAGGTTTACACGAGGGATCCTTCGAACAACAGGGGTTAATCAATCCATCTTCATACCCTGATCTTCATACCCTGAAATTAACATACGTACCTGTAAAATAAGAACCTAATTCAGCCTAGCTCTCAAAAAAGTAGGTTCTTGTACGCGGGGCTTTACTGTAAACATGACAGAAACGTAACAAAACAAAGCAAAATAACATATTTACAAGACTGCTTTTTATATCAGGTATAATTTAACGAAAGGAACACTTATGAAAGGGATAATTTAGACTTATACATCGTCGTAGTTTCGCTCCTTGCCTGAACTGATACATCGCTACAACTACGACTCATGATCTAACTGTCAGTTGAGACGACCACCTCATGGCCTAAGCTATTTCATCGAAAATACCGATGATAAAACGCTTCAAAATTCGAGATTCCGGCACTTGAACATGGGAATACTAGTTAGTAGTACTTAGAAGAATGTTTGCTTCATGCAAAAAGTTTAAATACATGAAACTTTCATCAATAATCTTCCCGTTTAGAGGCAAATTAGATGAGGTAAATCTGCTCGAAGCTGCGAGCAGGTAGGGATTATTAACATCAGCTTCAGTCAGTAGTGTTTTCCTACTCGAGACGTTATCTCAATTAAGAAAACTTTATGGCAGAAATCATGAAATCACGTAGGAACATTCGAGGCTCAACTCGAAAAATCAGCTTTCCTATAAGAAAAAAGAGTGTACAGGGTGAGCCAAAAAAATGCACCCAGTTTGTGCGGCTGCTGTGGAGGAGCTGTAACTGCAATTGTCCTGTTTTTGATACAGTTGCATAGGATAGGCTTCAACTTAGATTTTGGGACCTTTGTTGAGTCAGTCTGGTCTGATAAGTGATTGCTGATTTATGGAAAAAAATGTCAAATAAAGTGGTTGCTTCAAAAACAGCCGTTCCTTTGTTCTCCAATGTCAAAAGCAAGTAAATATTGCAAGAAAGGGTTCTAGCGTTGTATTCAAATTTTATCAAGATTTGAAAAATAACTGTGTTGTGTTCTAAATAAGCAACATCATTAGCCCTTTTTCAAATGTAGAACATTTTCAAATACAACGCTAGAACCCTTTCTTGCAATATTTATCTGATTTTGACATTGGAGAACAAAGGAAAGGCCCTTTTTGAAGCAACAACTCTATCTGACTTTCTTGTGCAATAAATCAGCAACTACTCGTCAGATTGACTCAACAAAGGTCCCA
Source organism: Aurelia aurita (assembly GCA_004194415.1). NCBI lineage: Eukaryota > Metazoa > Cnidaria > Scyphozoa > Semaeostomeae > Ulmaridae > Aurelia > Aurelia aurita. The sequence continues at coordinate 245,862 of REGM01000007.1, forward strand.
AAATCTAAGTTGAAGCCTATCCTTTGCAACTGTATCAAAAACAGGACAATTGGAGTTACAGCTCCTCCACAGCAGCTGCACAAACGGGACACAGTTATTTTGAGACACCCTGTAGATTTGACCAAATCTTACAAGTGTTCTTTGGAAACACGGTAAAAGGTTCTCTCCCGTCCCGGTAATTATCTTCCGTCACAAAATTTAAATCAATTACGTTATCCCTATCATCCTTTAACCACTGTCAAAGAATTAGCCAAGATCCGTGACAAGTCGAGTTTATTAATTTTTGATACAATCTAAATGCAGATTTTTAATACATAGAATAAAAAGATATCAGTTACAAAAGGTTACTCTAAAAATGTCTATTTCTGAGGTCAAAAAGATAATCTTATAAAGAGTAGCGATTTTGATCTTAATACTTTTTAACAAAGAGGTTCTTTGAATCCTAAGAAAATTAAATTGCAACGCATCACAACGATAGCTTTTAATGGATAAATTTAAATCGTACAGGGTGGCCCAAAAACGTTCCCTCATTTAGAATTAGCAAACATTTGATTACGTCATCAGTAATCTTAAATTTTGATGCTGTACCAACCTGGTTCCCAAGGGTATTTGTTGTAAGTCTAGGATAGCCCTCAACAGATACGCCCTCAAAGTAGGCGTTGCAGTTTACGGAAAACCTTCATTGCCGCTGGGAACGAGGTTGGATGCTGTACAATAGACGATTTTGCGGTCGAATGCGAAGGCGCTGTTCGCGTTGCATCTCGGTATCGCATGGGGGTTTCAAAGTCGGATTCGAGTTCGATTTCTATTTCGAGTTCTGCCATCTGCCACAGCTTCTTAATTTTCTGGAGGAGGCTACTACCGTTCTCATTTAAGAATTTTTTTATGAAAAAAATGAGTGCAGGGCTGGATTTGTTTTGTTTTGCGTTGAACCAATCGAATTGCAGAAGGCCAGACGCGTCTTAGGTTGGCCAGCCTCGGGTCTAGGTTCTTATGTATGTTATCATCAGTAGCGATAAGAAGGGTGCTTATCGCTAGTGATAACATACATAAGAACTTAGACCCGAGGCTGGACCTAGGAAATGAATCATATCTTCGATTGGATATTAAAAACACGGGAATCAAGGAGACACCAGCATATTTTTTGGGTTCAAGAACATGAAACACAAAGAAAGAAAATCTTATACGAAATTAAGAGATCTAGAGACTTCGGACATGCCTCTGTTTTGAAACTGACAACCTCAAAAGTCCACTTGTAAAGGATGTTCTTCACACTTTATTAGGCCTAATATCTGTTTTGTACAGGGCATTTTTCACTACCAATGGATTGGCATTGTAAAAATGATTCCCCTATATACTGGGTGAGTCTAAAAAAAGTTCAAACGTTTGTAAGCTTGTAAGTTGCTAGATATTCACGAGATTCCTTAAAAACTGATGATTGTTGTTTAGCTAACATGTCAACTTAGATAATAAATCTAGTTGGTTAAAATCGGCCCAAATTTTCTCAATTTACAAGCGGTTTTATCCAAGTTTTTCATACCAGAATCCTTCAAAATAGGCCTAGAATCTTGGATCAAATTTGTTAACATTTTGCGTTCGAGCGGTACGACCGATTTTAACCAATTAAATGTTATTATCTAAGTCAACATGTTACCCATATAATGACAATCAGTTTTAAGGAATCTCATGATTAGGTAGCAAAATGCAGGCTTGCAAAAGTTTTAACTTTATTTTTGCTCATCCGGTAGACGGATTACATAAAGATTGTCTGGCCTATAAATCCATGCATGCTTCATAAGAGATCGAGCACTCTCCTTCGTTGAAGGAAGAGGGCATTTCCGTCAGCGAAGGCTTGACCGCTGCAAAATGAATGAAATTTGAACAAAAATGCAATAGATCGAATGAAAAGTATGTGAGAGAAATTCTGCCAGGACCAGAAGGTCTTTTTCTCTCATTTTTTCTTGGGTCTTTTATAGAGCTGTTTCTTTTCTGATTTCCCATTTAGCCGGCCAAGCTTATCCCGATAGATTTCGATGTTGCCATGAATATTTCACGAAGGATTGTGCTCAACTGTTCAATCTGTCTTTAATTATCGGTTGCGATAAATAGAGGCCACCTACTTTGAAGATAGATGAAATGAGGGTTGGGAAGAGTTATAAACGATTAAGAATACATACTGCAAATTTGACTGCAAAGGACACTTGCAAACGTATTTAATAATTTATCATCGGATCCAAAATTAGAAAGCAAAAGAACACATGTTTTACAAGTTATATAGTGCGAAATGATCCAGGGAAGGGAAAAGCATGCCCTGGGTAGTGGAGTCCCCCGAGAAAGAGATACAGATGGGTTTGGTGCACAGGATTAGAGGGGAATTTTGTATTTATAAAATCGCTTAAAAAAGTACTAAAAATAAAAAGTTTCAAATAGAATTGAAATTACTCCAAAGAACATTCAAAGTTCAAAATAATGCAAATATGGAAAATTTTTGATAATTCTGAGCTGACAAATGACACCTTGAAATGCCATCCAAGCAGTGCTGTTCTGAAAAAAAATCACCCTTAAAAAATCAATATCTTATATTTATTATACCCTACATTAACCTCAAGAGTGCCCTTAATAAAGATGGTATAGTATCATTACAATGAATTCAGTTTTCAAAACTTTATTTTTGCCATTTCTTCCCTACTTTTGCCACTCTGAATCAATGTCTAATGGTGCTGCAAGAAAAGCGACAAATAGCAGAATATTTCAAACACTTTTCATGCACTCTTTCTTTTTTCAAATTAGCAAAAATGTGCTACAAAGCAAGCTCTGTTTATTTTTACGCAAAGGGCATTCATAAAGTATGCTCATGCAAAAGTATGCTTATGAAAGAAGAGCTTTTCCTGAAACTCGAACCAATATGACATCGGGCGAGGGCGGCGCCACAGGCGCCTCTCGGCAAGCTTAGTTCACTTATGAATACATAGAAATAGGACAAAAAGAAGCAATGCTAAATGGGGCAAATATTCAGAACGAAAGAAAAACGAAAACGAAAGGTAGCAAGAAGCAATTAACAAAAATGAAGGAAGCAAAAAGGCTAAGAAAGACAAAATGAAAAAAGGAGAAGAAAGCTGCCACAATGCAAAAACTAAGCAAATCACAAAAATAAGAAAAGCAAAACAATGGCGTATCTGAAACAGACAAAAGGAAGGAGTGCTGAACAGGACAAATAAGTATTCAGAATGAACCAAAAGAACGAAACAAAAGTCGAACTGGAAGCACGAAAACAACTGAAGAACAATTGCTATGCAAAGAGTAACAGGAAGGCATCTTTAACATAAATGAACCACCTTATAACCGCAGGGGCCTCACTTTTAATAGAAATAAGCCAAGCATATGAATTAGACACCTTATCCTACAGATGTCAAGAAGTGTGGAACTCCACCCCCTCAGAACTCACCTCAAGTGCAAATATGAACATGTTGAAAGCAACTATTAAAAATTCGTCAGCAATTTCTTGCTCGTTCCGCATCTGCAAACTATTTATATGCCTTTATAGGACAGCTGGGCTATATAAAATAACAGGAAATCTGCTCTGCATTTACATATTCACCTTTTCTTTTCTTATTACTGTTACTGATATTCAATTTTTATCTATTAATATGTTAGATAGTTGGTGTTAAAGACAGATAAAGACAATTGACAGATACATATAGCGATCTAGTTTAAAAATACAACAGAAGAAGGCCGCGTGCATCTATTTTCCAATTCATAGATCAGTGGTCCAATTGTTTTGATAATCTATTGAGATCATCAAATACAATGGAATACAATAGACTGTATTTAGAAGTTGCCTTTATATCTCCAGCAATTGCCTTTAATATAGACTATGAGTGAGTAGGGTGGGTGGGTGGTAGCGATTACTAGGACTCAACGTAATAAGTCTACCTTTAATATAGCTATCATGTATTTATCAACTTAAAAGAAAGTGAAGAAGAAGAAAAAGAAGGATGCAAAGATGCAAAAAGGAGCACGATACAAACACCTATTCATACAGACGACATGTCACGTGACTTGATCAATTCGCGCTCGAAAATCAGACTTGGGGTAAATGAAGCCATTACAAAACATAGCGTCGCACTGGGATTTTGAGACTGTCTCGTTTATTTATGGAAATAAATCAATTCAAAAAGTTTGGAAGCTGTTCAAATCATTCCACAACTTTAGCGCACAGATAGGCGAGCGTCGACAAGGAAGGTTGACTTCAAAGAAACGACGAGCAACTTACAGCTGATGGAGTTTGTGGCGTTGTTTACAGAATTATCGTCGCAAAGGCAAGTTTCTCGCAGCTTTCTTGGGCTAAATTTATGGCTTGCTTTGAATGCTTTCAAGAACAGCTTATTCGTGCAATTATTTCATTGGTTTAGGTCTGGCTGACAATTGCTACCTATCTTTCCCAAATCACTATCGGGAGAATTTGAAAGCAATTTTATGCAACTTTTTGCAAATTTCCTACAGAAACCTACATCAATTTTCTGAAGATTTACCCCAAAACAAGATGGCGTCGTGTTTTGAACGCTGCTGTAACTTCATGTCGTCAGTATGAATCTACGTCAAAAGAAAATTCCTAGGAAATGATAATGTTACTCACACGAAGAATTGCTTCGTCGTTTTAACTTGACAAAGATGGACTAAGTGATCTTTTAGTCGTTGACCGTGTGAATCAACGTGAAATTTTCCGACATTTTCTAGACAATCGATAAAATCGAAAAGAAATCCTCGCAGTAGGAAGGTATTTTCTCAGTTACAACGGTGGGAAGGAGGTTGGAAATAGGCCGATACAATAAGAGGAATTTTGCCCACATAGGACACAGTATGGAATAACATGAGCATTTTGTATAAAGTAATGTGACCCAATCTTTATCTCTCATTTTATAGATGACATCACGCATAGCCAGACAAAGAAAGAAGCTGGTCGTCGCTTCTTGCTCGATTAGTGCGGCGACATTTCGACAAAACGTTCAATTGAAGAGTGAATCGAAAGAATTTGGAAGAAATTTTTCAGATGTGATCCTATTCTTGAGATTTAGTCTTTGACGTTATAGCACACAGCTGTGGTCTGTGGCCTAAATGAAAAGGCCATAATAATCCACGATTTTCTCTTTGATTTGAAGAAATTCTCTCTTTGATTCACTTTGCTGATACATCGATTAACATGCCATTAGTGGATGCTCTCCAACGCTCAAAGCTGTTAGTCTTTGACCCGACAGATCTGAGCCAACTCTTCCAAGCTAAAAACGCTTACCGCACTCAAACACCACTCCCTTGACCCTCACATGATGTATTTTCAAGAAGAAAGCAAGAAAATATGAGTCAAGAAGATGCCACCAGATTTCTTCAATAGACCATTTAGCCAGTCTGGTTCCCTGACGTCATTTTCGACTAAGGGGACTGGACTCCAGGGAAGAGGTCTCAAATGAGGTCTGGGGAAAAAGGTAAGGTCGATGTTGAGCTCTTCCTTCTCCTTCACAATTCAACCCTTTTTCTTAACAAAAAAAACGCGTTTGTCTCCTCCGCAACATCGACGACTGGGAACCAGGTAGCCTCACTGCATAAGAACCTCAAATAACGCTCATCATATCTCATTGAATTGCTGTTGTTGTTGTTGCTGCAGTGAGGCTACATGGTAGTTGTAGCGATTCAGTTCAGTCAAAAGAGCGAAACTACGACATGTATTGAGTCTAGGAACCAGGCTGCCTTTCAGCTACCCTACAAAAGAATGTGGATCGAACGATATTTTTCTACATTTCGAAGAGATCTGAAGAATTCTCGAATGTGAACAACAAGATAGAAGCCCTAACGCCACGTAATCGAACGTCTCGTATAAGAATGTATAAAAATGTCGCTCGATCCAGACTCCTTTTGTAGTAGCTAAAGGTCTATTTGGGAAGATGAACAACGCAATGTGAAATCAACTCAAAAGTTTTGAATCTCCAGGAACTTTTGAAAGATTAATCTTTTCAAACAGACCGCCTGAGTCTCGGCCTGACATTTTTACTGTTGCAGGCAACCTCGTTCCCATGACCCAAAAAGAGGCTGCTGAATCCAGTATTGACGTAGGAAAATGGCCCTCGGAACCTGAAGTTAAGCTTGGTCGCGTGAGGTCAAATTCCGGATGGGTGACCCTCCAGATGCCTGACCAAACAACTCACTTCGCCGTCCTTCGGAAGGGACGTTAAACTAAGGGTCCCATGCCTGGATGCGGCATGCATAGTAGGCCTAAATTAGCTGTCATATAGCTAGAAATCTTTCCAGCCTACTTAAACTAAAGAAATGATTGAACGAATGAAAAAAAACCAGGTTGTGTAGCAGGCTGTTCTAGAGTTTGCCTTTTTTCATTGCTTCACTGCTCTTGAAAACGTCTTTTTTATGAAAGAAAAAGAAAGGAAAAGAAATGATAAAACCCTGACTTGAAAACCATTATTTGAGCAAGAGCATTTTAACATAGATTGTATTTTTAGCAAATAAGTTCAACCTAGCGATTTCATGTGAATGCGGAATGCTCGATTCCTTTACATCATAAAATAGGTTTATCAAGAGCCATCCCTCAGTAATAACAACACAACAACAATGAAACTTTCCAGAATAGACCATTTCGACATTTAGAAAAGGGTCCGGGGAGAGCAATACTTTTCTGGGAAATGGCGGACAGTAAATGGCTGCCACGGGGTATATGCTAATGATAATGGCGTCAGCAAAGCATTTTCGCGCGCTTTTTACATTTCCATTGGTGCCGATTGTCTTTTTCAGAAGCCAGAAGAAAAGTGGAGGAATGGGTGATTGGTATTAATGAGCGACACTACTCTAACAAAATCAAATTGATGATTTTTCTGAGAGTAACTCAGTTGTAGCCTCGTGTTCAACCTGTACAAAAATTAAACTGTTTGTACAACAACAAAACTTTGTAAGATTGTTCGAGATTGATGCAAGCGTGAAACTGCCATTTGCCAAAACTCTGACATGCCCGTACCTATTGCATTTTGGAGAGAGCATTCCTATGTGAGTAGCACGAACGTGGTTTGGTCTGTCCAATTTTATGAGTGGACAATAAATGCCATAACCTATTTGGTGCTGTTGTTGTATGTCATACGGTAAGGGTTAGGGTTAGTTTCAGAAAAGCATTTTTAGGGTTAGTGAGGGTTAGTTAGGGTAAGTTAGGGTAAGTTAGGGTTAGTTAGGGTGAGTTAGGGTGAGTTAGGGTAAGTTAGGGTAAGTTAGGGTTAGTTAGGGTGAGTTAGGAACCCTAACTTATCCAAACTAACCATAAAAACGCTTTTCTGAAACTAACCCTAACCCTTACCGTATGACATACAACAACAACACCAAATAGGTTATGGCATTTAGTGTCCACCAATTTTATGACTGTAATTTTGAGTGTATTCAGTAGCTATAGGAATAAGACAGTATCTTTTGTTCCAAAACTACACACAATACGCCTGGACATGTTCATACAGCTACAAGCATATCCTTTTCCGAAGTCATCTCAAAAGATTTTCCTGCACACCACTCACATGATCACATGCCCGAAGTCACAGGGTGCCCAATTTGAATATATATCTTGTAGTTACATCACTAAAAGTAAAAGTTTAACAAATAAAACTAATGTCAACTTGTCAAGTACTAGCTTTGCTTGTAAGGCTCGAAGGTTGCTAACAACAAAATTATGGCCTAAGGGTATCCTGTCTATAATCAGGGGCGTTGTGCAGTACCAACTGTTTGGGGTGTGCTATCTTGGTTTGGAAATTGCCCATATTGTTCCTATTGTTTTATTTCTTCAATTGTTTTAGTTAACAATAACCATTGTTCTGTACGATTTTCCCCGAAATTTTGCCAGAATATGTTAAATTTTGCCCGAATTTTAATGTCTTTGAACATTATTGGTTACTTCTATGGAGTGTGCGGAAACTAAAGGCTTAGCCATGTAGTGAGTCGATGCTACGACGGTCCTTTATTGTACGTCAATGCTTTACAACCAGGACTATTGGGTCACGTATTCTCCCAGACAGGCAATTTTTTAACATACTGAGTGGTGGGGGAATTGCCCCACCAGGCCCTACGACCTCCTCCACCACTAACGAGCATAATATTACATTTGCCCCAAATGTCTAGAGCACTGTGGGACCTTTCAAAAGATAAATGTACCGGGTATCCCAAAATGCTGGTAAGACGAACGTTTACGAGCCCCCGTACCATTCCTGGTGGTATGTGAGTGTGGGCCTTTTTTATAAATGCCCCAGAACTCAAAGATCCTTAAAAAATGTTCTGCTCCCAGATGCCTCAGCCATAGTACTTGCTCACACAACCCATATCTCTTTCCATAAACCATCACAGGAGGATTATTAATTTCCCTCCAATTTACCCGTTCATCTATGACGCACTTTAAAACCAAGACAGACATTGATCGTCAGCCTCTAACTATTCCCACCTCTGGAAGAAAACCACGTTCGATCATATGATACTAATATCCATATGACACCTTCTTCTTTGACCTTGAGCATACAACGTAAGGTTATTTAAAGTACTTTTTAGAGACGTGATTGTCTCATGACTTCTAGCTCTGCTCATTTTACCAACTCTTATTTCAAATCTGCACACAGTGGATAACGATGCAATGTTACTTAGGTTGATACATTACATAACACAGATTATATAAGTCCCACTTTCTGCAAAGGTGGATTTCCACAAGTCGTCTTGATATAAAAAGAAAGGAAGACTTGCTCCGAACAGCTCCTCATAAATTATTCGTGAGACATACCGGGTGAGTCAAAAAAAGTTAAAATGCTTGGTGGGCTGTGGAATAAACAGTACGCGGCCGACATTCAAAACTAAAACGTGAGTCTATAAGTCAAAGGCTAACTTAGATGTGAAATTTTGCTTGGTGGAATCACTCATCTTTTAGACCCAGAAATAAGGAGAATGCTGGTAAGGGGTTTGTATGGGACCGAAAATTCCATCTTCGATTCTGGTCCATGATTTACATGCCATTGAAATTTAAACTCTACTTCTGAGACTGACAGTTGTACTGAATTTAAATACTGATTGATTCTCTTATAGGTAAAGTACCGAACAGCCTTTTGTATAGGCCTAGCAAAAGCTTTCAAACCGATATCACATTGCGATCACCTCTACTTCACCTAAATGCTAATAAAGGTAGCCAAACTTGGTCTTTAAATTTAGTTGGACTTTTGCCCATAAATTAAAGTAAGAATCTTTGAAATCGGTCAATTACGTCAGTTTTTATGAAGGTCCGAAACCAAAAGGGCTAAAGGTATGATGAAGCNTAAATTATTCGTGAGACATACCGGGTGAGTCAAAAAAAGTTAAAATGCTTGGTGGGCTGTGGAATAAACAGTACGCGGCCGACATTCAAAACTAAAACGTGAGTCTATAAGTCAAAGGCTAACTTAGATGTGAAATTTTGCTTGGTGGAATCACTCATCTTTTAGACCCAGAAATAAGGAGAATGCTGGTAAGGGGTTTGTATGGGACCGAAAATTCCATCTTCGATTCTGGTCCATGATTTACATGCCATTGAAATTTAAACTCTACTTCTGAGACTGACAGTTGTACTGAATTTAAATACTGATTGATTCTCTTATAGGTAAAGTACCGAACAGCCTTTTGTATAGGCCTAGCAAAAGCTTTCAAACCGATATCACATTGCGATCACCTCTACTTCACCTAAATGCTAATAAAGGTAGCCAAACTTGGTCTTTAAATTTAGTTGGACTTTTGCCCATAAATTAAAGTAAGAATTTTTGAAATCGGTCAATTACGTCAGTTTTTATGAAGGTCCGAAACCAAAAAGGCTAAAGGTATGATGAAGCCATGCGTTGCTTATAAACAACAGCAACAACAATAACGTCAATTGATAAATAAATCATCAGCACCATCATAAATCGTTTGTTACAAAGACCAATTCTTAACTTACCAAGACGTTGAATCACATCCTGATCACAACACAGATCGTTTCCTTGTCAAATTTTCATTATTTCTTTTTATAATGACAAGTTTCTCAATATTGCAAAAGTTGCCAAAATTCCTGGAGGTTTCCCAAAAGACTGAAAGTTGCCGAAAAGTTGCCGAGCAACTCGTGGACATTGCTACTGTGCGAAACAAAAGTTTTTGAATAGTATCGGTAATACAAAGGAATCAAATGTGAACCAAACCTTGGGTACCACGGCCTAAAAAGGCGATAAAAAGTGAAAACTGAGACTTGGTAACAAATGGAAGAGAGAAAGGTACCCTGGGTAACTTTACAAGAACTGGAAGCTTGCAGCAGCCCCGTATCAATACAGTAAATAGGTGTGCATTTGATCATAACAAACATAATAATTATGATTTTCTTTGTATTTAAAATCGCGATAGATCGAATCATATCTATCAGTGAGAAACGTAATGACTATTATGTGGTAACGATAACGCAGAGCTGGACGAGGCGATGAATCAACAAAAGGGCACCTCCTTTGTGCCAAATTCGTTCTATAATTCATCTCAGAAATCTATTCAATTGCACGTTCAATAGGCTTTGAACAGGTTCCTGAATCGTCTCTATTCATGCTTTCAAACATAGTTGAAAGGACCATGATCTGTGTGTGATATCGCCGCGGCGAAATGTTAACCGCGAAGCCACTTGCGCCCCTGGACGCGAAAATTCTTCGCTGTTAAAAAACCACAAACGCTGGTTTCTCAGATAATTTCGCGGGTACTTATGTACAACGAAGTCTTCCTAGCGTAAAATCTCGCTCTCATCCGTCTTCTGTGGTTTGAATGAAATTTTCAACTTGGGAAGATTCGAGCAAAGTCCAGGTGGATGACGCAGGCAAACCATAAAGCCTAAATTGCAGTCTGCCTTGAAATGGTTTATCCTAAAAAGACAACCTTTTTCCTGGTTTAAAAGTCTTTGCATTATTTACATTTACATAGCGAGCAGAACGGACACTTTCCTTTGTTGTACAAATTTTTATAACGAGACAGTACAGTTGTAGCTCCTACAGAACTCAGCCAACTCAACTTTCAGTAACTTTCTCAACTAGCGGACAAGCGTCCATTTTCTCACTTTGACTGAAACCATTGCTTACTTGAAATAGCAGATATGTCATAGCCAGGTTTTTGATACAAAATTCCTTGGTGAATTTTCACCACGTGGCGGCTTTTATCAATTAAAGAACGCCAATCAACCAGCATCCTTTGCGTGCTTCGCTTGTCGCCTTTCGACTGCGGCGGCCATTTTCATATGACAACATTCTCTACAAAGCGCGACCGCAAAGGATGCTGGTTGACCGGCGTTCTTTAAGGACTAAAATTCACAGTTCTTGGAAACCTTGAAATATTTTATTTCTCCAAAATAGATTATGTGGAACGAGTTTGAATATCAAAATTTCTCTTCTCTACCTCTACCACAGAAAATTGTATTACGAAGGGTGGCGGAAACGGGTAAAACGAGCCTAATTTGGCGCTTGTTTTGGTTTCTGTGCAATGTGATTGGCTCAGTGTCGCGAAGATGTGTCTTTGTCAACCAATCAAGATTTGGTATTTGATGCCTATGCTCGTAGTCTTGGCGGCCTATTATTTATCATACTAAGGTATTTTAGGCCTACGTGTCCACATAAATGCAGAATTAACCTGAAACTTGTTAGGATGGGCGGGAACAAAGAATCCAGTTGAAAGAGAATATTTTAGTGAAAAATGAAATATATTAGCAATCTAATTACGATGAAGAAGATTGAGAGGATTCCGTAAAAGGATTTTTGACATATCATGGCAGAATTTGATAAGAACTTACAACTTTTCTCGAACTGTTCTGAATGTCTTGAATTATTAATAAAACATCAAAGGTATGAATAGATAATATGCAATTCACAAATCGACTAAATTAGGATCTCTGCACGAGACATAATTAACTGGATTAGTAAGCTAAAGAAATCTTGTGCAATATTCCAATTTTCTTTTCCAAGAATAAGTGCCACCTGCTCTCAGCATACAAGCTTTTTGAAGCATCCAAACGTATTAAATCTTTTGCTAAACAGGTCCTCAACTTTCATTGAGCGTTGCGCAGCCAAGTTCTGCCATTTAGAGTGATAGGTATTCAAATAGACCTGCCCCGGCCCGAAGTTCTGTTCGTGAAGTCCGTCCAGCCGATTCCATTCCGTAGTTTCCCATCCACGGAATGTGGAATTGCGTATTTTTTTCTATAAGAAACCGCTTTTTAGAAACTTGAAATAAAAACCAAAGAAACCTTCAATTTTCCTAGGTAACTAAATTTGTTTTGACATTGTGCAGTATTCACAAATGTTTTGAAATTGAATTGAGTGCAATTTTTGTTAATAATTGTTTCGAGAGTTACTTTTGAAGCCTTTCCAACAAATATAAATGAATTTTAGATCATTGAAGATTTAAGAAACTCATAAGAAATTTTTGGTTGCAAAAATGGCCTAAAATTTAAGCATTGGCTACCCAACCTCGTCCCCAGGGCCTTTTGTCATATTTGGTCTCCGTCCAAATATGACAAAAGGCCCTGGGGACGAGGTTGTTGGCTACCAACCGCGGATCTAAGGGCCTGTTTATATGTGGTGGGCTGGCCCGTTAGCGAGCTGGCTCGCCTTCAGGTGAGATCCCTTTGTGTTTATATGTGTGCCTGGCTGGCCCGCTTTGCCGAGATCCCGCCTGAAACGGGCTGGCTTTTCTCATATAAACGGAAGAAACGAGCCAGCCCGCCTGTGACCCCTACGACTTAGGTCATGACGCACGCGCACAACAGAGCAGATCAGATGATGACGCACGACTTAGGTGATAACGCACGCGCACAACAGACATTTGGCACCAAAGGCCGGGCTGGCTCGGGGCTGGCTCATTATCGAATCTCTCATATAAACGCGGGCTGGCTTGAAGGCGAGCCAGCTCGCTNTGGCTGGCCCGCTTTGCCGAGATCCCGCCTGAAACGGGCTGGCTTTTCTCATATAAACGGAAGAAACGAGCCAGCCCGCCTGTGACCCCTACGACTTAGGTCATGACGCACGCGCACAACAGAGCAGATCAGATGATGACGCACGACTTAGGTGATAACGCACGCGCACAACAGACATTTGGCACCAAAGGCCGGGCTGGCTCGGGGCTGGCTCATTATCGAATCTCTCATATAAACGCGGGCTGGCTTGAAGGCGAGCCAGCTCGCTAACGGGCCAGCCCGCCCCATATAAACAGGCCCTAAGTTTCTTACAAAAAGAAATACGTGTATGGTATGAAGAACCATTTTCCGGAGGCTGCATGCAGAGTAGCACGTAGCTTAAGCAACACAACACAACGTTTCTTAGTTGAATCATTTCTCATGAGGCATCTCACATGATCCTTTATATCATACCGCAAACACTGTATGGAACCAGAAACAGCACAGATAACACCAGCATTACGTATTCCTTGACGTCACATTCTTTGAAATCTTTGATCAAATATGTGGATTTAAATGCGTTTGGGCGTGTCCGTATAATTAAGCCTAATTTAAATACAAAGCGCAGCTTGAATGCAATGTGCATTAAAGAATAATCAATTCGCAATTATTGCTTTGTGGCGCTTTACCGCATCTTACGTATTGCATGGGTGAAGGAACACCACTTTGAGCACCCTTGATAAAATTTGGCAGTATGAAAAGACATTCCCCTGTCCCTAACTATTTACTTTTTGACATAAATAATGGATTCTACGCACCTTAGCCTGTGTTCCAGACCACTTGAAAAGAAAGGACAGTCCTTTCTTTCCAAGGGGTCTGGAACACAGGCTAATGCGCATAAGAATAATCAATTTGCTTTACTGCTCTGTAGTGTAGTAATTTACCGCATCTGACGTACTGCAAGACTGCGAGGGTGAAACGACATCAAATCTTTCAGCAACTTCTTACAAAGATGTTTATTTTGTAATGTTTATTTTTGCTTACATTTCGGCCTATTTTGAAGCTGTAGGTTATATTGCACATAACAGCAGAGCATTCAAAGTTTGCATGATTTTATAGTCCTGTCATTGATCACAGGCAATTGCTGTGATATTGATTTTGATTCATTCGAAACCTAACGGGTTTTCTCAATTCAATATTAACACAAAAAGTTTCTTCTGAGGTTGGGAAAGGTCACTTGAACATTGTAAACGCAATCACATCGACGCAATGTTTCTGTAGCAACCTATTTTCCCTAAATTTAGGTACCTATTATTGTATACAAAAAATTTAGTGTAGCAATATTTTCGTCTGGCATTGATCACAGTAAACCGTTTATAAGATCCGAAAGACTTGAGTAGAAGATCCAATAATTTTGGCTCTGCTAATTCCAATGAAAGTTTGTCCACAAGTCATCCCAATGTTTGCATTCCATTCTTTTTTTACAGCTCGATCAACTGTACAGAAATACGTCTCTGTGGAGGAGCATAAAATCTCGGTTTGTTGTTGTTGCTGTTGACGTACAATAGCGATAACTCACTTCATTTCATTATTTATACATACTGTTTTTCAAACTGACATGTTAAAAACTGACATGATTATCTTTTTCCAGTTAAACAAATAAAAGACAACGAAACAAAAAGAAAACGTTAGCTCTAGTTCAGTATGTTGATATGATTTTTGATAGCCGTTTGAAGGTACCGAGGGAGGGTGCCATTTCAGTTTCCCTAATCAAGCTGTTCCAGAGGCTGGCCCCTCTCTGGTAGAACCCTGGACTTTGCCCAAGTCGTCCTGTAAGAAAGAAAGAGACCCTGTACTGTAGTGAGTCTGTTTCTCTCTTTCTTTCTTGCAAGACGACTTGGGCAAGTCCAGTAGAACCCCTGTACTGTAGNTGGAGGAGCATAAAATCTCGGTTTGTTGTTGTTGCTGTTGACGTACAATAGCGATAACTCACTTCATTTCATTATACATACTGTTTTTCAAACTGACATGTTAAAAACTGACATGATTATCTTTTTCCAGTTAAACAAATAAAAGACAACGAAACAAAAAGAAAACGTTAGCTCTAGTTCAGTATGTTGATATGATTTTTGATAGCCGTTTGAAGGTACTGAGGGAGGGTGCCATTTCAGTTTCCCTAATCAAGCTGTTCCAGAGGCTGGCCCCTCTCTGGTAGAACCCTGGACTTTGCCCAAGTCGTCCTGTAAGAAAGAAAGAGACCCTGTACTGTAGTGAGTCTGTTTCTCTCTGTCTTTCTTGCAAGACGACTTGGGCAAGTCCAGTAGAACCCCAGTACTGTAGTGAGTCTGAATATATACACCAATTCACTTCAAAACTACACATGACACCTGAAAGCTAAATAAGAGATATTTATAGCTCTTACATATTCATGTGGCATAAATAGCATCAAATTTGAAGTGTTAACCAAAGTTTCCGATAGTCTAAAACAATTCATGACTAACATTCAAATCCAAAAATACTCAACGATTTTAGGAATATCCTCTCAGGTTGATATCTCATTGTCGTGGGCTTAAGGTCAGTATTTACTCACAGATTACAATTGCGAAGGAGTTGGATTATGTCATGAACAATATACGGTTGAAGCGGAAAGAGCCGCGCGGACCACTATCGATGGCGAATAACCGCACAGCAATATCATACATATATGTATTACATGAGTCCTTGTTATCGCTCTATTACCTCTGACTTCTACAATAAATAATTCAATTCGATGGAGCAAAAAATGGACTCATGGTATAAGTCTAATTCTACGCTTTTTGCGGCAGATACGGAAAAATCTGTGCGGTCCAATGTTGTCGGCGTATCGGCAACGTAACCGCAAAGCAATATCTGACGTTTACGAGGGCTGACGGCAATGTTTTGGGTTGCCATAGTTCGAAATCCAAACTTTTGAAACTATTCAATTTAAATCAAAAAGAAGCGTTTCGATGTTGCCAAAAATTCCACGCTTCAGGGTCGTGACCTCCGCTTCATGAATCTTAAATTAGATTAATTGGAGCAACTTATTAATCATTTCCTGCAAAATTTCACCTGACAACGCAACGGTCGCAACAACAAACCTCAGACTGGACTTGCCCAAGTCTCTTCCGTGTACCTGAAACCTAATAACCTAAAAAACCTAAATGCCAAACCAATGACCTCTGCGAGGGAGGGAGGGAAAAGGGCTTTCCTTTTCCTTCCTTTTCCCTCCCTCCCTCGCAGAGGTCATTGGTTTGGCATTTAGATTTTTTTTGGCATTTAGGTTTTTTAGGTTATTAGGTTTCAGGTACACGGAAGAGACTTGGGCAAGTCCAACCTCAGACTTTCTGTATTGCTGTACGCTTACTTGAGTGCCGAAAGTTTGACGGGACATCGAACAAGTTTGAAAAAGTGGCATCTTTGCTATGAGAAAAGCAGCTAAAATTTTGTGACCGGGAATCCTGTCAGTCACCAGCTATAGTCTTTCCAAACAATTCTTGTCACATGACCAATTTTGTGTAGAAAATTTGCGGTGAAATGTTGTTAAAACTTCTGTTTCAAAAGTCAAATAAAGACGAATTGATGTATATAGAATATATTTTCAGCTTCATGTAACGGTAACTAAACTCACAATATATCGTGCTATGATACATGCAAAACTTTACATTACTACACTTTTCTGTGACTTAAAATTTGTGTCACAAGGATTTTGAGCCAGCTATATCTACAAGTTCCAAAACCCTCATTGCCTTGCACTATAACTTAACTGGCAGTTAATATTGTTAAGACAGTGCTGCTGTTGATGATCATTTGATTAATATAATTCAATAATTTTTGGCAAAATCACAAGACACAGACCCCAGCTGAAGAATGCACCAATTAGAACTTTTAGAAATGTAACCTGCACCAATTAGAACTTGTTTTAAAGTAGGAATGCTGTTCAGTGCGATCCTCTCTGGCGAGAACGTTCTGTTGGTTATTCAGAAGTAAGCATTGAAATTGAATGCAGCCAACTTGGCAAATTATAATAAAAAACTACAGCGAATTGGCCGCATCGGAATAGATTTGAAGGAAGGTTCAGAACTACACGTGTATCTTTTTATAAGAACTCTATATGAGAAACTTAACTCTCAGATCACCAAAAATTAAAGATACTTGAGTACTGGGAAAATATAACTTGAGAAACTTTTTATTTCGTCCGAAGCTTTTTCATGAAACTGGCTATGAAATATTCACGAAGACACAGGAGATCCCCTGCCGATAAATACAACATAAAGCTGAGGAACTTTCGAAGAAACTGTTACGAAACTTTCAGCACTCAATCCCACTCAATATCTGATAATTTTAAGAAACGTTCAGTACTACAATGCCTGCCAAAAGTCTTGGAACACCTCAGCTAATTTTGCCTTGTTTTGCGATTCCCCCTCTCCCCTTAGAACAATGTTGTTCTGCGACGATAAAATGAGGATGACAGGACGATTCGCGACTCTGATAGAATGCTAGGACAATAACCTTGCAAATCAACATTGTTTGGGGGGAGGGGGAGCCTCGACTAATCTCTACGGATAGAATTGCGGGAAAGTGTGTCATTATCAAGAAATGGCCTAAGTGTTTCAAGGACTTTTGGCAGAGGCATTGTAGGTCAATTTCTCAGTTTCTTATAAAAACGTGTATTTGCTTTGCCAGATGTACGAGACATGAAATAGAGAATTGTATAAGAAGAAGATCATGATGATTTGTATTCATATTTAGAACGAGAACCAAATTAGGATTAAGTCATTCACTAACTTCACCGTCATACATGAAGACAACTATCGATTAGCAAACGCAAGTAGGGTAAACTCGATCTTTCATAAATAAATTTACTTCTTCGAAGCAGGAAGAGCTCATGCTAAAATCACCATTTTCTCGACTGAATTGTCTTAGTTCAATAGATCCCAGAAGTTTAATCTCTTGCTCGTTTAGTTTCATTTCAAAATTGAAGACTTGAGTAGCCTAAATTCTTCTTACATCAAGTAAGGGCCTAAGCAAAGGAATCTTTAGATGTATAGCAAAATATGATTAAAACTTTATCAACATAGCTTTGCATCCTAATATACGTCAATGTTGATAAACTTGCAGTATAAAACTCTTTATTCACCCTCACTGCCTCGTTTTTTCTTCGTCCACAACGCTGTGTGGCAGCCATTTTGAAATTCAATTCCGCCAAATTTCGTAATGGCTGCCACACAATTTTGTTGACGAAGTAGAAATGAGTTTGAGTTTGGGTTGGGGAAGGGTTACTACAGTCTGACAGAACAAGAAATTGGTATACCGGATGTTTATCAAAATTTACCTATAATAGGATGCAAAACTGAACAGAAAAATGATTGAATGATATCTTAATATATCCTAGGATTCCTAAGGCCTATATTTCAAGATGAGGAAGAATCTAGGTAGCTCAAATCTTCGGCCTTAAAACGAAACTAAGCAACATGATCAAAATACTCAGGTTAAACACAATCATTTAAATGTTTTAACCAATACGTGAAACTAAGGGACGACTCGAAATAATGGCCTAAGTCATTTTAATTTTTATAGGCCTAATCGAGAAATTGGGTTCAAATCATGCAATTAAAGCTATGAGCAGAGGCTGCTACATTTATGCAATATGAAAACTAAAATATACAACATACAAACAACAAAGAAAGTAATCAACGAAATTAACAAAGCAACTCAGTAATTCAATTCGTTGTTAGAAGGAATTGACGTCATAACATACCCATCATGCTTTGCAGGCACTGAACATCCTATAAACTAATGTCTGTCTCACATTAATTGTGTCAGGCGAAAATATCTGGGAATAAAAACTATTAAGTGTTTTGTATGAGTAATTTTGCGTTATCGCAAAGCAAATCTCACCTGACAACTAATGTGACAAAGACTTCAGGCCTTGCAGAAGAGACTTTGTGACTGGGAATAATAAACGCCCATAAATGGTTAGGATCTATATTAACAAGAGAATAGTTGTGGTCGTGTGTGGTCTCGAGAAAAGAATAAAAAGTTGTCAAGTAGTCCCAAAAGAGCTACGTCATGATGGCATTGAAACAGCTTGTTAATTTTTGGCGGGAAACTTTGGTTAATCGGCTGTGGGCAGCTGCCGCAAAGTGGCCGCCGCCGCAAAGTGGCCGCAATTCTTTAATCTCATTTTGGCGTTATCTTTTCAATTATTCTTCAATATTTCATTGATTTTAGGAAATCTTTCTTATGGCTTTGGCATATTCAGCCATGAAACCCAATTAGATATTTCGGCTATATCTTGAGTAATTCCCTGAATATCGCCACATCCTACATCCATGCAACTGAGATTAGCAATGTTCCTGTTCTTTCCATTGCGACTCAAAGCTTTTCACCTAATGCGCTATTTAGAACTTTAGGAAATACACCGTTCTCCAGTTGTGATAACCAATAGCAATAGTGGTATAACATAGCTAATGGAAAGGATTGTACTTCCCTGCAGACAATATTCACAGTTTGTTGCTAAAGAACGTCTCAGTCGGTCTTGAGGGCTATGGATAGCGGCTGGGCTGTTTTGTTTCCTATTTTTTATTGCAAAAAGAAAATCTAATTTGTACGCTTCGGGATGATTAACAATATCCTTACCTGGGTGGGCTAGAACGCGTGGCTAGCATTTAACAGCCCCCGTTTCCCGTCACTTTAAACCCCCTGCAAACGGCAAGCAGGGGAAGGGAGCTGATGATTTCAAATTTCTTATGCTTCTTTGGGCCTAAATCTTTTTACTAGAGTAAACATGCGTTGGAACGGGGTAATTTTCTAGAGTTACTGCTTCTAAATGGAATGAAAACGTTTTGATTTCATCCAAATTTGATTCCATTCTGTGGCAAAGCGCCCACAAAATCTCAGATTGCGGCAAATATAATTTGGCATGATTTTCCCACTCTCCTTCGCNGTCTGTCTCACATTAATTGTGTCAGGCGAAGATATCTGCGAATAAAAACTATTAAGTGTTTTGTATGAGTAATTTTGCGTTATCGCAAAGCAAATCTCACCTGACAACTAATGTGACAAAGACTTCAGGCCTTGCAGAAGAGACTTTGTGACTGGGAATAATAAACGCCCATAAATGGTTAGGATCTATATTAACAAGAGAATAGCTGTGGTCGTGTGTGGTCTCAAATCTAAACACTAGCTAATTAGAGGTCTCGTAAAAACCTCTAAAATACTGAAAACACTGAGACAAGAATAAATAGTTGTGAAGTAGTCCCAAAAGAGCTACGTCATGATGGCATTGAAACAGCTTGTTAATTTTTGGCGGGAAACTTTGGTTAATCGGCTGTGGGCAGCTGCCGCAAAGTGGCCGCCGCCGCAAAGTGGCCGCAATTCTTTAATCTCATTTTGGCGTTATCTTTTCAATTATTCTTCAATATTTCATTGATTTTAGGAAATCTTTCTTATGGCTTTGGCATATTCAGCCATGAAACCCAATTAGATATTTCGGCTATATCTTGAGTAATTCCCTGAATATCGCCACATCCTACATCCATGCAACTGAGATTAGCAATGTTCCTGTTCTTTCCATTGCGACTCAAAGCTTTTCACCTAATGCGCTATTTAGAACTTTAGGAAATACACCGTTCTCCAGTTGTGATAACCAATAGCAATAGTGGTATAACATAGCTAATGGAAAGGATTGTACTTCCCTGCAGACAATATTCACAGTTTGTTGCTAAAGAACGTCTCAGTCGGTCTTGAGGGCTATGGATAGCGGCTGGGCTGTTTTGTTTCCTATTTTTTATTGCAAAAAGAAAATCTAATTTGTACGCTTCGGGATGATTAACAATATCCTTACCTGGGTGGGCTAGAACGCGTGGCTAGCATTTAACAGCCCCCGTTTCCCGTCACTTTAAACCCCCTGCAAACGGCAAGCAGGGGAAGGGAACTGATGATTTCAAATTTCTTATGCTTCTTTGGGCCAAAATCTTTTTACTAGAGTAAACATGCGTTGGAACGGGTTAATTTTCTAGAGTTACTGCTTCTAAATGGAATGAAAACGTTTTGATTTCATCCAAATTTGATTCCATTCTGTGGCAAAGCGCCCACAAAATCTCAGATTGCGGCAAATATAATTTGGCATGATTTTCCCACTCTCCTTCGCAGAGGCTGTGTTACCGGAGGACAGATAGGACGGATGATACAGCTTCTGCGAAGGTGAGTGGGATTTTCCCTTCGCATGTGAATGCATTTTTAATAAATTTTTACTCTAGCGTGAACAAAGCTTCAGAAATATGTTTCGTAGAAAACCTTGTCTGGCCAACGAATTCAAACAGCAGTCAAAACCTCTGTGGCATACTGATTTTTTGTATGCTGATTCAGAAAATTCGTGGCTTTGGTTTGCCAGGCAACGACTATTTTTAGGAATTTTCGGCCACAAGAAACATGTGAATCAATTCCCAAATTAAAGCGACGACTTCGCTCATGAATTTCTGATCAATGTGGTCAGAAATGAAAGGAGAAACTTCACGCAAGGGCAAGATCTTGCGACAGATCGTTCGATTTTCCCATGAAATTTTGATAATAATGTTAGGCCCGTCCGCAAACGAGGCAAAATTCGTCGCCAAAAAAACCTTCCCGTTGCATCCTGAAAACCCCTTATTTAGCTTCTAAGGCATGTATTATACAACAAATCCATATTTAGGCCACTTTTCCATGGTTTTGCATCTCTCCCAAAACATGTAATTGTACGGAAGGGAAAAAACGTTTTTCTAAAGTATATCGNATTAAAGCGACGACTTCGCTCATGAATTTCTGATCAATGTGGTCAGAAATGAAAGGAGAAACTTCACGCAAGGGCAAGATCTTGCGACAGATCGTTCGATTTTCCCATGAAATTTTGATAATAATGTTAGGCCCGTCCGCAAACGAGGCAAAATTCGTCGCCAAAAAAACCTTCCCGTTGCATCCTGAAAACCCCTTATTTAGCTTCTAAGGCATGTATTATACAACAAATCCATATTTAGGCCACTTTTCCATGGTTTTGCATCTCTCCCAAAACATGTAATTGTACGGAAGGGAAAAAACGTTTTTCTAAAGTATATCGAGAACGTGCGAACAATTCAAGTAAAGGTCGACGCTTAGTCCTTTGCTAATCGTGTTCAGTAAATTGCTCCCGAACAGGATATCCATTTTCTCAATTGGTGCTCCCGAAAGGTACACAATTTTCAAATAATTGCTCTCTTACAGGATTTTAATTCGGAATTTGCAATTTTTCGAGAATTTTTCTGTTGTTTTCTTGCCGATTTTCTCACAGACAGGGTCAACAATTTGGAAAAATTGCTCCCGCACAGGGTAAGGATCTCTTTACCCCAGCGCACACCCCGTACATTTACGAGTCTAGCCCCCCGGGCTCCTTCCACCATCCTGTTACACTCATTAGAAAGCTGGAACTCTACATTATGCAACTTATGTAGCCATACGGTTTTCTCAGGCTCATTACCATATGCAAATTCAAAATGGAGAGCTTTTAAAATCGGTTTTAATAGGCCACCAGCAGCCAAGCAAAGTAATCACATATTTTGACCTCAACTGTATCAAATTTTAACAAATATTTTACTGTATTTAAGGAGGAGGTTTGATAAATGCCAAATTTAAAAGTATTCACTGTCTGTCGAATTTGGTTTGGTCGTCAATATTTGAATGATAAATTGATTTTCCATAAAGCTTTGACAAGCAGATAGTTTGACCTATAAATGCACACATTATAGAAGGTGAAACTTAATGTAAAAAAGGTCTTAGTTTGGTAAAGGATTGAGAGTTCAAGCTTTACTCGAATTTTGCGCATGTTTTTAAATACTTTAAGAAAACCTTTTCCCTTTCCGTACATTTAAAACTTTTGAGTGGGATGCACAACTATGAAACGAGCTGATTTTAAAATAATGATGAACATTTCCTTTTCTGGTGCAGCTGCATTTTTCCAACTGTAATTAGACAGCACTTAACGATGACGGAACGAGAGCGAAACGCATAAGTTACTTTTGCCATGTTCTATAGTTTGCACTTTTGCTGCATTTGAATAAAAGATTCGTTCATAAAGTGACGATTTAATTTCGAAACAAGCAAACGTCGATTTAAAGTGGCCACAAGGTAGAATTTTAAGGATTGGAGATCTCGGCCTTTAGGGCAGAAATTGGAAACAATCAGTTCTTTCATGTGCAGACACTCTCCTTCGCAAACGCTGTATTACCGGAGGACGGATCTGTGAAGGAGAGTGATGTGCAGATGAAATGGCCAGTCGCACTTCACACCATAGATTTTGGGCTGAACGTAGACAGTAAAAACATCTAACTAGATTTTCCTTAAATTGGAGTTTACAAGAAGGAATTTTCCGTAACTGGAAACTCTTTGTGCACACTGATATAGGCGACTTTGCTTTTATTATTCATGGCGGAAAGAAATGCGCTCGCTGGGAAGATAGGCGTCGAATCTTAAAAAACGGGTGTAAACGGGTAGTCGCATCTTTCCATAGATGAATTGAATTTCTTGAAAGGACGTAAAAACGCTCCAACGCCTCAACGCCTGAAAATAATAATGATATCCAAAGTCCACATTTCGGAATTACAGTAAGTCATATAAATATCCTTTCAAGCCATTCAATTCAGAGAAAGGTGTAACACCTATTTACAACAACATTGTTAAAGATTCGACACCTATCGTCCTCTCGGGAACCCACACAACTTCTCCAGAGGCGACCAAAACTTGTCCGGATGTAAATCAATGTAAAAACCCCATTCGCCACAAAATCAAGACTTCGTAATATCTGAGAAGGTTCATTTAAAATTCTCTTTGCAACACCCTCGTTTTCGTGAGTCTGAGCCCAAAACAAGCCCTATCATAGACTGGGATTTTAATAAACGGTTTCACGTGCAAATCAGGGTTTGGGAAACGCCAAGAACTGCATATCGGATTTTAAAATTTCCGTACAGAATTTGAAACAATTGCGAATTTATGAATAGCGGAATGAATGAATTGCTAGCGGCAACTATGACTTGAAATTTATCCCAAGTAAAAGCGCTGTGGTCTTGTTTTTTTTTGGGAAGGAATACAGAAAAGTTTCCGACATACAATGACTTGACTCGTCTCGCATACGGAAGCAAATTTCCTACAAAAGGGTTGGGCGGGAGTAGTGGCTCGCCTAACGAATAACCGGGGACCTATGAGATTTTCAGGTTGGGGACATCTTATCATACCATTTAGTTGCCTAAATAGTGTCAGTGTGACTATGGTGTAACTGAAAGCGGACCTCTTTCTCCTGAGGTCAGAGGCCGTTACCTCTCGAGGTCGGGGGCCGTTAGCTTTGCACTAAAGGTAGCTTGGGTCTGTTGCCCTACTTGTTGGAAGATTTGCCCCGCCTTGTTAATAACTTACAGCGCTCCTTGTCCCCAAATCTACAGAGATTCCTCCCAATTTTACGGAATCAAGAAAACCAATGGCGCTATAAGCTATGGCTTCTATCTTACGCAAAATTACACAGCAAAAAGCAGTAGCGAATAAGGCGAGGCCCACTCTTTACTTCTCGTTATAGCAGTGAAATAAATTTAATTTTAGAAGCAAGACAACAAAGTAACACTGGCCGAACTGGGAATGAAAACGGCAGTGCTGTGAAGCTTTAAACTGTTTGCTGCTTTCGGATATCAAATTGTCATGTTTACCATTTAAAAATTTCAGAAAAGGATTTGAAGAAATAACAATTTGCAACCGTTGTTCGTCCGAAACTGTTGATTCAAGGTAACGAGCTAGCTATGTAGGTAGGTTTAACTGTGAAATAATCGACAATTTCGAAATCCTAGATGGGAGAAAACGGCCTACTTTTTGCCTAAACTTTCTTCCCAGCATTAACTTCCCTCGGAAATTTTATCCAGGATTGCAGGCTACTCGAGTCGTGATGCCTTTTCCCTTATGAAAACACAGATTCATCTTCAATAGCGAAGTTGACCAAGCTACCTTGAACGCAAAACTACCGTCCCTGCACTCTAAAGCTTGATTCCCACTGGAGAAAAAACCTGTTAGAATTGGGATAACACATTTTCTAGACTCATTTCAAACGGAGTTATCATCTTCAGAGGCGCCGACAAAATCTCAAAATTGAGGCTAAAATAATTTTAACGCGTTTTTCCGTCGCCTTTCTTATACAATTCTAACGCCTTTTTACTCCAGTGTGAACAAAGCTTAAGGCGCCTAAAATGTTCAGCATTCACCATATAGAGTTCTTTGTATGGTTCAAAAAGTGTTACTGGCATAAGAGGGTGCCTCGCTTTACAAACACACAATTTCGAATGTCATTTCAACTGGGAAAGCCGAGCAAGATTACTAGTATATCCAATTTATCTTGCAAAGCATGATGGGATTTGATGAAGTTAGGAAACTAAACAATCACAGAAATTAGAGGTCTAAATACATACGCTACTGTTCCTGTTCTGATACCTATTATACATTTATGCGAACAGCCTTCAGAAATATTTACAGGCAGGGACATTAATTCAAAAGGGGTCATTAATTTACCAAAGAGGCACAAACTAATGAAATGAATCCAGCCAGTCTGTATTTTGGACGTAGGATAAAACCACATTTATTTTGCAACGGGATATGTTATTTGATGGGCACTTTTAGCTTAGTAAAATATTTTATGGTTAAAGTGATCATTTTTCCTAGTTTCAAAGAAGTTTCAAAAACAGATTTTGCAATGGTCAAAAACTGGGCAACAAACTTATCAATTTTTCAATGGCTCGTCCTAATAATGTGCAAAAAAGTTCTCTGCTTTTTAGCAAAGGAAAGGTAATGACAAGTTTATAAATTTGAGAAAATAAATTTTTGAAGTCCAGAAAATATTTGCATAAATTTCATTTCACCAGCAGTAATTCCAATTTTTTTCAAATTGATTCAATCTGTACACTTTCAAATCTTTAAATATTCACTTTCAACACATTTTGATTGCAATGGGCAACAAATGAAATTTATCTTCTAAAAATTAAATATGCCTGAAACAAATGACCGAAAAAGACTTGAACATATTTTGTGCTCATGATCAGAAAATGTGTTCTGGTTCTCCCTTTAAGACTGTTCCTAGTTACTTTTATGACTATATTTACAGAATTTCTAGCCAACTTTTAGTACCTATTATAGCTGTTTTCCTATGAAATACAAACTCTATAGACGTGGAATAATGGGTGGGAGGCTATACTGAATACAACGTGTAAAGGGAGGCATTGAGGGGGGATTGAGATTTTTGGATTGTTGGATCAAGACAATATTTTCATACAGATTATGGATTTTTGTAATATTTTGCTCAGATTTTAAGATCTTGCCGTCACATCAGATTTCAGATCCAATTTCAGATATTAGTGGATTTTAAATTCCATTAACAAATGTCTTTGCGGATTCTGTTTAAAATCTTTTCAGATTATCGCATATAGGTACCCCTCAATGCCCCCCTCTATAAATATCTAACGTGAAAAAAAGTTGACCCTCTGCATTATACATAGACACACATTCTACCTCAGAAGTTCCTTTCAGGGGCTGTATTCAACAGACCAGCTGTAGAACTATGATTCCACCCTCGGTTAGTTTATGATTAACTGTTTTAATTACAGATTTCTGGTCCACCATACATCTTTCTAGAATACACTGACCCTAGGAAGCGCTGCAAATGGCTAATAAATCCCCACTTTAGACAATATAAAAAGTATAAAGAATGATCAAATTGCTCTCACCAATGTCCTTTGAGACTGAAATATCAAAATCCAGGTACATCACTAGAATCGTTGCGTTTATGGGTGGTTCATCTCTTTTATGTGACAGATTTGATCTTTTATCTTGTCGCGTTGGCAGTCCATCTTCTTTGGGAGCATGGATCAAGGCTATGTCTGTGACAGTCACATGATTCATAGTCCATAGAATGTTTCATACCCACAAGGTCCAGGTCAGTGTACCCAGTTCTGCCCAGCTATTGACATGGTATTAACAGAACTTGCAGTGACGTAAGATTGCTCAAATTCTAAATTACCCTCTCCCATTTCATTTCTGATTATACTTTCAAGATCTCTCTGCAACTGGAATCTGTCACTAAAATCATGCAATTCCAAATGTGACAAGTCACTTGGGAATGTGTCAGTGTCTTGTTCCATTGGAACAGAATAAAGTTGACCATGATTAGGATCAATGTTCTTCAAAACTTTAATATTCCTTTCCTCTTTTCCAGCAAGGCTTACAGATGGCAGGTATGGATCTGACATGGTTGTTAAATTGGCGTTATGTGTAGTGCTGCCAGAGAAAATAGAATTGACAGGTAATGGCATGTGCTGTAGCCGTCTCATCATTGGCTGAGAGGAGATGTACCCTCGTTGGTTGATTTGCATTTGGGGTTGGCTGCTTTGGCTGAAAAATCCCTGGGAATGGCGGTCAGGCATTCCTGAAGGAGTGCATGAAGAAAACTGACTTCTTGCCAAGATGTTTGGGGGAGTTTGCTGCTGCCTGACTGGTGTGAACTTTGGTTGATTTATGGGGGCATTTTGGTATGGTGGTGGCGCCTTTTGGAGGGGCATCATTGTATGCATTTGCTGCATAGTGGGCTTTGATTGGATAGAGGGGGTGACAAAATAAGATGCAGGGCTCTCATAACCAGAATCACCACTTTGAACTGAGGAGAAACTATCTGAATGGGGTCTTGCAGGTTCAGTTGAATAACCACAATTTCCATTCATCATATTACTTTCAAATTTCAAGCTTTCGTCAAGATTTATAGTGTCAGTCTTGCGGCCAAGGGTCAGGGACTCCACCAGACTGGCTGTGGCTTCCGCATCTGAGGTACCCCTGGGTCTTCCACCAACAATCAAATCGGTTTCAGTATAGGAAGCAAAATCATCCTCTAACTCCTCACCCGGGATTGGCGTCAAGCGTCCAACACTGCTATGTGTAGACACGTTTGATGTTGAACGTGGACGCGTGAAACTTTCAGCGGAGAGTATGAAATTGCCCCCGGTTTCGTCGAGATCTGGCAAGTTGGACAAAGAGTCGGTGCTGGAACAAGGGGATGTAGCTAAGGCTGAGTCGCATGATTGATTTTTCTTTTTACTGTTACGCGATGAGCTCGACGATGCGGAACCCAACGGAGATAGATTGTTGCCGAACTCCTCAGGCGATCCAGCGGAATTTTTCTTTCTACCGCCTCCTCGTTTTCTCTCCGCTTTGCCCGCTCCGTCTACGGATCCAGAGCGTCTTCTGGGAGACTTTCCTGGCTTTGCATCAGGATTCAACACCCAATATGAACTCTTTCCGCTTTGATCATTTTGCACCCTCATAAATCTGTTGTGTAGTGATAAGTTGTGGCGAATGGAGTTCTGTGAGAAAAAAAGAATCATATAAATCAAGTTGAAATTATCAACGAAATCATTAACGCAATTTCGCGCAATGTACAATTGGCGTGAGCTGTGAGCTACTCAAGAGCAAATAATTTGGTTTATAACAATACAGCAGAATAAACATAGAATTATAAACACCAGGAAAATAATTTCGCGGCGATCGATGTCCAGATCTTATCAAATGAACTGCGCTAAATCCACAATTTATGAGTGAAGTCTAAAATCATCTGCTAATTTGGTTCGATTTAGGAAACTTTTTGGTTGACTATTGTCGACTGCGTTTGTTTCCTAAAATTGGCAGGTAGCACCATAGAGAAGTTCACATGGCCTTATCTGGTTTTAGAGCATATGTGTAATGTGTATAGTAATTTGAAACCCATGTCATGTGAGCGAAGGGAGGAATGAAACTTCGAGATTTGAGCGAAGTTCAAACTCAAATTGACATCAAATAATTATGAATCAATCATGCGATCACTATTTCAATGCGGCTGTTCTAATCGTTTGTGGATGAATTTGAGTTTAGGCCAAATTCAAAGCGAAATCAATCAACCAACTGGTATCGCCGACACCGTTCTGTTCAGACATGTTAGGACACCAACAAGCTAATCTAAATTCGTACAGCAAATTTAAATACACACCTTCCATCCCGCAGATGAAGTTGAGTCCCCCTTGTCCTTAAAATAAGGAACATTCTTCACCATCCACTCATAAATTTGGGCCAAAGTCAGTCGCTTGTCTGGTGAATTATCAATCGCCTGAGTTATTAGGTCTGCATATGACAAATTTCCCCACGCGTTCTTTCGATTATTCTTCCTTGGGCTTGTACCTTCGACATATTTCTTTACTCCTTCATGATTTTCAATGGAGACAGTAATATGTGGCTGGCAAGGTTCTGGGCTTTGATCGGCTACATTTTTGGTGTCCACAATGAGAAGTCCAGGGTCTGGAAGTGGCCAAGTATGCGATCTAGGACGATCGAGTCGCTCGTCCAAAAATGGCCCATCATCTAGAATAACATCCATTTCGAAGTAATCTTTCTGCCAAATTGCAAACTAATTGCAAGTGTATTGGAATATGAATCTCAATCGATCGGTCGAAAGTTTGACAAGAAAACTCCCACCTAAGCAATATACTTTAGATGCAGCTTCGCTTCTGCCGTCTGTAAATCATGCCGCTTCACAGTCGATTGAAAACTAAATTTCAATTCAGAATTATCTCTGAAAGGTCACAGGTCGACCATACGACATATCAATGGCTTCCTATTGGTATATTTTCTATTGTTAAAATCGAACGTATTGTTCTCTACGAGCACTGTAAAGGCTTCCTATTGGCATATTTTCTATCGAATATGATTCTCATGATATTTTGCCACAGGCTGTCAATATTATTCACCCAGGGATTCCTATTGGTGTGGCTCCTATTCTTTAAATCGAACTGATTGTTCTTTATTGAATGCCTCTGTCAATCAACGCTATTCACCCGTAAAGCGTTCTCATTGGATGATTAACAATGGATTCCATTACGAGAATACGTCATTGCAAGCACAGGTTGTCTATCTGCGTATTCTTTATTCTTATCTTTCGCTTTGGTTTATTAGTCATCACTGTCGTAAGGGCAAGGGCACACACAAGTGACGCAAACGGGGTAAATTAGGGTGTGGAAAAGGTTAAAGATTCATTATGTGGGCAAAGTTGATTTCGTGATCATTATCAAAATGCGAAAGAGAGAGAGAATTGAACAAACAAAAAATCGATTTTTAAAATTGGTTCGAGAAACTGGCCAGAGTTATGGGATCAGTTTTGTCAACAGGGTGAATAAGTCCTCAAAGACTCAAAAGGCGTGCGAGATTTCTTAGGAAGCAACACAATTTTTTAGATTTCCCAGGTTTTTCGTGAGATTCACATCAGAGGGTCCTCAAGGGGGTCATCAATCCCTTTTCTCAGTCATGTTTGTGAGTACGCACCCCACGCACTCTCACTCGCCTTTTCTTGATATGATCAAATCCCATGCCCGATCTATTGTTTTGCCGATCCTATTCTCACAGGTGTAATTTTTCGCAAATCCCAGATCCCATTTTGCCCCTTCAGGGCCCTCGTATCACACCCTCGAAATCGCGCAATGGCATACAATTCTTTTGTTAATGAATCTCGTAATCTTTTTGAGGGAGAGATATGTGCGAAATTTTTTGGGCACTTCTCCAAGAAATTTTAGCCACACCTCAATTCTCTGTCTCAGTCCATACCTCAGTTTTTCCTTGNCACGCACCCCACGCACTCTCACTCGCCTTTTCTTGATATGATCAAATCCCATGCCCGATCTATTGTTTTGCCGATCCTATTCTCACAGGTGTCATTTTTCGCAAATCCCAGATCCCATTTTGCCCCTTCAGGGCCCTCGTATCACACCCTCGAAATCGCGCAATGGCAGAAATTCTTTTGTTAATGAATCTCGTAATCTTTTTGAGGGAGAGATATGTGCGAAATTTTTTGGGCACTTCTCCAAGAAATTTTAGCCACACCTCAATTTTTCCTTGAATTTGTGTTTGATTGACTCCGAAATTCTCAAAGCGGTAGGTTTGGTAGGTTTGGAAGGCCTTGTAAACCTTCTGCTCCAAAAAGGCAGAAGGTTTGGCAGATTTTGGAGAAATTCTCGCTTTCATTACCAAACCTTGGTGGTGAATCCGAAACCTACTGTTTCAAGATTTATGTGTTTGATTGGGAAATATATTTCCGTCTCTGCGAAGTCTTCTGTTTTCCGAATTTGGTAGGTTTGGAATTACAAATCAAACACACCCTAATTTACAGACTGTAATTTACAGTGCACTGCATAAAGCTTACTTACTTACAGTTTCACTTTGCTAACAAAACTCACTTGATCTTCCTATTTGTATTTCCCTTTTATTTGCTTTATGCTGCTTAAAGCTGGACTAACCTTTCGTTTGTATGGTTTGTAATTACAGTCTCTCATTTTCCGCTGTTCTGGCCTTGGGCAAGTTTTTTTAGGCTTTCTTCTAGCCTCTGTTGATCTTCGTTTAAAAAATTTAGAAGTCCATTTGAAGTTGAAACAATCCTTCTATTTTTCATATCTTTTTTTCACGAGAACAGATAAATCTTCCTCTTTCGAGCTACCCATATTCTAGCAAGGTGAATATGCCGGGGTTTCGTCCGAAAGCTTGCAAGGAAAAATTCGAATATTTGATCTATAAATAGCAACATGTCTGATTTGTGTTAGAACAATGTTTGTATTTCCTAGATATTTGTTCTTAGATGAACAAGATCACAGTCTTTCTCTTCTGCAACTGCAGTTTCTCGTATTTTGATAGGCTAGGCCAAGGCTGTTTTCGGTACCTTGAAAATCATTAAAACCTGGGAAAAAATTGGGCTATTCTTTATCTATAAATAGATTTGATTCCGACTCAAGTTTTGGTTCCAATAATGATGCTGGTCTTTCAGCATCTGCATAAGGGATAGTTAGGGAATAAAGCTTAAGTTTTATTACGTTGAAATTGAGTGATTCAGGTATCGTATTCACATTATTCATCCCACCAACAATGGTTCCCTGGTAACCTTTTGGTACTACGACAATTATCGAATCTATTGTTAGTACTCCTATTGTTCTATTGTTAGTCGAATCAATGCAGCGTCGTAATTGAGTCCTTAAGAATTGCATTATGGTCATCAATAGCTTTAATAAAAGTAGTTTGATAGCATAATTGGTGACCAAGAAAGGACGCGACATCCCACAAGAGCCAAGTCTATTGTCCTCGTGTACAAACCACCGATTGATTGAGTTGTTCACGATCCAACATGCCATTGCATGAATAGGCCTAACGAATGCAGCAGAAACCCGCATAAAAGTTTACGAGCCAAGCCTCATGAGGTCATTACCAGACAATGAATAATGTGAATTGTGTATGACGAAAAAGCTTTCTGACTGTATACTACGATGGTCTGGTCTTCAATACTCTCTTCAAAGACTGATAAATGACGAAATTGAATCAAGAAGACAACGTTTCATGAATAAATGTATTTTTGATGCACCTCTATAGGGCCTAATCTATTGCAAGAACGAGGACAATGGACGTTTCATACTATGTGATCAGGGCCGTATGAAGCAGCTGCTGATTGGGGCTTTTGTTCTTACAACAATAGAGAACAATGCATCTAATTTATACTTGTGACGTAGCACCATCGTTTTCAAAATTATTGGGCTCGAGCCCCTTCCCCCCTCTGCCCCGCTTCCTATGGGCCTACTGTGATTAATGTCCAACGAAAAGCTTTCGTTGTGAATGTAATTGTGGTTTTGGTCTCCGACGCTTTGCAAAAGTAAAATACTTCCGACAAAGGAAATGTTAACATGAGTCAAGAATACAGTTTTCCATGATTATCTTTAT
Source organism: Aurelia aurita (assembly GCA_004194415.1). Taxonomy (NCBI): domain Eukaryota; kingdom Metazoa; phylum Cnidaria; class Scyphozoa; order Semaeostomeae; family Ulmaridae; genus Aurelia; species Aurelia aurita. The sequence goes on from REGM01000007.1 coordinate 278,614, forward strand.
TAGGATAATGGCTTCGCAACCAGGAGGGCCTAATTCATTGGATTTGATTGTAAGAAAGTATGAAGGCCAAGGAGGCCCATAGCAAACTGTAAAGTCCACATTGAAATTAGCACTGTGTAGACAGAAAGAAAAGTTTAATTCTCTCCTTTCTCACTAGGAGTCTTCAAAGTCCGAATATATCTCATACTGCGAAAAGCCCAAGTGTCTAACGAAGAGCTTTTAGTATGCTGAGCAATGGTTTCGGTCTGTCGTATCGGAATCACCTGACCCCCGCACCTGACATCATTTTCACAGGACCGCCTAGTATGTCACAAAATTACCGTCAGATAAGGTCTGCGATAAGGCGAAATTAATCATCCAAAAGTTCTGCTTTGATTCGCGAACTTTCGCACCTAGCATCAATTTTTAGATGTAGTTCTTTTTTAGTCAATTATAATGTTTAGTTGCTTGATTGCAGTTGCCTGATTAGCAATACTCAAGAAAATTTACAACACTAATTAGTACCTTAAAATATGAGGTATTCCTGAAACTTTTTAGGTCTATATGAATCATTAAATAGGCAGCAACAGACTTATATAAAGTTACTGAAAGGATGGAATTTGAATTTGAAATTATCCTTAAAGGTAATGTGTCCATATATAAGGCCAGCGTATACCCAACCTGTCAACATCCATCAAATTCTCGGCAAATGATTGGTTGCTATTCAAACTGATCACATGAATAGAGAAAATTGCTGTAATGTGTGATTGAAAAGAAATTTTAATTGATCACATGCCTTGCTATAGGAGGCCTACTTGTATGGAATACGGCTTTGGATATTAGATACATTACGAAGAACGACGACAGTGTTAACAATATTTTGCAAATCTAAATTTCCATGCCACTGCCATTGGCACTGCGGAGGACGATAAAGGGGGTCGAATGGGCCTAAATATACGTTTGATATGATGAACGATAAACTTGTAGAAATGGCCTAAAACTTTGCAAGTGTTTAGTTGATGGTAGGTCTAACTAGCAATAACAATGGTCAGTAAATGCTGCGTACTGGTTTTACTCGCAAGTGGCTTTTAAATGTGATTTGACAATCGGCTTGACAATATCTGTCGCTGTAACACACATAACAATATACAAAATCACTGGTTACTGAAGAACGGCATCACCGATTTTTGTGAAATAAATTTTCTCGTGTAAATTAGCTTGTTCACAGTAAAATGTCTTACATTTCGTTGAAATTATCCGATGATTCACGACTCTACAGTCCGGCAAACGCTAACACTCTTTTCGACTCACCCGGTACACTTAACAATACACAACAGATGATAAAATACCCTCTGAATCCATCTCGTTTTTTAAGATAACATTTTAGCAGAGTAAAACCTATTTCACCAAATATTCAACGCGTTTTACTACAATCCATATTTGTGGGTTTATGGAGATTAAGAATTTCTGCTAGCATAGTTTGTTTTCGTTACATCGGGGCGATGGCTTTCTGTACCACTTTTTGTCCAAATGTATTGGCTCGCCGCAATAACCACCCGTATCTAAGCCAAAAATGTTGAAAATTCTTTAGATTTTCAGAGAAAACGACGGGTGAATCACAACTTTATGTTGATACAGCATAGCATTATCTGTATTTAAGAATCTCTGTTCTTAGGCCTTAACTGAAATTGCTGCAAAAATTTGTTTGCACCACGCACGGCTTCTTAGTTTCATTCTTGAATACAGTACCATTCACGAAAGATGCTCTGAAAGTGTCAAAACTCTTTCTTATTTGTGGTTGCAGAGGCCTTTTTATAATCCAGGAAGGTCTATTGTAAGGATCTTTAAATTAACAGCACACAGGAATGAGTAAAGCTTTCCTGAAAATATTGAATCGATTAAGAAGTTTTTAATATTGAAGTTTTCCGTTTCAAAGAAATTAAAGAATTAAAGACTGTATTGCAGGCTGATGAAGTACGAGTAAAATATTTGTCTAGTAGCATTTCGCTTTTTCGAAAAAGCGTACACGATTTTTTAACAGAATAATTTTTGGCAAAGGTGTACGAGATTTGTAGGGAGTGAAATGCCCCTTGGAATTTACAATCATATTTTCTCTTCCAAACAGTACCAAAAAGCTATAACACATGCTAATTACAAAACTCTGATATACACTATATATGAAGGGGTTCCTGAGACGATAAAATTATAATACACATTAAACTAAACCTTTGAACCTCGTACGATCAAGTACAATCTCAAAAAGAGATCCAAAAACTTGAATGTGGACATTTACACCTTTAAAATCGTTGCTGAGCCCCCTGTGGTCGGCCTGGGCTTTGCAGCGTAGACAAGTTAATCCAAATAGCACATTGTATGCAAAACCAATTATTATCTAGGTTCCAACAAGGCTTCTTTCAACACAACTCACGCCAACTCTTATCGTGAGATAGTGACCATTTCCTCTGCTATTTAACTTGCTTCCTGCTCAACTCTTATGGTCACACGATAAAAAGGCCCTGATAGGGAAAGTGTCAGCTTTCGTGATGGTAGAAAGTGTATCTGGGGACTTTCCTGAACTTGACGTGCAATTCAGAATTAGGAAGTAAACCCAGTAGAAACTGGGGAAGATTAGCACTACGAGTAAGGAGCTCAAAGAAAGCCTTCATTTTAGAAGTTAGCCTTGGAGGAAGTGCCGACAGTAACGTCCAAGTGGTCCAGACTGGAGAAATTCAAAATTGCTGCTAAATTTAAGTGTTTCTTGAAATGAAACTGAGCAATATGGAACTGAAATTAAACTTAGCATTATTTTCTATTTCATTCTCCATTTTCTACTTTATGCATTTCTAACGCGTTTTTTTACTCTAATGTGAACCAGGTTCAGTGCTTATACGAAGGGAAGGGAACCTCTGCGTAGGAGAGTATACGAAGGGAACAAGTCACGTAGCCTCGTCTCAGGCATGGAACTGTAGTTTTCTCGGTGTACGTTCGCCCTAAAGGAGCAGCAATTTTCGCATTTTAGAGCAGGATCTTCCAACTTTCAGCATTATTCAGCTGTTTCTTTATTTTAGATGTTCTCTTTCCACTTCCACACCAAAGTTGAGCGAAAAAGATATCCTCAAGAAAGTTTCTTCCACAACAATGGACATTACAGTCAAGGTTCAAGATTGTGCTACAATAGAAAGTCAAAATTTTCTAGAGCAATACGTGTTGTCCAAGTTGTGATGTTGCCTAATTATTTATTTTTCCATTTGTTGGCTGAAAAACTGCAGAATACTAATACATAGTAACTATATGCAGCCCGGTTTCCCGTGTCAACTTGACCGCGTTCTGGTGAGAGTACTGGACGCCAGGTTACGTAGGCCGAGCGGCTTATACAGTTTTCATCAGATGACTGAAGTTAAGCTCGGTCGAGTGAGGTCAAACTCCGGATGGGTGACCTCGGAGGCCTGACCCGGGGACTGACCTCACAACTCACTTCGCCGTCCTTCGGAAGGGACGTTAAACTAGGGGTCCCATGCCTGGATGCGGCATGCATAGTAGGCCTAAATTAGCTTTAAGTAGCTAGAAAATCCTGACAGCCCACCTAAAACAAATAACTGATGATGATGATGATGATGAAGGGAAGCGCTTTGCCGATGTCTTCCCTTATTTAGACCTCTTTCATGGAGTCCAGGCCTCATAATCGAAAAAGACGTCAGGAAACGAGACTGGTAAATCATGATTGTGAAGATGGAAAAAATCATATGAAGGAAGTCTTGTGTACGAAACCATAAAAGTGTCTTTGAAGAGTCTACGCTCAAACTACGTATAAGCAGTCTCGATTTGGTGCAATTCTCGTTTTGATGGGTAATTACTGGGACTCATCGTAATAAGTCTACAGGGTATGTACACGACCATAGAATGTACACGACAATAGAAGTGCCATTATTGCGTGAAAACTCGGAAAAATTAGCCTCAAACGCTAATTTAGAGATTTCTACAGAAACGCTAGGTTTCGAAATGAACTATAGCAAGTAATTGAAAGAGATTTAAATGACTCACGAAGGAAATAGGATTTTTGGGTGGCATCCGCCTACAAAGATCGGCGATGAGTAATTTTCGCACTTAGATACCTTTAATGTTGCAATCTAGTTTCCCGGTTTTGAAATAGGCCTACATGAAAACAAAGAGTACGGAAATTTCGAACGATAACTTTAGAATACATGGGGATGCATTTCTAAAAGACAGGAAAATTAGAAAATCGAAACAGCAACTAATTAGTGATAGATTGTACATTAATCATTTAAAATATGTAATTGTCGAGTGACACACCAGGAAAATGCGGAATGTTAAGAAAGAACAGCGACACTAAATCATTTTGGAATGTTGTAAAAATTAAAATTATCGGACCATATGGCAAGAGGACCCTTCAGACAATATGCTCTTCTTCTGNTTTGGTGCAATTCTCGTTTTGATGGGTAATTACTTGGACTCATCGTAATAAGTCTACAGGGTATGTACACGACCATAGAATGTACACGACAATAGAAGTGCCATTATTGCGTGAAAACTCGGGAAAATTAGCCTCAAACGCTAATTTAGAGATTTCTACAGAAACGCTAGGTTTCGAAATGAACTATAGCAAGTAATTGAAAGAGATTGAAATGACTCACGAAGGAAATAGGATTCTTGGGTGGCATCCGCCTACAAAGATCGGCGATGAGTAATTCTCGCACTTAGATGCCTTTAATGTTGCAATCTAGTTTCCCGGTTTTGAAATAGGCCTACATGAAAACAAAGGGTACGGAAATTTCGAACGATAACTTTAGAATACATGGGGATGCATTTCTAAAAGACAGGAAAATTAGAAAATCGAAACAGCAACTAATTAGTGATAGATTGTACATTAATCATTTAAAATATGTAATTGTCGAGTGACACACCAGGAAAATGCGGAATGTTAAGAAAGAACAGCGACACTAAATCATTTTGGAATGTTGTAAAAACCGGACCATATGGCAAGAGGACCCTTCAGACAATATGCTCTTCTTCTGAATCAGTCAAAAACACTTTTCATCAAGCGAATTGTTCCCTGATCTTGTAATCGAACTTTGTGATTTTTTAAAAATGTCTAATTTTTTGGGACACCCCGTACATTGTCAGTTGTCTCTCCAAAGCTGAAAATTTGACAAACCTTGGTTGACCTATAATTTACCTATTATACTATTACGCTAAAGATGGCGGCGAGGAACTTTTCACCAAGATGAATTGCCTTCCAATTAAGAATCTTTAACGATTCTATAGAAATTCGATTAAAGAATGCAATGCATCTTGGTAAAAAGTTTTTCGCTGAGACCTTTAGCGTTACTGTGTGTTGTGCTGCATATTTCGCCAACCGCCAAAAACTGCTGTAATTTTAATGAAGATCGCAAAAGGGTCTATTTGCCCTATGGTCCGGTTTTAACTAAAAGTAGATAATTGCATAGCAATGCTGTTGCGAATGACGTCAGTAATGGAGACAGATCTTTCATGACTGCAGAGATGATCCCATGAAACTGTCAGTGCAACAGAGAGCATCACGTGATTGAGAACACTGCTAACCGCAAAAAATCCCACAGCCACTTGGACCCAAAACTTTGGTTGTCAAGCAACTAGATAGTGGCTTGCTGCTCCACAGCGTCCTGAAACTTATCCAGGGAAACCGACTGTCTAAAATGCCTTCGTATGTTAATGCCCCCCCCTCCCGCCTTGAATATTATGAATATCACTCTAACAATCACTAAAAATGTCAAAATTATAGGGAACCGAAAGGTAGTAAAGCAGTAGAATTGTGACCTGATTCGTTGTTTTTGCTCCAACCTATATTGAATTGAACTTTTGTTGTTGTAGTTGTACAGCGAAGCAAAAAGGACTTGTCGTAAGTCGAGCAGGCAACCATGCAAAGTAGATTCCACATTCTCACATCCATTTGAAATTAAATGTCTCTGTCGTAAAATTCTACTTTCTTCAACACAATATTGCAGAAGGAGAGGTTCAGCTCTTCGGGGGAGGGGGTTTTACCCCGGTTTTACCTTCCTTAATGCTTGGTTCCCTAATGCTTGGTACGAGTTGGTCTGGTCTCCAGGGAAACGTTCTCTTGAACCCCTAAACAACCCTCAAAGAACCACTAAATCATTGTCTGAGCTACTGATAACAAAAGCTCTACTTTGACAGTTTCGTTATCCTGTCTTTCCTGTCTATTTCTTCGATGTTCCTTCCCTATCTTATCTTTTTCCTCTCTACGTTATCTATGTGATTTGCTGAAGGTCGAACTTGACAGGTCAAAGTAAAGTCCGAAGGTTAAAGTAGCGAAGGCCCGGTTCAGACGTGGAACCAGAGTTGACATTTTCCTAAAATTGATCAGTGGTGTTGTACTGTCAAGAATGCTCACAACAATGATAATAGATTTGCAGAGGGGGAAATGTAACATAATCCATCTTTGACACTTGGACCCAGAAAGTTTCTTGATACTAAATATTTAGTTATCTTTTAAGTATGTTAAAAAACAACTTCCAAGTAAAATAACCCGTAACTCAAGAATGGTATGACCGATTTTAGTGAAATAAATTTCCACATCTAAGTTCGCTTTCTGTTACAACAAGATTGGTATTTCATTCAAATCGATGCATCATTCATGATAGTACATTTTGCCAAAGCTAAAAATCGGTTGTATCGTTGGCAAGTTGTAAGGGATTAAAAATAATATTTGACTTCAAAATCATTCAAACCAGGTCTAAATATCCTTGATCAAATTTGCTGAAGTCTGCCTCACGATATTGGATTTCTGGATTTCGAACTGATTCGCTTGAAGGCTCTTGGGCAACCGGCATGCACAGTGATCGTTTGCTTTGTTTTCCGTTGATTTTTCATGCAGAATGAAATTAGGCCACCTTTAAAAACAGAGTTGCAATGCATGCTGGTCGCCCAAGAGCCTTTAAATGTTTGGATACTGCTAAATGTTTAGATGTGCTTAGATGTTTAGACAGTAAGACGGTGTTTGATTTTGATAGTTGTGGGACTGAACAGTTCGCAAATAAGGATTTTGAGTTTAAAAGATTCTAGGATGAAACATTTTCAGCAAAAAATGCTTGTAGCTTGACAGCCACATGACCGATTTTGACAAACTCACCATTTCGTCTAAATTGACATGTTAGCTACACAAATATGATCAGTTTATACGAATCCAATAAATAGTTGGAAAACTACAGGCCTACAAACGTCTGAACATTTTTCCGACTCTCTCGGTAGTATTTCGTATATCTCGAAAAAGACACTGTCTAAATATCAAATATCATCTCAAAGGATTAAGTTCCATTTATAGTTGGCCGTCAGACATAAAGTTTTTAGAACCTGCTGAACTCACTGAGCCCCAGGCTATTGGTTTTTACGCGGGATTTTACTATGCACGCCTGCGTTTCCCATTCAACTTTTAAACAATTTCTTGATACGCAATTGAATTCGAAACAAAATACCCTTCTTGTCTGAAGCCCTTCTTAAAATCATAAGCCCGAGAATTAACTCGAGATTATTCCCCATCTTACTTGCACTTTAAACTAATTCACTTAACTATCTTTCCTACAGTGAACAGTTAACCTTGGAGATCTGATAGCCTTGAGACAAAGATGAAACCAATCTGGTCTTGAAATCTGAAATATGAGGACGTCAGACAGATACAGCTTGCTATTGAATAGCTCAAGATCGTTTTATAAAATTTTTACGGACGTTTAACGTCATTGCGAAAGACACGTTGACGTGCCTGTCCATAGCGAACGGCAACAAAGAGAAAAAATGTAAAACGAAAACGAGGCCACGTTTGAAACCGGTCAATTTCCGCTTCGAGAATCGGAATAGCGGCCTAAAAGAAGCTACGTGAAAAGGACAATCACTCTGGACAACTTGATAAGCCCTTTTACGGACAGCCGTAGCTTGCAGGGCGCAGATGCCATTTTGCGCAAAGGCGGGAAGGGAGAGCGTTTCCGGTCAGCCTCGTTTTGCATTTTGTCTCTTTGTTGCGAACGGCGGATTTTCCTTCCTTTGACCACCCTCCTCCACAGCATCTTGCTACTTTCATGCGAAGAAGAAGTACGCACTTGCGGAGAACTCCGCCATATTCGTAAAAGAGGGTCATACATTTCTAAAGTGAAGCACAACACAAAAACAATCTTTTTGAAACTTGACGGTGAGACTAAAATCTAGCAGGGGTAAAATTAATTAGAAAAATAAAAAGATGCTGTGGAGGAGCATGTCTTCTGACTATGATGATATGTTCAGGATTACCCTGGGTAAAAGACTCTCGTTATTTTTTAGGGTCTGGTACCCAGGGTAGACAAGGATGAAAAAGCGAAGAAATTCGACAGTTGAAGGATAACAGCGTTTGTTTTTGCTTTTGGCCAGCAATCTTCTGGCGTGATTTGTTAAGGTGTAAAAAATTTGTCCTTCCTTTCACGAGTATACAGGGTGTCCCAAAATAATTATGCTCCATTTGGGCAGCTGCTGTGGGGAGGAGCTATAAAATAAATTGTCCCATTTTTAATATGGTTGCATAGGATATGCTTCAATTTATAGGTTGAGACCTCGCTTGGGTCAATCTGACACGTGGTTGATTTGTGGCACCAGAAAGTCAAAAGAGTGTTGCTTCAAATAGAAGGTCCTTTGTTTACCAATGGTACCAAATCAAGTAGATATTACAAGAGAATGTTGTATCGTTGTTTACTGATTTTTTCAGCATTTGGAAAAGAGTTAATGGTGTTGCTTACAGTAAAAGTGACCGGGATCCTTCATCGATAAAAAGCGATAATTTTAGGAACCTTTAAAAATTATTAAGAAACTTTCAATACTCAAAATCTGATGATTTTAAGTAACTTTCAGCACTGGGCTATTATCTTAGTTCCTTCTAAAAATACGTGTTTTCTCTAAATTTTACATTAACATAAAACGGTTTTTTGTCGTTGCCTGCATTCAATTCATCGTAGTTTCACAGGAGGAGGTAAAAATGTGTTCAGCCTCCTCTCCACGGATAAATCTGTTGAGCGCGCAACATAAAAGTTTGCAACATTCGTTCTCAGTGATCAACTGGCAACTGCTCTAGGTCAGCTAGGCTTTTAACGTATTTTCCTAAAATGGAAACAGGCCTCCACAAAAGGTGGTCCATAAAATCAATGCCTTGCCTATCAAAATATCACAGTTAAAAATTTAGTTCAAAATCCGAACTATGCACAGAACAAATATAGAAACAGGGCATGATTCAAAATTATTAAAATGATGGTCTGAGATTAACAAAAGGCTGCCTTATTAACGTTACGCAACGGTCTCAGTACAGAGGGTAATAAAAGGTTTCACTGTTTTCGACAATTTTCGACGATGAAAGATGTCAATTTGACTTTTTCACGTTATTTTGTCAACCACTGCACGACAATATGGTATCAAGCAAAAGTCTTTCACTCTTCTGGTTAACGATTTAGAAAAAAATTTGATGATGTCACACCCTCAAATGAGTTGAAAGATAAAATACGCTGTAATATACAAAACTCTACAAGATCTCAGAAAAGTTCAACGGTAGAATCATAGCAAAGTAGCTAAAGTTTCTTTCAAGCCATTCAATTCAAAGAAATAGGTCATAAGAATGTTTAAACCAACATTTTTAAAGATCTGGAACCTATGCTACGAGAGAAGGGCAATGTCGCTTCGCTTAATGAAACTTGGGGTGGGGGCACATGCCCCAAGTGCCACCCAGTTCATACGCCAATGGCTAACACCTAATAAAAATGCTCATATAGTGCCACAAAGGCACAGGTAACACCTAATAAAAATGCTCATATAGTGGCACAAAGGCACAGGTAACACCTAATAAAAATGCTCATATAGTGGCACAAAGGCACGGGTAATACCTAATAAAAAATGCTGATATAGTGCCACAAAGGCACAGGTAACACCTAATAAAAATGCTCATATAGTGGCACAAAGGCACGGGTAATACCTAATAAAAAATGCTCATATAGAGGCACAGGTTCTGCACAGGTACGAGGGCAACAGCAATATACGATTGCTCTAAAGATGGCGTCAAGGAATTTTTTACCATGATCCTTTTCGTTTCACGATAAACCAACCAATCAAATCAATTGAAATTTTCAGACGCAAAGGATCATGGTAAAAAATTCCCTGACGTCATCTTTAGCGCAATCATCTGTTAACTGACCTCTTTTTCCCACTCTCCTCCGCAGATGCAAAGGAAGGAATGAAAATAAACTACTTCCTCCCCTGATCTTGCGTGCGTCCTTTTAAGGCGTGCGTCCTTTTAAGCCTCTGCGGAGGAGAGTGTCTTTTTCCGACCTCTTTTAAACATTCTCTCTTTTTCAAGCCCTCTCGGGCTTTGCTTGAAAACTACATCAAATTACCCTAAGAACTAGTAGATAATGTTGATAAATCTCCAATCTCTACTCTTCTCACAGCTATAGACTCGTCTAAGCTCCGTTACAAGCCAAAATCTTTGCTGAATTTGCAAAATTTCCAACAAAAGCCTGTCTTTGTCGGTACTTGCTTTCAAAAGAACTTAAAATTTAGGCACTTTTTTGACGCAACAGTTGACTTTCGAAAATAGTGTTCAACGTAACTATAACATCTGCGAACACTTATTTCGTCCGAGATTCATTCCAGGTAACGTCGGAACATTGGAATATTTTCATATCTGAGCAGCACTGCAAAGGGTGTTCTCTACTGCGGAGGGAGGCCGTCTGCTGGGGGAGGATATCATAACTATTGCGGTGGGTGTTTTGTACTCAGAGGAAAAACTTTTACAGTGGGGTCCACAGGGGTAAAATATAATGCGCAAGGTAACAAATTCGTTCCTTTAAAAATCCATTACAAAGGCAATAGGCAAACTTACATATGAAATTTATTTGTTTGAAATCGGTCTTTCCGTCCATAAAATTACGAGTGATTTTAGTAAAATCGTGATTCGCAAGATTCCTAAAATTCATGCAAGTGTAAACTTCTAAACCATGACACACATTATTTCTCTACCAGAAATTGAAACGTTTGAGCACAAAATTGAAAGCCTTTGTTATCTATTTTGTATCCCCAGGGGACTATTCATTTAATTGTCATTGTCATGAAGCAGAAAGTTCTTATGAAACGATATCTTGTCACCAAAATACCTATACCACGAAATCGCAAATAAATATGGAAAGGAATGAGAGATTTTAACAAATTAAATTTCCATAACTAATTTACTCTTTCTTCAACATTATAAAACTTCAACAATCTGACAATCTGAGTTGTTTTTCGCCAAAATATGGCTTGTGAAACGTGTACAAGAACAATCATATCCGAAGCAGAATAGGTCTCAAATCTTTAAAAGAGATTGCACGGATGGTTATNTTAAAAATTGTTTTAATCCTCACAAATCTTGCAATCTTGAAAAATCTTGCAAAATCTCGAAAATCTCGAAAATCAAAAGGTCTTAGAAATCTTTAAAAATCTTTGAAAATCTCAGAAAAAATCTCAAAAATCTTTGAAAAATCTAAGAGATTTAAAAAATCTCAAAATCTCGTACGCTATATTTGGAGTGACTTGCCCCTCGTGCCAAGCAACAGATTTTGTGAGTTCAGCGATTAATTTATAGCTTATATCAATTTAAAATACTAAATCATTATGTTAGATAGCTAACTTAAACTTTTATACCACTATTAATAGCAGTGGCTGCTGAGATGTTCATGTTTACAGTCTAAATTTTTCGATCAGCCTACGAAATAACGGCTCTTTTACGCAATGCAAAGTATGATTCTGCAAAAGATATTGACGGGGGTGTGACTTTCTTGAGGTACATCGCATTCAATGATCTTTTTCAATAAAATCAACCATCATATCCTTTACACTTACAGAAAGCAAGGCATCTCCGTAAAGTGTCCCACACGTCGCTATCTTTTGTGGAATCGCCATTTGCTTGTTGTATAGTTCTGTGTCGCTCAAAAATAGGTAATTTATAGCTGAAGTCCGTCATAAAGCAGAGATCTGCGAGAACCAAAATTGCTGATGTAAACCTTGTCAATTATTCGCGGACCTTTGCACCTTAAAGGCTCTTGAGCAACCGGCATGCATTGTGATCGTTTGTTTTGTCTTTCATTGATTTCCATACAGCATGAAATTAGGCCATTTTTACAAATAGGGCTGCAATGCATGCCGGTTGCCCAAGAGCCTTTAATCTTGAGTAGTACTTTAGTTATCCTTCGGGAAGAAATGGAGGGATCGTTGGATAGAAGGGAGGGCTTGGTAGATAACGATAGCGTAGTACGCCACCTTGCGATTATATATTCCATTAAGTAAGCAGCATTATCTGATGATTGTATTCAATTTTAGATGAGATATCAGCATTTCATATGGATTTTTTTCCATCTGTCTTCGTCCCGTTATTGTAGGCAATAAAACAGTGGTCATAACAACATCATTTTCCTTATCAACTCATTCTACTTGCGAATTGATTAGGCGAAGTAAATAATGTCTATCCTGATTTCCTTATTATCGCATTATGTGGAGAATAGCTCTCATATTTTTTGCGTGGTGTTACTGTTCAGGCCGCCTACTGCAAGCAGAGTTAAAATAATAGCATCAAAAGGAATCAATTGTATTGGGCGGGATATGCTACTGGGAAGTGCGTGGTCTGTTTGCAGGGGACTGGGCAGGAGTCTACCTGAGTGTGCCCGACAACAATGGCCTAAACTGGCAAAAATAACCTGTATTTGAATATAACTAGTAGTTTGATAAAATACGCCCAGTGGCAAGTTACACAGTGCAGTGGGGAGCTGTTCGTGCCTTTAGTTCACTTCCAGAAGAATCAGCAGTCTTCGTGTGCAGCACGAAAACTGTTGTTGCCACAGGTAGGCCACTCTTCGAACTAATGTTACGAAACTGCCAATGGTGACCATTTTGATGCGCACCCAGTGGCCATTGCTCACCATTGCTGGCACCCTCCCAGAAGCTGCGGGGCAGCGATTCCTTTTTTGTCGTACAGACTGAAGATATGTGTTCAGAAATAGAACTGAATTATTAGCAGCATCCTAGAAGGCCCTTCAAGTCCCCTAAAGTGAGTCCTTTTAAAGGAAAAGATTATCGTAAAAAGGGCAGACAGAGACATTATCATTAAACAGCACCCCCGACAGCAACCCTCTCGTAATATTTGTTCTCCCTTCTGGACTCTGCTACAGCACACCTAAGTAAAGGCTACTCCATGTCAAGCTAAGTAGAACGGAAAATGANCACCATTGCTGGCACCCTCCCAGAAGCTGCGGGGCAGCGATTCCTTTTTTGTCGTACAGACTGAAGATATGTGTTCAGAAATAGAACTGAATTATTAGCAGCATCCTAGAAGGCCCTTCAAGTCCCCTAAAGTGAGTCCTTTTAAAGGAAAAGATTATCGTAAAAAGGGCAGACAGAGACATTATCATTAAACAGCACCCCCGACAGCAACCCTCTCGTAATATTTGTTCTCCCTTCTGGACTCTGCTACAGCACACCTAAGTAAAGGCTACTCCATGTCAAGCTAAGTAGAACGGAAAATGATTTCTAAGAAAAATTTCTCATAGATTTAGAACCATGTGACCAAATTTTAGATTTTACATGATTTGCCTGCAATTTTACAGTAAACAGCTTTTAATAAATAACATGTTTAAATAATTGACAAAATAAATCAACTAATTTCAACACAAAAGCTTTGCCCACACTTTCCTCGAATTTTCCGGAATTTCGCCCGAATTTTTGCTCAAATTGGAGAATATTTGGAGGGTTTCATACCACCATAGCCCCTAACAGCTACGCCCCTGTGAGAGGAGCCGAAATGTACCGAAGTATAATTTAGCTAATTATGATGATAATTTGTCATATTTCAGGTTGAATCAAACAATAGACTAATCGCTGGACTCAGTCAATCTGCTAATTGTATTCGGTGTATTTTGCCAGGTTCAAAAGTTCATTTAGCTTCTCGAAAGAAGCCGCAGTCCCTCTTTCCCAGTGTCAATGAAAAAAGAATATAGCAAGGACTGTCATCAGAAATAACTGCAACCAATTTTCTTAAAATTTCAACGACATTGAAGCTGATCAGGTTATATTTAGTTCCCTCTTTTAGCTTCCTTCCAATATAATTTGCCAAACACAACATCAATGAGATTTATGCTCGCTCTGTTAAAGAACGCTCTACATGCGAGTAGAAGCAAATACCACACCAGGCCCGGATATACGGGCAAAATAGTTCGGAAATCTTGTGGGTTGCGTCGCACAACTGTTTACAAATTCGGTTAGGCCGTTTTTTAACGAACGCATGTTCCTCTTCTTTTACCCTGAAACAGTTCCTCAGGACAAATCCCAGTGCAGATTTCACTTAGATTCAGTATTTGCAAAACGGTTGCTGTGTTATTTCGGCGTGAATACAGTGTGGATATACTTCATTACAAAACAGATGTCAGTTCGGCCATTCCTAATCCACGTGCTAGTTGACCTTTTCATCGAGAATTCCTCTCCTATAAAGACGCCATTTTGTTTTCACCGTGTGCCTGATCGACACAGCGTCCCGATCTTAACAATAGTGGCTAGACTGATGAACCTTTTCATAGAGAATTCCTCTCATATACAGACGCCATTTTGTTTCCACCGTGTGCCTGACTGACACCACGTGCTGATCTTAATAATAGTGGCTAGACTGATGAACAAAGTCATTTTCATTTATTTGATATTTTATTTTTGTTACTTACAAATGAGTCCCCTTGTATCCCTGTGATAAACCTTGCTTAATAGGGACTCATAACGAAACACTGAAAAAGATGACCCTTCCTGGGCCTGCTCTCAGCTATCACCTCGCAGAAACCAAATGCAGCAAATGTCCCATTCAGCAAAGAGATCAAACTGGTTCAAACTAGGTCGTTGAAGTCGCTGGAGTCGTTGAGGTTGCTGGAACAAACGTCCCAAAAGACCCAAATGACTGAATGTGAACGGCGAAAATAAACTCCCCAATGACCCTGATGACACCAACGACTGAGTTTTTGCTGTTCACATTCAGTCTTTTGGGTCTTTGGGGTCGTTCGTCCCAACGACCCCAGCGACTGCAACGACCTGATGTGAACCAGGCTTTAGAATTGTAAAGTTCCCATTGTCGATTGCAGTTTGAATCCTAATGGAATTCGTCGAAACTTGTGAGCTGATTGCCGCCACGAGCTCTTTTGGCGAGGGCCTAAATAGGGTCAAATCTTTCAGAGCAATGTTATGAGTCTCTGCTGACCGAAGCGATATCATTTAAGTAAAAAAACACAGGGAAGCAAGAGACTCCGGCAATAAGTCAACATAGTGGCACCATCGCTGTTAGGCACGTAGCGAGAAGAAAACAGCGCCTTCGCAGGAACGGAAGACGTACGAAGTAAAAACATTTTACTTATAATCATCCAAACAGTCCCAACAAAGCACCACTCTCCTTCGCAGCGGATATTTAAGCTGTCTTGCACATGCAATTAAGATTGCGGAGGAGAACTAAGAAGGCGAAGGTAGTGAAGGAAAAACTCTTTTCCTTCTTTCCCTCTTTCCCCTTCTGCAACTTCCCCGATAGGAATCGCCAATGCCACACTCCTCAGATCCATAAAGCCACTGTGGAGGAGAGGGAAAAAGTTGTCGCTTGACCCAGCCAGCCTTATCTGATTGACATAAATCATACATCTAACGATAAATGATAAAGTGTGTAATTAAAAGTGATTATTCCAAAACAAATGAGCATTTTAATGAAGTTGATTATTCGAATTATTACTTTAATGTCAATTTGATATTTATGATCATACTTCATAGTCATGTTATGATAGACGAGGACTCAAGAATTATGGCCACCTAACGGTATGCCGTTATAGTGGAGAAACATAAAAAATATTTTGATTTGTTAAAATTGAATGGAGGGTAATTAAAGGGAAGGAAATTGCCACCGTTAAAAATTCCGTTACCTGGGGGACTGGGCAATCTAAATATAGACTATTGTATTTTATATTCTCCACAGACGATCAAACAATAGATCGAGAAGTGGCGAGTGGCCTTCAGATGTTCTATCTTTAACTTACATCGCTGTATCTCCGTTAATTTACTTTTATTCATAAAACTTGAGATCTCTTAAAAGTACACGTACTTTTTTCAGAAACTCTTTATAAGAAACTCAACTCTCAGATGGCTAAAAAATCAAGAAACTCCGGTACTGGCAAAATTATTTAACTAACTATTTGCTTTAGTCAAAGAAATCCTTCGCATATTTTTATTTTATTTTCTCTTTTTTCCTGTGTCATATTACTTGGAGAAGTACTTGAGTAATGTCTAAACATTGGAAGGCTTCACAAAGTTCGGTGTGAAATATTCACGAGGGCACAGGAAGTAAACATGAAGATTGCTATGGAATTAACTCTGAGTACTCAAAGTCTGAGAAACTTTCAGTACTGGCTCAAATTCTTAGTTTCTTATAAAAAGTACGTGCAATTTGATGGCAAAACGGGACAAAATTTTTAGTTATACAGGGTGTCCCAAAAAAGTACTCCTGTTTGAAAAATCACCAAAATTTGATTACAGGGTCAATCTTTAAATTCTTTTTTTGGCAAGTAGATCAAAGACCAAATTGTTTTCCCAGGTATAGCTGCTCTTGTGATTGGTTTTAAAATTAGCAAAATTAACTCTTTTTAGGGCAGCCTGGTTTTGAAGCATACTGCAAAAGAACACTGATGATTACCAGATTAATTTCTATTGTAAATTAAGCTTCTAGTTTGGTCATAAATGTCAGAGAGAAACGCAAACTATCATTGTAGACTTGAAGGACAATGAAAAATCTCCAACTAATGGCTCCTAAGCAAGATTTGCGATGTTGCTTAAAGAGTGTAGCTCAGAATAAGTTTTTTCAGCCAATAATTTTATACCATTTAAGTATTGAAAACAAACATTTTATTATCTTTAAATATATTTGGATCATTGAAAAAAGAGATCAAAAAGAAAATTTTATGATAGGTTTGATAATCGAGTTTTGGTGATTTTATAAACGGGAGTACTTTTTTTGGACCACCCCCTTGGTATCTTAATAGAATTTTTGTGATTTTTCAAACATGTCTATTTTTTAGACACCTGGTATTTGTATTACTATACTCAAACAAGGCACTATTTGAATGATGTTGTGCGCACATATTTTTCAAACTTATGCTTATCAAAATTTTAGGCCCCGGGCGCAAAATGGGGTTAGGTTTCTCTCGGATTGTCTGCGTTGCTTATTTTTAACTTTTTAGAGCTTGAAAAGGCTTTGTGTATGGAGATTTCTCAGATCTTAATTAATATTGTTTCCTCATTTCGAAACCTGAACTTTCCCATGGATAATTTGAAACCCTTTCTTTGGGCTAATAGTGATAAATTCTAAGCGGATTACTAACGGAGGCTAAAGTGTGTCAAGAGAGACGACATTTATGTGCATCTACGTCAAAGTACCCCAAGAGAGACGACATTGATTTCATTGAGGTCAAAGTAGCACCGAGGTCAAAGTACCTCAAGAGAGACGACATTGATTTGCATCTCTATGGACACACGAACCAATAGCATTCGAGAAACCAATCACGTGAACATGTCCAACCAATCACAAACGCACGCAACAACCTAACCGCGTGGAAAGACACTCTAGAATTATTCCAGCCTGTGTGTCAGAAAAACGTAGGTCGTTGAAGCAAAAATCCCACTCAAACCTCACCCTTTGAAAACAAAAAAAATAAATTTCGCTGAAGCCTTTTGAATCTCATTATTTCTGGTAGTGTAAGCGTATGTATGGTAACTAGACTTTTTCATACGGACTTTATTTTAATGCTATGAGTTGTTCAACGAACTGATAATGGACAATTAAACTAATCTTATATCTTGTATACCATTGTTTTGTTGGATCAAAACCGGGGCAATTTTCTGTCCGCAGCAAGTGCTCCCGTGCACGCACTTTCTCACCAAAACGACTCAAATTTTAGAAATTTTACATACCAAGAAGCAGCACGAATACTGTATGGGGCTTCGCACACCCTTTGATATACGTGGACCGCCCTTGGATTGCTGGTCTGAGCACAGCCCGCCGAGAACTGCGTGATCTCGCACCGGGTATTTCTTGAGGGAGCCGCACTACCCGATAGATACCGCATGTCCAGCAACTAAATTATACCAACAGGCTTCTTAACTGTCTTAAGAAGTCTCCAAAGAGATCTTCCTGCTACAAATTTTTGCAAAACCAATAAGCACGGGTTTCTTGCCGCTCTCAGAATTTGCCTCCTTTCCCCACAACTCTTGCGTAATTTTGTATGTCTCATCTGCCGGTCAATGACACAGGACGTAGTGACGGGTCTAGGTTCGTTAGGCGCCCCCGGAGCAGCCATTTTTTCATACCCGGACAATTTCGTTTTGACTTCAAACGCACCANGCCCGCCGAGAACTGCGTGATCTCGCACCGGGTATTTCTTGAGGGAGCCGCACTACCCGATAGATACCGCATGTCCAGCAACTAAATTATACCAACAGGCTTCTTAACTGTCTTAAGAAGGCTCCAAAGAGATCTTCCTGCTACAAATTTTTGCAAAACCAATAAGCACGGGTTTCTTGCCGCTCTCGGAATTTGCCTCCTTTCCCCACAACTCTTGCGTAATTTTGTATGTCTCATCTGCCGGTCAATGACACAGGACGTAGTGACGGGTCTTGGTTCGTTAGGCGCCCCCGGAGCAGCCATTTTTTCATACCCGGACAATTTCGTTTTGACTTCAAACGCACCAAAATAATATCTTGGGCTGTTCCGTGGGCGCTTCTCAGATGGAGACCCGCGACAAGGGTCAAATATCTTGTATCTTAAATATCTTGTATCTTGGTATAGAGGAGAGGAAGTTAACAAAGCAATAAAACTCTTTTTAATTATTTATAAAATATCTGTTTTCCTTCCACCACAAAAACTTTAATAACATTACAAACATTCGCGCACCTTTTTACAAGAAACTATTTATCATCAAAATTGAAGATTGAATTGCAACTTCAAGTGCACTCATTTTTTATAAGAAAAAGCTTATAAGAAACGGTAGGCTCAATTTTTAAAACTTAAGAAACTACCCTACCTGAATTAAAAAAGCTAAGAATCTTTTGTAATGTGTAGCTTTAATTTTCCCAGGTCACTCGAAAAAGTTTTGACACTGTACAATAATAGTGGATGTTTTGGCATTGTTTTGAGTGCGAATAATGTTATAACATGTTTTGAGATGTTACTAAGTAATTTGGAAGCCATTCTAACAAAAATATGTTGGCTCTACACTTACTAGGGCATTAACAATATAAGAAACTCAAAAGAAACTTGGTGGCAAAATGGCCCATAAGTTTAAGCAACTGCCTACCAACCCCGGACCCAAGTTTCTTATAAAAAAATGAGTGTACTACAGGGAGAGTCAGAAAAATTTATCCATTGTTTGAAAAATCGTACTACAAAGACTTTGAAATCGATTTGAAAAATTACAACTCCGTTGTCTGGTTGAGAGTTTAACTTAATTTTGAGAATTTTTTTATAATTTACAATGAACAATCTTAATCTCAGATCAAGAATTCCTGAAAAAGCTTGCTTCCAGGGATGGGTTGTGGCTAAAACTGTAAGTGAGTGGCTCAATTTAATCCACTTTTCAACTATCAAAATGGTAAGATAATGTTTTTCTTAGCACATACATGGCCTTCTAATGATAGGGAAACGGTTGACTTTCGTCAATGTTGAGCATCAAAAGGCAAAATTTACATGATAGTGAACAGCCCATTTTTGGCTGTTTTGAGCAAATTGAGAAATAGAATTTTTGGCTAAATCCTGATTTCAGAAGGAAACAATGCACCTAAAAACTTATGAGAAAGTCTCAAAAATTAAACTGAAGCAACAGTAAGATGATGAAATCAAAATTTCATAAATTGGTTTGATAGCATTTCCTGTACGATTTTTCAAACAGTGGATACGTTTTTCTGAATCACCCGGTATTTATCATTGAACCCATGAAATGTTCAAGTACGTAAGGCTTAAAGTCCGAGGAGAACGAGGAGGTGAGGAGACTGTTATTTTTACTCCGAGGAAATGAGGACTCACAGTTTCTTTGTGAGGAGAAAGTTCTAACAATGCGAGGTTTCGCGGAGGATTTCTTTAAAATGCGAGGTCTTGAAGAGGGTGGAAATTTTACACTCCATGTTCACCCACTGAAATTAGATTACTAGGGGAAAGACATTTGCGTTTATTTCAGAATCCTTGCAGCACATTAGCTCTTCCAGTTAGCTCTTTCAGCAGGTAAATCAAAAGGAAATTCAAAAGTTGACAGAAGCTATATGACAGATACAATAGCAATATAAGAAATCACTGATCCCTAAATATCACTTTGAAAGAAATCTCCATAAATCAACATTAAACCCTACCTACAGGGCGGACTTGAAGACTATCCTCTACAAGTCTGCTTGATCAATACAGTATTACTACTACCCTAAAATTGTGTTCATGTCACAGAACTCTAAATACCCCTCTCTAAAATTCACATTTATACCGATTTTGTTTCTAATTATATGATTAACTTCCCTGTATCACAAGTAGTCCCCATCACAGCTAAAATCATATTGACAATTCTACGTGCGTACATGTTCTATTTTACCCTAAATCTGTAGACTACTTCAACTAGCCTAGAATTCCTCTCACAACAACAGACTAAATATCCATCTCTAAAATTCATATTTATACCGATCCTAGCTTTCCCTAAATAACACAAATAATCACGCAGACCTCCAATCATAGCGAAAGTCATATTGACAATTCGCGGCACGTAAATGCTCTACTTGCTTATCCAGGGTGGACAGAAAGTTTCTGACCCCTGTCCTGGTTTCCGAGGTTTTAATATGTTTCCAAAAAGGTATGACTTTACCTAATAAGTATTACATAGTATAGTAATTACAGTTTGTTTGCAAAAGCACCGTTAAAAGTTTGAGGGGTCAGAAATTTTCCGCCAGCCCTGTACATTGGCTACCCTACAGGTAGACTACTCCTAATATTCTAAAAATTCGTCTTTCAGTCACAGACTAAAAATCCCTCTCTAAATTTCATATTTATACCGATTTGTACTTGATAACACAATAGACAATAACGACAAAGATGGCGGCTCCAAAGATTCTGTTGTGTTTTGCTGCAAAGCATGCTGGTAAAAAGACGACCACCTAACGACAAAAATATTTCGGTCTGCCGTTTGGACAAGCCAGCTTGAATTCGAATCGACCTTGAATTCGAATGCAACATGTTTCGAAAAGAAACCTTTCCGAAGCAGAAAACGTAAATTTTTGATTCGAATTGAAGTTTTAATTAAAGATCTGCATTTGAATTACTAAATTGTCCTATTTGTTTACATTTCTACTTGTTCCGAACCTTACCACAGCTAGCTAGTCGAAAAGGCAGACCAACATTTTTATGTCGTTAGGTGGTCGTCAGGGGGCTTTTTACCAGCATGCTTTGCGCGGCCGCCATTTTGTCTATTACACTTCCCTATATCACATAAATAGGCAAGGGTAGTCCTAATTATTGCTAAAGTCATATTGACAGTTCTAGGCCAACATCGATTCCAGGGCTATCAGTGTCTTCAGCTTCCCTTCATCGCAAATGATACTGGCCGCCCATTGTTACCCTGGGTTCGAGGTTGGTTCTAGGCGCCTAAATGGTCTATTCGCCTATACATTTTTAGCTACCCTGATTGGTAGATTACTTCTAATACCCTAGAAATTCTTGTTACGAGGACAAACTAGATATCCATCTCTAAGAGTCATATTTATACAGATTCGTGTTTAATAACACCATTGGATTTCCTTATATCAAATAAATAAGCAAGAGTAATCCCTATAAATGTTAAGATTGATCCACCATATTTGGCTACCCTGATTGGTAGACTCCTTTCGATACCCTAAAAATTCGTCTTTCAGTCACAGACTAAAAATCCCCCTCTAAATTTCATATTTATACCGCTTTGTTCTTGATAACACCTTTAGATTTCCCTATATCACATAAAAAAGCTAGTGCAGTCCCCATGACAGCCAAGACCGTACTAACAATTCCGGGTCCATAAAGACTAAACTCCTGACAAATTCCGCCGATTGTTGGTCCGGTCATTCTCGCCATTGACATAAATGAATCACTCAGTCCTGTTAACAGACCTTTCTCTGCTTCGCCGCCTTTTCTGTACATCAACGTCGAACTTGTGACTCTTAAAATTGAGGTTGAAAAGCATAATGGCACGAGCGCGATTATGACGTATGTAATGTTCGGTGCAAGCGATAACGAAAGGAGGGCGATGACGAGAGTCGACGAGAAAAATCGGTGCATTGCTTCGGCTGTTGCGAAAAACTTTGAGATCCAAGCGACGCTTAGGCCAGCCGTTACGCCAAGTATTGCATTGTATGACATGATATAACCGTTGGTTTTAGGCGACGTCGAGTAACGATATTCCAATATCAAATTGAAACTGCTACGGAAAATTATCACTGATAAGCTCGCGAGAAAACGAACTAAAAAGATATCGGCGACATCCACCCAAGGTACTTGTCGTATGGCATTAACGAATTCGGCAAGTGAATGCGATGATGGAGCAGACTTTGAGTTTTTTGTAGTTCTTTGCAGCTTTTCGTCTTCTGATATATCGTTATCGGCATTATTAGTTGAATTCTCGCTTCTCTTAGCAGAGCGCTTCCTTGCGGCAGTTTCGTCAGTAGTAGTACGCGATTCTTCATCCTCGTTTTCAAGACCAGCCTGTAGCAAGCTTTCATGCGCAAATTCCCGCCTCTCGGGCGAAGATTCTCGCTTCTCAGAAGAAGTCGCTTCCGTGACGGCAGAAGCATCGGTTTCCGTATCAGGGATTGCAATAAGTACGAATATGGAATTCAAAATGAAAAGCAAACCTGTTATGAATGCAACTTTCTGGAAACCAAACTGGCCCATGGCTATGTGCCCACCAATCATAGGCCCAATGATGAAGCCAGAACTACAGACAGCATTCAAGGTGCCAAGTGCTGCAGGTCGTTCATCTTGGGGTGTCACATCGGCAACATAGGCCTTGATGATTGCTTGGCTGTGCTTCAGTAAACCTGAAATGAACAGATTAATCACTATCAAAGCTACTCTAAAATGATAAATTTGGAGAGACTTTGAAGACACGTTGCTTATTGTTGAATAATTTTTAATGCGAATATCAACGGGCCTTGGCCAAGCTTCCAAACAAAAAGGCACTAAAAATAACTGCTAGCACTTTATTACAACGTTGCTTTCCTCAGCATAGGTTCCAAATCTTTAAAAAGATTGTTGTAAAATTCTATAACCCATTTCTTTTGGAATTGAATGCTTGAAAGAGACTTTAGCTACTTTGCTATAATTCTACCGTTGGACTTTTCAGAAATCTTCAATATTTTTCGAAATTACAGCGTATTTCAGGGTCCTTGTTGATAACAGTACTTCTAGCACTGACAAGGTTTACCCTGTATAAATATTTCTATTATTATTATTTATTATTCATATTTCAACTCATTTGAGGATATGACGTCATCAAATTTCGAAATCGTAAACAAGAAGAGTGAAAGACTTTTGCTTGATACCATAGACATTCATATACATAAACTATGGTTTCCTGAAGATTATTCTATGGTTTCTCCAAAGTTTCGCAAATACGATGGTTTTTCAACATTTTCTGGAATTCTTAAAAAGAAGAAAAACCCTCTAATCCTGAAAATATTGAAGATTTCAGAAAATTCCAACGGTAGAATCTACAGTCTACAATGATGCTCTCCAAAAAGGCTCAGCACAATTTTTGTATTTTCAAGCAAGTGATGTTAAGAGAAGTCAAGCTGCACCATTTCAATAATAGAACCTTAGAACAGTAACACATTCCCCTTAGCAAACCTGCCATCTCCAAGAATTTTTTCTTTGTCATATCAAGTTCGGTCTTTTGAAATTTTGTTCGCTGTTTTTGATCAATTTAGACTGCGTTCACACGACATCGGCATAATTTGAAAACGGTGGAAAATGTGACGGATAGGCTCACACGAAAACGGCACATTTTTTGCCGGAAGATTTTGAAAACGGTAGATTTTGAAAACGGAGCTCTAACCGGCACAGTTAGAAAACGGCATTGTGTGAACACTCGATCGAAAACGATGAACACGAGACATCTTTCGAAGCTTTCAAAACGAAGCTGATCGATTCTTAACGTGTAGGAACATTTCTTTGGCATCAAATTCTTGGGGAGATTGCAAAAAGTTTGTTACCGTCAAATTTCCTACCGTTTTCAAATCGTGCCGGCATCGTGTGAACGCTAGCTAAAATTTTGCTACCGTCACATTTTTCTCCGTTTTCAAAAAGATAATAATAATAAATGATGGCAGGTACGAAAAACATAGCTAACTAAGCTAATTAAAGCCAACTATTTACCTATTTACATAATATCATACACAAAACTAAATCTTAAAAATAACTATAAATAACCCAAATCTGCAATATATATTTTACAAAGGCGACAGTTGCAGTCTAGTCCTTTCCAGTTCCTTATTTTTCTTTTGAATTCTGCAAGATTTTCTGGTTGTTTAAAACTTTCAGGTAATGCATGCCAAAGCCGTTGGCCTAGAAATGATACAGATTCAATTCCGTATGTCGTTGTTCTGGCTTTTGGCAACTGCAAAGTATTCCCACTTCTTAAATTATATGTTTCCGTTCTTTCATCGTGTGTGCCAGCATCGTGTGAACGTAGTCTTAGGCTGGTTTGAGGCCAAAAACATGCAAGAAATCGCTTATAACTCAAGAACAATGTTTAAAAAATCAACAATTACGTAAACTTTGGAGTTTGCCCAAAGAGCAAATTATCTACATCCAATTTATTTTTATTGTGTTCTGTAAAATTGATACTGTTTGCAGTCCTGGTATGTCAAAATATGCCTTCCAAAAATTCTCAAAACAAACTACACTTTTTCAGCAAGTTCCATCAAAGAATTTCTAAGAAATCATTTAACCAAAGAATCTTTCCAACCATGAATAATTAACAGTGTGGCTCACAAAATTCTCTCCTGGTTTGAAAAATCATCATAGCAAATACACTTGTGCTATAATCATCAAAATTCAATTTTCTAATATATATATACTTAAACGATTGAAGAAATTGAATTTTCTTTTTGGTAATTTTCAAAATAACAGTCCCTACAATCCTGGACAAAAGTTATGAGACTGCAGATCGATTTCACCCTCTCCCAAGTTCGAAGTCCCCCCTCCCCCCTAATCAATGTTGTTCGAGGTTGGAACACGTCGATTGTCAACAACATGCAGTCGGTAATCATTGTCGAACAACATTGACACGGGGGAGGGGGATTGCAAAATTATAATCCCCATTATTATTCACAATACAATTCAACAGTTAAAAACGATGCCAGTCTCCTAACCTTTTGTCCAGGATTGTAGGTAAATTTGAAAGATTCATAAAATCAGTCTTGCAAAACAGCCGGAAAATGCGCTAAAATGCACTATCAAAGGCTTCTCAAAATAAAATAAAAGCAAAAGTCAGTTTTACTTATTTTAATAGTCTTTGTTTTAGAACAATAAATGAACTATTAATTTTCAGTTCCTATTTCAGTCTCAGCTAAGCATTTTATTAGTTAAATGCTAATTGTCTAAAGGCTTTCAAATGGATTTCAAGAGATCTAAAAGATTTCATCGTGTGTTTTAGGCTATTTTCCGGCTGTTCCACAAGATTGTTTTTTATTTAAACTTTTGAAATCACCAAGAGACTGTTATTATGAAGATTACCACAAAAAAATAGAAAAAATACCTTGATCTTTTAGCTACCGTATTTCCTCTTTAAATTTTCGAAACAATTTGATGCAGCGTTTACTAGAGGGAGGCATTTATTAGAGGGAGGTGTTTATTAAAAAATCGAAAAATTGTACTGAGTCTGAGATGTTTCCTCGGGAGAAATATTTAACAGAAAGACTGGGTGGTTTTGCATGAAAGAATATCAAGTTAAATCTGACATGTTTATTCCATGTAGCTATTTTAATTAATGTAATATTTATATTTTCAGAATTTCGCTAGGCCGATTGAGAGCAAATTTAAACTTTCTGTAATTTTTCTAATAAAACGCCGCTCTGATGTGTGCAGCGTTTATTAGAGGGAGGCGTTTATTAGAGGGAGGCGTTTATTGCCATTTTTGTGTGGAAAGGTGAGGCATTTATTAGAGGGAGGTGTTTATTTTAGGCTAGGCGTTTATTAGAGGAAAAACGGTAATTAGAAAAATCAATTTTTACAATTATAGTGCAAGTACTTTTGATGCAATGATTTTTCGAACAGGGGGACACCTTTTTGAGTCAACCTATAGTAGAACATTAATTGTTTAGCTTTATTCATTAATTTTTCTTCCCCGTATATTAATGATTAGAAGGAGATGGACTTACCAGTTGGGATCCTTGAAATGAACATGAAAATCAAAGAACGGGAAAATCCAAGCATCAAATAACCACTACCAGCTCCAAGTAAACAGAACCACAGGACCTTCTTACGACCAAACAAATCACTGGCTTGTCCCTGAAAATAATGGAGAAAGTACTTTGTCACTAAAAGCAAACAATGTGATAACAAAACTTCGTGAAAAACCTACTTAATCAAACTCTTTCTAAAATTGCAAAACAAAAGGAGATCAAGTGCAACTTATACCTAATTGGCTTAAGGATTTAACTGGAAAGGAGAGGAATGCAATTTGTAGATTATGAAGAACTTATCGTGGCTCACATTAGGTTCTTAACAGCATCGGTTCCAAATCTTTAAAAAGGTTGGTGTAAAATTCTGTGACCTATTTCTTTGAACGGAATGGCTTGAAAGAAACTTTAGCTACTTTGTAATAATTCTACCGTTAGACTTTTCAGAAATCTTCAATATTTTCAGAATTAGAGTGCTTTTCTTCTTTGCTAAGAATTCAAGAAAAATGTTGAAAAAAACTTAAACCATCGTAATTTCTAAACTTTTTGAGAAAATATCGAATAATTTTCCAGAAAAACATAGTTTATGAACGTCTACAATATGATATCAAGCAAATTAAAGCCTTTCACTCTTCTGGTTTGCGACTTAGAAATTTGATGACGCCACATCCTCAAATGAGTTGAAATATGAAATACGCTGTACTTTCGAAAATATTCAAGATTTCTGAAAAGTCCTACGGTAGAGTTATAGCAAAGTAGCTAAAGTTTCTTTCAAGCCATGCGATTCAAAGAAATAGGTCATTGAATTTTACACCGACCTTTTTATGCCAATTTAAAGATTTGGAACCTATGCTGGTCTTGACTTGATAGAAATATCATCGCAGAGAAAAAGAAAAAACGTAAATAATCTGTAAATCTGATTTCATATAGTATTTTGTAGCTATTTTTCTTAAATTGTATTTTCTGATAAATATTACTTTTCATTTTCTTTTTTAGATAGTAAGCCTGGATTAACTTACATTTTATAGCTATTTTGCGTATGTACTGCATGCCTGATTCAAATAAATTGATAATAATATTAATATTAATATTTAAAAAAATAATAATTATATAAAGCGCAAATCAAAACAATTTGCAGATTGATTCTTGGAAAATTCAGTCTAAAAAGACGGAAACTTTGGACTTAACAAATGGAAATTTTTCGGGGTAATTTTTACTTTACTTTACTTTACAACAAGACAATAAAAAATTTCCTTGTGATGAATTCAAGTCCAATTGCAAATTTACAAAGATAATAGCGAAATAAGAAGTAATTCTTTAATCTAGAAGTTACAGCTTTCAAATTCAGTTCAATGATAAACATATTCCGCTTTATTAAATATTGTCTTTTGGGATTGTCAAATCCTTTTTTGATAAGGTACAGTCAAATTCTTTTTTGATACGGTACAGTACAGGCCTAAGGTATTTTATTAACACTGACTCTTGCCCAAAAATGCTTAGAAAATTCACCAAAGTATTCTTGTTCACAAATTCTTACAGCCTTTCATATCTCTCAATAATTCTTATCTGCATATGAAGAATTGTTTAAAATTCCTTGAGAATTCCTTGATGTTAATATACACAAGCCCTGTACTCTATATAGGCAGAGATAGTCGCAAATTCAAGAATAAATTACCATCAATGGACCACTAATGAGTTGTAAAGCACCATAAATTGACATGAATAAGCCAACCATTGTTGGTGAAGCACCATACTTTCTTACTTCATGTGTCAGCAAAGGAATCAATAATGCAACTGCAAATAGGTCCTACAATAGATTCAAAAATCAATGATATGTAATTAGTTATGAACTCAAAGAATTTACTGTAATTCAAGAAAGTGCATTTTTGATATCATTAGTATTTTCAGAATTATTGCATTTTTTGTATTTCTGCTTGTTTTGAAGTTGTGACATCAACGAATTACAAAATCATCAGTTAGAAGAGCTAACAGACTTTTGTTGATCACCTTGCTTCATAAACTTTAAAATTCTACCATTTAGTCTCCAATTAACGCAGATGCTATATGGTGCTTTTAAATGTTTGTTATTTAAATGAGATATTTTGAATTTTGGATCCTCAGATCACCCTAGCCAGGGTTAGCCCAAAGTTAGCCTAGCATTCAAGGTGAAACCAACTGTAGTATTCATCAGTAAAAATCGTTTATATGTATTTTTTCGTAACTGTATATTTAATTTTAGTTTAGTTAGATGTTCTTTTACTGACTGCAGAGTAGTCATGGTCTCCTGCTCTCCCTGGTATCGCCCTTGTAGTGTAGTAAAGTAGTTTGTAAGTAGTGTAGTAAGTAGCCTGCGTCACAGACCATAACGCCCCCTCGTTATGGTCTGTAACGCAGGCTATGTAGTAAGTAGTTTGTTTTGTAAAATTTTATATTGAATATAAAAAAAAAAAAATGTTTGTTAAAGCTTTAGATGATTCCACTCCAGGCTCCTTTCATAAATGCAAACATGCTGTAATTCTGAAAATATTAATGATATCAAAAATGTGCTTTCTGGAATTATGGTTATATTGATTACATAAAGTTCCTTCAAGCCATTCAATCCAAAGAAAAATGTAACATATAGCCACCATTTACACTTTTAGCGCATTTAAAGATTTGACTCCTATAAGAAAAATTGCAGAGGTATCATTTGGGATTTTGGCTAGCGATTAAATCATTGATCCTCAAAATCATCGTATGCACAATTTTTCGTGGCCTGTACAAAATGTTCTTTTTTGGCACACCCGGTATATTAGAGGAAATACATGATTAACTTCCAAATTCTTATATGCAGCAAAACACAAACCAACACAGGTAAAACAGTGGTGCAATTCGCATTAGCACATTTAATGCAATAGTGAGATTGCTGGTAAAGTCTTGCAACCAGCGATGATTGCACTGACAACAAATATTATTTTTCAGTGCAATCCTTACTGATTGCAAGACTTTACCAATGCTCCCAGTGCAATTTTTACTGATTCAAAGCTGCACTGTGAAATCTTGATGTGAGGGTTGCATCAATGTTTTACTTGTGTAGGCTTTTAAGCCTTGTGTCGACCTGTTTGCATAGCTGGGCAATTCTTTGGTAACGGAATTACATTCAGAAGTGATACTCGCACTATTAAACATCAAACATTCTCACATTTTTTTGCTACAAACCAAGTAAAAGTGGATCTGTACTGCCTTTATGATGGACTATGTTTATGCAAAGGTTGGATGCTTTATGTATCAACTGGCCATTGTGAGGGAACAAATAGCCACAGTAACAGAATTACAAAAAAAGTGTCAATATTTTCCTCCAATGGTAAAACTGTGGAAATAAAAAACATGCCTTAGGATTTTGCCAACTTTTTATTATAGACCAAGATCTATGACATCAGGCATGCAAAATACCATTTGTTCATAAAGAAATGTTTTGATATTTTCCTCCATTAATTGTTCTTTTCAGTAACGGAATTACATCCATTTGGTAACGGAATTACTTTCCGAAAAGCACAAAATTAAACTGATTACTTGACATCAAACTGTTTTCAGAAAGTCTGATTATAGCAGGCAACAATTTCATTGTTATATGAGTAAACTAAAATAAACATCAGACTGATGTATATCTTTATAAACAAGTTGTTTGAAACTGATATTGTATATCAACAAGGTCAGCTAGGAACCCGAATGAATTAATTCATCATAGACCAAACCAAGTTACTTTCGGTTCAAAGAGTCTCCTATCGCTAGGACCACAAATTTGGAATGCTTTGCCCAAAGAGATCAAATTAGCCGAAAACATTCAAACGTTTAAGAGACTTATAAAACAATGGAGGAACTTGCAACTGTAATGTTTGTAGCTAGCAACAGAAATATGCAAATTATATATATATTGTTAGTAGTTTAAATATTCGATTTAGATTAGTTCCTATTAGAAGCTAGAATAAGATTGAATTAAAATAAGATGACAAACAAACAAACCAGTTTTTTCTGCAAGAAAATTGCTCAAAATTGCTCATTTTTCAAGAAAATCTTATAATTTTCAATATTGAGTGATGTTCCAATTCAAGTTTTGAAAATTGGACTCAACTGATATTTACAAACAAGTAAGAAACATGCATGTCCTATTGTAGCAATATATTACCCAAAAAAAGCAAAAAATTTAACTTTTTTGATTTCTTGTTTCTCAACTGTTTCTCATAAAAGAATCGCCCAGCTTTGCATAGTGCATGCACACTGTTTCCCCAATGTTTGCAAAAGTTTATCTATGCTGTTAACACAAATGGTGTGTTGCTGGCCTGGATGTTGAAAGCTATACCCCACTCTGCCTCTGCCTAATAATATATCCCACCAGTACCCGCCCTCCTCCCCTTTAAAGGGAATAACCTGAGTTAAAAGATGAGATCTCATAGGTTTATAAATAGCCTATTATATTTGATAATCCAGCAAGTGGGCAAAGAAAGCGAAGGCAAAGAAAACAATGGCGTGTTTTGGTTTTTCTTTATCCTATTTATAGACGGACGCCTTATCTGGCCTACCTGCCTGTTTTCATTTGATTTTGCATTCAATCTTACGAAAAAACTTAGGCATTTCTAATTAAATGTATCCTTCACTAAAAGTACAATTTGAGCATACTACCCGTCTGTAGAACTTACCAAATATCCCGCAACGTATAGGAAAGCTTGAGAAATCGATTTTTTATTCGCCGCCATTTTGTCCATCCACTTGTTCCTTTTCATTCAAACTAGAAGAGGCCTCCTTTTGATATCTCAATTCTTCGTGAAATTGAGGCCATTTCCTTCGCATCAAACAGAAGAATCAAAGAAACCCTCTTATGATTCACGGACATTTTGAAACAAAGTTGTTGCAGCCTGCGCGGCAGCCTCAACTCTCTTCCGAGAAAATAAGGGTGGGCATGTACTGTTATTTTCATGGTCCTATGCATGTCCATTAAAAAAATATCAGCCTACCCAGTTTTTGGAAAATTAGTGCGATCTACTGTTGAAAAATGACAGACATTTGCGATGTAAAGAGATTTACTGAACCCTTCAACACAACATCATTGTTTTTATTTATTTTTTTATTTATTTTTTTAAATATATTTACCCTGGGGTACAATTCAGTTAAGTAAAACAAACAACTGCTTTCCAATTGTCCCAGCGAAAAGAAAAAAAAGATATTAAGCCTAAAAATTTCCAGATATAAACCTATTTACAATTTTCATATTAAAGTCAAAAAAAGAAAAAGGAAAAGATTGCCCCGCGGCCTTATACGCGACTCAGCCCCTTTAAACAACTATTTCTCCCACTACACTGTTTCCACCTTTTTCTTCCAAGACACCTTTAATCTACCCAGTCTTTAAAGCTTCCACAAAATCGTTTCTACCTATGTCCAGACTATTAAAAAAAATCCGGGTTTTCTTTATCAACTACCTCAAAATTGTTTTCAAAATGCAACAGATAATTTGGACAAACTGTAGAAGCGGTCCTACCTCTATCAGATCATAAGAAGCCGTGTTTGTCCCCATTTTTTAGCTTGTCCAGGATTACGCGAAAAATAAAGCATAATTTCTTGAAAAAATTCCGGATTCAGAAAATATGGTTCAACGGTGATCACGAAGCGGAATACTTTGATACAGGCATCTGGACAGTTTTAGTAATGTTTGAAAATAAAGGATTGCAAGTTAAACTAAATGAGAGTAGCCCGTGGTCAAACATACCTCCAATTAAGGGTGGACTTTTCATCAACATAGGTGCCCTTTTGGTTCAAATAGTAACAGGAAAGTTAGAGCCACGAATCATTGGGTAATTGTAGAGTATGTCGAAAAATCCTATGATATATAGTATGTGCTTGTCGTAGTTGTAGCCAGTTGTAGCGGTATATCAGTTCAAGCGAAATTACGATGATGTATGAACTACAGCACTACATACGATTTCATAAGCCCCAGAAGAAGCTGAAGAAGCAAAGCTTTCGAGTCTGGGGCGCTAACAAACAAAACAGAACAGTTGATTATACAATATGGAATTAAAAACATTACAATATAACATAACTCCTTATGAACTCCTCGTGATAAACTGTCAGCACAATTTTTCAAAAATTAAAATTGAAGCAACTTTTGTAACTTCTGTAACTTTTGTCTCTCAAGGATGACTTGACGCTGTACAATTGTTTTAAAGGCTCTTATCGAACCATAATCTTTTGCGTGCTCTGTTCAGAGACGTAGGAACCGGGGGCACTGGGGGCACGTGCCCCCCACGATTTTGCAATAAACGAGAAATTGCCCCTTTTGATTGAGGAAATGCCCTTCTAGCTTAATGAAAAAAGTGCCCTTGAAATGTCGTGCCCCTCCAAGTTTAAGATGCTTCTTACGGCCCTGGCTCTGTTTTATGAAAATGAACATTTTTGTGGTCTACGAAAATGGCTGGCTCAATAGCCAGGAAACCTTCGCAATTTGCAGCTTTGATTTTTCCAGTCATTTCAAAACATCTGAGG
The DNA here is from genome assembly GCA_004194415.1 of Aurelia aurita. Lineage (NCBI taxonomy): Eukaryota > Metazoa > Cnidaria > Scyphozoa > Semaeostomeae > Ulmaridae > Aurelia > Aurelia aurita. Next base: position 311,617 of record REGM01000007.1, read on the forward strand.
CTTGTGCGGCTTGTGTTATATCTTAGGACATAGGACATTTTTTTAGAGTTTTGGATGAGCAATTTTGCGTTAACGCAAATCTCGCGTGACATCTAATTTGAGACAGACTTTAATATAATTTTGACGAAGAGGATTGTGATGACGATCCCAATCCTCCTCGCCAAATTTCTTATCAGACTGCGTTTTCCACCTGGAGTTGCATTATCTATAATTTACTTTTATTAAAAGGTCTTTCATAGTACCTAGGAAGATCTCAAAACAATTAACTCAGTTAACAGAAGTCACATTTAAAGGCTCCTGTTCAACCAGCAGCATTTGCGCGTAGATTTCTATTCTAACCCTGCTATCAACACTTAAAGGGAATGTGCAAGGGTTAATTGGCTTGTCTATAAATATAAATAGAAAAATGAAAACACTTAGACACAGCATTGTTTCTTTGGTTATCCGTTGTTCACGGGGCGTGTGCAACTTCGATTTGAATGGGATATTTTTAGATTGTTTTGCTCTTTGCAAATGCAAGCTTTTAACCTTGAACAAACCATTTAACTTTCTTTAAAAAGATGACCAACATTGCCTTTGCGGCGATTGAACCATTGCGTGAATCCCGCGATAAAAACCAGGGAGCTCTCTATGGCCCCGTGTACACTACTCAATTTGAGATTTTGTCGGCGCCTCCTTTAAAGATAAAGATGTCCTAACGCATTTGGATGGAATCAAAATATTCTTATTCCATTTGTAAGCGACATAGCACTAACAATTGACCTAAAAGAAGTTTAGAAAATGAGTTATCCAAATTTTAACAGATTTTTACTCTAGCGTGACAAGATCCAACTGTAGCTCCCTGATAAAACCAGGGAGATTAAGTAGGGCGCGTTGTTTTTGCGAGCGATGTGATATGCGACCTCGTTTTCATGCTACGCATAGCAACAATTTTTTTGGCGTTTGATTACAACGGACCTAACAACCGCGTAGAAGCTGCGAATTCGGTTTTTTTTTT
>REGM01000007.1:313083-332900 GCA_004194415.1 Aurelia aurita
CCCTTTTATCCATATTGTGTTATCATCAGCATAATTGCATATTTCACTTTTGTTTAGAGATAGAAAGATATCATTTATAAAAATATTGAAAAGCAATGGTCCTAAAACGGATCCTTGTGGGATCCCCTTTATGATATCGTGATGATATCTCTCCATTCACTGCAGTTAGAGTTGAGCTTTACTCTTTGAACCCTGCCTTGGAGATAGTTGTGCAATAGTTTTAATGCATCATTACCAAAGCCATATGCATGCAACTTTGCTATTAATAAGTCATGTGGTAAGCAGTCAAATGCCTTTGACAAATCCATCATCACAGTGCCAGCAATGAGTTTATCATCAAGACATGTTTTTAGGTCTTCAACTAGGTGCAAAAGTGCATGTTGGGTACTATATCCTTCTCTGAAGCCACATAGTAGAGGAGATAGTATGCGAACTGTATTTTGGAAATCAACATGGATACTTAGGGTGTGTTTGATTGGTACCAATTCTGAAAACGGTAGACTTGGTAGACTCGGAATTCGCGTTTGATTGGCTCCGAAATTCCCAAAACGGTAGGTTTGGTAGGTTTGGAAGGCCTTCTGAACCTTCTGCTCCAAAAGTCAGAAGGTTTGGCAGACTTTGGAGAGATTCTCATTTCATTAGCAAAACTCTGGTGGTGAATCCGAAACCTGCTGTTTTGAAGATTTTTGTGTTTGATTTGGAAATATATTCCGTCTCTGCGAAGTCTACTGTTTTCAGAATTTGGTAGGTTAGGAATTTTAAAGTAAATGAACGGAGATATAGCGATCTAGTCTAAACATAGCAAAACGAACGGTCCGCGCCACTTATGTTCCTATTGTTTTCATTGATCGAAAACATCAAATACAATAGGTTCAATTTAGATGGACCCAGTCCCCCTAGCTAGCGTGATTGTGTGGTCGCGTGACTGATTAATTGATTGATTTCAATCAACAATGTCTTTGGTAGACCCTGAACTTAACGTACCAACAAGAAGAAGATACAAGAAACTTGAAACATCAAACGTTTTTGCAAAAATATGGGGCTCAAAATCGTCTACACAGCATCTTGGTAAGCATGTTAGGCTTTATAGCTTATAAAATTCAACACAGCCCAACCATTGCCGTTTACAAGGAAATTGCTGTCGATGTTTTCATGCAGAAAATCCTGGGGCTTAGGCCCATTTCCCACTTTGGACAGAACATCTCTGCGAGTGAGAATGGTGAATCTTTGCAGCTAAATCTCGCAATGATTGATATGACTGAAGCCAAAGTTGATACCAAAAAGGCTGCAGCCAAAGTTTATGAAGCCTTGAGTCAAGTAGGGTTTGCATATCTTGTAAATATACCAGGTTTCAAACCAGACGAACTTTTTAAGCTTACAAAATGGTTTTTTGAGTTGCCACTAGAGACTAAAATGCAAATAGCAAAGAAAGCATTCAGAGAAGGCAACAAAAATGCATTCAGGGGATATTACCCAGTGATCCCAGGAGGTCATTCCTTTAAAGAGGCTTTTGAAGTTGGGGCATTTTTCAATGGAAATCTAGAGAAGCGAATGGCTCCTGGAACAAATCGTCCACTGATGAGAGATCTGGTCCAAGAGGGCAATGTCTGGCCAAATTCTGGAGATAAAACTCAAGATGCTGAGTTTGCGTATTTCATGAAAGAGCTGTATGATTTCTACACCTCTGTTGGTAGAGAGGTAATGCATCTGATGACAGAAGGCCTTGGTTTAGAGAGAGATTATTTTGACTCGATGTATGGGCCAGATCAGCTAGCAACCTTGAGACTATTGCATTACCCAACTAGAATAAATGATAGTAATGTCCCTGAAGAGGCTAAAGATGGAGATACGTTAATCACTACAGGAGAGCACTTTGACACGACATTCCTGACTATCCTGGCAACGTTTGAGAACAAAGGCCTTCAAGTAAAACTGGGTGAAGGTGAGCCTTGGTTAGACATACCCCCAATCAAAGATGGTCTCGTTATAAACATTGGAGCACTCCTCGCTAAAATGGTCAATGGGAAATTCAAAGCAACAAATCATAGGGTTATTGACCTAGGAACGGACAGGTTTTCTGTGCCATTTTTCTTTGAACCAAGATTTGATGCTGATATTTCCCAGGCCATGAATGGTGACATAATCAATACAGCGTATCCAAAATATGGACCATGGATGACCAACAGAACCAGCCAGTTTGCAGAATATGCTACCACAGATTTCGGAATTGCAGATTAGACTCTTGATGTTTTAATTTCATTCAAGATTCTAAGTTATAAAATATATTTAGTCTTGCAGTTAAGTAAATTAAATTTAGGAAAAATAACTTTTTAAGGGTGCTAAACTTGATTTAAGATTTCTAGATGCAAAAATTTAAAAACCTATTGTTTACAAATTGACAGTTAAGCCTTTTCAGCAAAGTCCGAAAGGAATACAGATGAACCTGCTGGTAATCCCTGAAGTTGGAAAAGTTTAGAGGACCAATCTTCAAATATTTACCAAAAACCACATCACCCTCATGGCAAGGGATGACAGACTCAATTAGCAATTCTAACCTATATTGCATTATCAAAGGATGAGGCAAGCGACGACAATCATGTTGAATTTATTCAATTTGATTCATCTTATTGACATTCCATGTTACTGATGAAAAATCCAGGTGTTATGACATTCCAAGTATTAGGACATTCAAATCAAATCAGGTTAAATATTAAATAGTGACTTAAAACATGTTTATTAAATTTTCAAACGTTTCGAACCAAACTTGGTTCCTCTTCAGCGAATAATCATTATTGGCTCTGTCCAAAATAGAGAAATCTTTAACTGATGCGGCGTGTCCTGATTTGTTAATATGATCCCCAATGACAGAAGAACTCCCTTTTATTTTAAGACCAGCTTTGTTAATTCCAAAGTGCTCTCTGCATCGAGTAATCAGATTACGAGATGTTTTTCCATAGTGCGAGGCATGGCAGCCAGGACACTGAAACTTGTAAACAACAGAAGAGCGCAACGGGAAGAGTGATCCAATGCGTTTTGGGGATCGAAAAATAACCCTCAGTTGGATATTAGGATAGCATTTTTAATAATACGACTTAGCCGAGTCTTAATTTGCAGACTATACTGCCCAAGGAAAGGTGTACAAAAGAGAAGGGGAACTGTATTATCCGTCTCTTTGGGAGGGTTGGGCCTAAATTGGCGATCCAGAAATTTCTTAATAATGCGGTCAACAAGACTCTTAGGGAAGCAATTCTCAGTTAAGATTTTCTTAATGCGAACAATTTCTTCATATTTTGTTCTGCTAAAGAATTGCATCTAGGAACATTTGGTAATATTATTCTGAGAGGAAGATTGAAGTTAAACTAGATACATGTTTGGATTAACTAAGTAACTGAACTATCTTTGCTAAATATTTTCATCTGACACTGGTCACAGCAAATCATTAGATAAGATCACAAAAAACGAGAATTAAATGCAGTCAGTGGTAGCGCCAGCCGTCAGCGGCTGGGGAGGACAAACGAAAGCGGGGGTCCAGGGGCGGAGCCCCAACCACGCCCTTCTTATCCTTGGGAAATGCCCTTTTTATTGCTAAGAAACACCCTTATTTGTCCTCAAAATTTAGGATCTGACTACCTAACCCCTCCTTCAACAATTTCTCTACNTCCAAGTATTAGGACATTCAAATCAAATCAGGTTAAATATTAAATAGTGACTTAAAACATGTTTATTAAATTTTCAAACGTTTCGAACCAAACTTGGTTCCTCTTCAGCGAATAATCATTATTGGCTCTGTCCAAAATAGAGAAATCTTTAACTGATGCGGCGTGTCCTGATTTGTTAATATGATCCCCAATGACAGAAGAACTCCCTTTTATTTTAAGACCAGCTTTGTTAATTCCAAAGTGCTCTCTGCATCGAGTAATCAGATTACGAGATGTTTTTCCATAGTGCGAGGCATGGCAGCCAGGACACTGAAACTTGTAAACAACAGAAGAGCGCAACGGGAAGAGTGATCCAATGCGTTTTGGGGATCGAAAAATAACCCTCAGTTGGATATTAGGATAGCATTTTTAATAATACGACTTAGCCGAGTCTTAATTTGCAGACTATACTGCCCAAGGAAAGGTGTACAAAAGAGAAGGGGAACTGTATTATCCGTCTCTTTGGGAGGGTTGGGCCTAAATTGGCGATCCAGAAATTTCTTAATAATGCGGTCAACAAGACTCTTAGGGAAGCAATTCTCAGTTAAGATTTTCTTAATGCGAACAATTTCTTCATATTTTGTTCTGCTAAAGAATTGCATCTAGGAACATTTGGTAATATTATTCTGAGAGGAAGATTGAAGTTAAACTAGATACATGTTTGGATTAACTAAGTAACTGAACTATCTTTGCTAAATATTTTCATCTGACACTGGTCACAGCAAATCATTAGATAAGATCACAAAAAACGAGAATTAAATGCAGTCAGTGGTAGCGCCAGCCGTCAGCGGCTGGGGAGGACAAACGAAAGCGGGGGTCCAGGGGCGGAGCCCCAACCACGCCCTTCTTATCCTTGGGAAATGCCCTTTTTATTGCTAAGAAACACCCTTATTTGTCCTCAAAATTTAGGATCTGACTACCTAACCCCTCCTTCAACAATTTCTCTACAGATTTGGGGGGGGGGGACGAGTCCCCCCGTGGCACCGCCATTGAATGCAGTGTAACTCAACATAGTGTACTGTATTTAATTCTTGTTTCTTCTCCTTCTTGGGATCTTATCTAATGATTTGCTGTGACCAGTGTCAGATGAAAATATTCAGCAAATGGTTGCCTTACTCAAACGCATTTTAAAGTAAAGTGTGTTTAAAATTTAATCTATGTTTAGTCTTATCAAATGTATGAAATATGTTTGAATATAATGATTTAAAAAACTTTTGTCTGTTGTTAATTTGAAGATATCATTAAGAATGATTTGCACTGATTAATTTTATTAGTATAAAATTTTACAATGTCTAACCTTTGTACAATGTTCTTTGATTTGATCATCAATAAAATGTATATTAATGTGTAGAAAGATATAAATATTGTTAACGTGTTTTGATTATTACCATTGGACAAAATTTGATAACTTGAAGTATGGTACAGATTAGAACAGGAGTGGCCGTATGGGGTACCAAGAGGGGCTATAGCCCACCTAGATCTTTGAGTTGCCCCTCTCCTTGTCAGCAGCGCAGCACAGGAAAGTTTCTCTTCCGTTATACGTAGGCATTTTGCAAAACTTGTAAGCCAAATGGTTGCATTTGTAGCTGAATTCACTTTTTGTAATTAACATTTCAAAATGAATAACACTTTCTCAAGGCCTTGATCGATGCAACTACCACCAGCAAGAAGAATGTCACTTTATGTTTTGAAATCCTTTATTTTGTTGTTGGCACTTCAAAAACTTTTAGACACTAATGAAAATGCCTGACCCCCAGTTTTGCCAGTCTAGCGCCACTCCTGGCTTAAAAAATAGCTATGAATATCAAGCCAGGAGTGGCGCTAGACTGGCAAAACTGGGGGTCAGGCATTTTCATTAGTGTCTAAAAGTTTTTGAAGTGCCAACAATACTATACTATAGAATAGCAATAGTTACAAATTATGATTTTGTAATAACGTGTTCTATCCTTGTATATATAGAGGTATGATTTAGCAAATTAATTTTGATAAGTTTAGATGTGATAGCACTTATGAAATAATTCAGTTAGTATTTTTTAATCTTTGTTTTCGTGTACTCTAACTTGGCAAAAGCATCACTACAAACCATTTTATTTGCATCTACAGTCCTGTGAAAGCTGTGTAGTGGTTCGTTAAGACGTATTTTTCAACATGAGACTCCACTCTTTCTAGGATATGCCCACAACAAATACTGGGCGAGTCAAAAAATATTTGCACCCTTTGAAAAATCATCAACATTTGATTGCGCCATGAACATTTGTGTGCATTCTTGTCAAGAACCACACACATTTGCAAAGTCTTGAAATGGCTTTAAATTTGTGCTGCCAGAAGCTAACTGGTTTTGCAGCATCTTCTAAAATTACAAGGAATGATTTATCAGATTGAATTTTCAATGCCGAAGTACTACACTTAAATTTGTTTCGTATGTCCTCATGAACCCCTTGGAGCTCTTAGTCTTATGTCATGTAGGACTCTAACTTTCATATGAGATCACAAATTATAGATTTCTAGCTAACTATGTTTTGTATAATATGATTGCTCAAAGATAAGATGTTTCATGCTGTAATTTTGATCACCTCCCTCCTAGAAGAACAAACAGGGCCATAGGAAGCATCTTAATTAAAGTTGGAGGCACAACCCCTCAAGGACACTTTTTTCATTAAGTCAAAAGGGGCACTTCCGGAAATAAAAAGGGAATTTTTTGTTTAATGCAGAATCTTTAATGTTCCTAGGTCTCTGAGAACAAAACAACAAAACACCTGCCTATTAAATATATTTGGTCCTTGAACTATACACAAAAGGAAAATTTAAAACAAAATATTTCTAGATTGCCTAGTTAAAATTAAATCAAGAGCAGTTGGTGTGACAGGTGGGTCTAACTTTTCATTTCATTTTTAATTATTTATACACGGTGGCCCCATAAATCAAAGACTGCTACCACTACCATTAGAGGTTTTGTAAAAATCATCAGTGGACGATGTTTTCCAGGAGCCATTCGCCTCTCCACTAGCCTAGACTATGATGTCCACAGAACAAGATTCAGATTCGGCTCCAGAACAACATTCAGATTCAGGACAAGATTCGCAATTGATAAACATTAATGTTGAAATTAATAAGGAAACTGTAGAAGTAAACTAGTTTGCCCATAGATTTGACTATGCTCTCTTTTATTACGATTTTTGCAAATTTTTATCTTGCGGGGGCTTGGCTGGAAAACGAGGGATAGGCCGGGCGGGCCTGATCAAAGTCGAAATTCAGGCAAAATCAAAGATGAACTCCTATCTGCAAATCACGCAACAAAGATTTAACGCAGATACTTATTGGAAAAATAAACTAGTTTGCCCATAGATTTGACTATGCTCTGTTTTATAACGATTTTTGCAAATTTTTATCTTGCGGGGGCTAGGCTGGAAAACGAGGGATAGGCCGGGCGGGCCTGATCAAAGTCGAAATNTATTTCGGCATGGCACGAGCTTTTTCCCAAGCGGTATAACATATTGTTCAGTGATTCATCAGTAAAGACAAAAACCAATTTCGTATTTTATTCATTCTTATATATTCCTTTCACCATTCTGTTTCACATATCTAGATATATCATACTGTGTATTACTTTGTATTGGCTCGGCGAGGTGACTTGCGTCCCTGCCATTGAACCTTGATTACTGCCACCAATGTCACTCTATACTCTCTAAATAAACTTGTTTATGATCAAATACAAACAATAGTTGCTTCGCGACTCTCACAACAAATGATATGATTGGTCGGTTCACGATCTTAATGTGTCAAATCTAATGTCAAAGATAAACAAATAATATTCTAAGCATAGCTCTACAATGTATCGAAGATAACGATATTGCAACAAAAGATGATCTTCTGGGACATTCTAGCAATAGGAACAATAGTTGTTATTCGATAACAAGATTGAAAGATTCTTCCGCTCTAATTATTCCTGTGATGATTATAGATCTTAATCCGATTAAATATCTAACATGTTTCAAATGCGTAATGGGAATCGATATAATTCTAGTGCTAAAACAAACTTAACAACTGTACACCGTTGCAATTTAAGTGGTTACTAGGCGTTGCTATTCTTACATTCTATGTAACATCTCCAACTTCCAATTTCCAAGACTAACGTGATTCTATTGCCCATCTCCTATTAGAGCCTCATAAATATAACAAACAAACAAACAGGCACTACTCAGTCTCTCACAAGCACTGATAGACCATACATAATCTAACTCCAAAATATGCATATGCCTTAACTCAAATATACCCTAATATTTCAAATACAACAAACGCCCCAAACTAGGACCAAAATATACGACATGGATACAAGCGCTTTCTCAAGACACTTGCTCCAAAAGCTGTCCGTCCGACGTTAGCCTTACATATCCGTTACTCATTCGTCTTGCAAAGGAAAATCTGTTACGTGTACAATTAATTTCTTAAGGGAACAATAGGTCAAAAGTTAGCTGTGTCACAGGCTTCATAAACTTTGGCTGCAGCCTTTTTGGTATCAACTTTGGCTTCAGTCATATCAATCATTGCGAGATTTAGCTGCAAAGAGTCACCATTCTCACTCACAGCATGCTCACAGAGATGTTCTGTCCAAAGTGGGAAATGGGCCTAAGCCCAGGGGTGGCGCCAGGGGAGGGCTAGGGGGGCTACAGCCCCCCCGTCGGAAGCATCTAGCCCCCCTGTCGGAGGAAATTTTGGGTTATTGTCGGAGGAAATTTGGCAAAAGGACGTACGGAAACAGCATTTTTTTGCCATTTTAGCCCCCCTGTCGGAAGTTCCAGCCCCTCCGTCGGAAGATTCCTGGCGCCACCCCTGCCTAAGCCCCATGATTTTCTGCATGAAAACATCGACAGCAATTTCCTTGTAAACGGCTGTGTTGGGATGTGTTGAATTTTATATGCTATAAAGCCTACTATGCTTACCAAGATGCTAGAGTAGACGATTTAGAGCCCTATAGTGTTGCAAAAACGTTTGATGTTTCAAGTTTCTTGTATCTTCTTGTGGGTGCGCGAAGTTCAGGATTCAGGGTCGAAGTTCAAGACATTGTTTTTTTAAATCAATCAATAGGAACTATGGCAATATGGCAATATTTTTGTTGCCATGCACGATGCACGCAATGTTTTAATCGCCATCCCGGGGGGTTCTCATTAGGGTCTAACAGGGGGCTCCAGTCAGGGTCACAGCAAAAATCATAAGAATTACCGTCAAATGTTACGAAATCCCTCCCGGGATGGCGATTAAAACATTGCGTGCATCATCGTGCATGGCAACAAAAATATTGTTTCTATGGCCATACTGTTATGTTATTGATTGATTGATTTCGAAAACAATGTCTTAAACTTCCACCCTGAATCATGAACTTGGCGCACCCACAAGAAAAAGATACAAGAAACTTGGAAGCATTAAACGTTTTTGCAACACTATGGGGCTCAAAATCGTCTACGCTAGCATCTTGGTAAGCATGTTAGGCTTTATAGCTTATAAAATTCAACACAGCCCAACCATTGCCGTTTACAAGGAAATTGCTGTCGATGTTTTCATGCAGAAAATCCTGGGGCTTAGGCCCATTTCCCACTTTGGACAGAACATCTCTGCGAGTGAGAATGGTGAATCTTTGCAGCTAAATCTCGCAATGATTGATATGACTGAAGCCAAAGTTGATACCAAAAAGGCTGCAGCCAAAGTTTATGAAGCCTTGAGTCAAGTAGGGTTTGCATATCTTGTAAATATACCAGGTTTCAAACCAGACGAACTTTTTAAGCTTACAAAATGGTTTTTTGAGTTGCCACTAGAGACTAAAATGCAAATAGCAAAGAAAGCATTCAGAGAAGGCAACAAAAATGCATTCAGGGGATATTACCCAGTGATCCCAGGAGGTCATTCCTTTAAAGAGGCTTTTGAAGTTGGGGCATTTTTCAATGGAAATCTAGAGAAGCGAATGGCTCCTGGAACAAATCGTCCACTGATGAGAGATCTGGTCCAAGAGGGCAATGTCTGGCCAAATTCTGGAGATAAAACTCAAGATGCTGAGTTTGCGTATTTCATGAAAGAGCTGTATGATTTCTACACCTCTGTTGGTAGAGAGGTAATGCATCTGATGACAGAAGGCCTTGGTTTAGAGAGAGATTATTTTGACTCGATGTATGGGCCAGATCAGCTAGCAACCTTGAGACTATTGCATTACCCAACTAGAATAAATGATAGTAATGTCCCTGAAGAGGCTAAAGATGGAGATACGTTAATCACTACAGGAGAGCACTTTGACACGACATTCCTGACTATCCTGGCAACGTTTGAGAACAAAGGCCTTCAAGTAAAACTGGGTGAAGGTGAGCCTTGGTTAGACATACCCCCAATCAAAGATGGTCTCGTTATAAACATTGGAGCACTCCTTGCTAAAATGGTCAATGGGAAATTCAAAGCAACAAATCATAGGGTTATTGACCTAGGAACGGACAGGTATTCTGTGCCATTTTTCTTTGAACCAAGATTTGATGCTGATATTTCCCAGGCCATGAATGGTGACATAATCAATACAGCGTATCCAAAATATGGACCATGGATGACCAACAGAACCAGCCAGTTTGCAGAATATGCTACCACAGATTTCGGAATTGCAGATTAGACTCTTGATGTTTGATTTCATTCAAGATTCTAAGTTGTAAAATATATATTTATTTAGTCTTACGTAAATTAAATTTAGGAAAAATAACTTTTAAGGATGTTAAATTTAATTCAAGAGTTCTAGATGCCAAAATTAAAAAAACTACTGTTTACAAATTGACAGTTAAGCCTTTTCAGCAACATCTGAAAGGAATACAGATGATCCTGCTGAGTTGAAGGTATTTTGGTACAGTGATGTAATCCTACAGCTTTGAAGTTGGACAAGTTTAGAGGACCAAGCTTCAAATATTTACAAAAAACCACATCACCCTCATCATGAAAAGGGATAACAGACTCAAATGCAATTCAGCAGATATTTCTGAGAACCAAGTGCTCATCTATACCCTATCTATGACCTAACTACCAGAAAATCAGAGAAACAGTTTGTCCAAATATGTATCTAGTTTGACTTTGATCTTTCTCTTAGAATAAAATATTTTACCAAATTTTCTTTTATTCTACAACAGATGTAATTCTTTAGCAGAACAAAACAATTCAATTTTTCTTGGTATCAACTTTGATAAGGTACTTTAAAATTGCATTGAGTAACGGTGAAAGCATAGGGCTCAAATCTTTAAAAAGGTGGGTGTGAAATTCTATTACATTTTTCTTTGAATTAAATGGCTAGAAAGGAACTTAGAGTACTTTGCTGTAAATCTGTCGTGGAAATTTATTTATATCAAAATTATTTTTAAAATGGCAGCATTTATTATATTTGAGGGTGTGACGTCATCAAATTTCTAAATTCTAAACCAGAAGAGCGACAGACTTCTGCTTGCCACCATATTGTAGACCTTCATAAACTATGGTTTTCTTGAAGATCTTTATCATTTTTCCTCTATTGATTTAGGATTAACGGCAATTTCAATTTTTTCAAAATTTTCAATGATTTCTTTCAAAAAAGATAAAAATGCCACCATTTTGAAAATAATAATGATATCAAAAATTTTCCATGACAGATTTACAGCAAAGTACCTTACGTTCCGTTCAAACCATTCAATTCAAAGAAAAATGTAATAAAATTTTACACCCATCTTTTTTAAGATTTGAAAGATTTGAGCCCTATGCTGTGAACCATCTTTGCTAAATATTTTCATCTGACACTGCTGACATCAAATTGTCAGATAAGATGACAAGAAACAAGAATTAAATGCAGTGCAACTCAAAATAGTGAATTGTATTTAATTCTTGTTTCTTCTCCTTGGGATCTTATCTAATGATATTCTGTGACCAGTGTCAGATGAAAACAATTTAATCTATGTTTAGTCTTATCAAATGTATGAAATCTGTTTGAAAATAATGATTTTAAAAACTTTTGCCTGTTGTTAATTTGAAGATATCATTAATATTGATTTGCACTGACTAACTTTATTAGTATAAAATTTTGCAATGTCCAACCTTTGTACAATGTTCTTTGATTTGATCATCAATAAATTGTGTATTAATGTGTAGAAAGATATAAATATTGTTAACATGTTTTGATTATCATTGGACAAAATTTGATAACTTGAAGTATTGTACAGATTAGAACAGGAGTGGCCGTATGGGGTATCAAGAGGGGCTTTGTCCACCTAGATCTTTGAGTTGCTCCCCTCCTTGTCAGCAGCACAGGAAAGTTTCTTTTCCGTTATACATTAGGCATTTTGCAAAACTTGTAATGTTTTAAGCCAAACGGTTGCATTTGTAGCTGAATACACTTTTGTAATTAATATTTCAAAATGAATAACACTTTCTCGAGGCGTTGATCGATGCAACTACCACCAGCAAGAATGTAATTTTATGTTTTGAAATCCTTTATTTTGTTGTTGGCACTTCGAAAACTATTAGACACTAATAGTTTTCATAGTAGACACTAACAATATTTATGCCTGACCCCCAGTTTTGCCAGTCTAGCGCCACTCCTGGCTTAAAAAATAGCTATGAATATCAAAGATATTATAGGGTATAGAATAGCAATAGTTACAAATTATGATTTTGTAATAACGTGTTCTATCCTTGTATATATAGAGGTACGATTTAGCAAATTAATTTTGATATGTTAGTTCTTAGATGTGATAGCAATTATGAAATAATTCAGTTAGTATTTTTGAATCTTCGTTTTCGTGTACTCTAACTTGGCAAAAGCATCACTACAAACCAATTTATTTGCGTCTACTGTCCTGTGAAAGCTGTAGTGCTTCTTTGGAGACCTTGTTCAACATGAGACTCCACTCTTTCTAGGATGCCCACAACAAATACCAGAAGAGTCAAAACAATGTGCACCCTCTGATGAAAAATCATCAAAATTTGATTGCGTCATGGACATTTCACGAAAGTTGTAAAATATATCAATTGGTCTTGAATTTAAATTTAGGAAAAAAGTTTTTAGCGATGTTAAATTTAATGTTACTTCTAGACACGGAATGAGAGAAAAACTACTGTTTACAAATTGATATTCAACACTTTTTAGCAAAATCCGAAAGGAATAATGAGCCTGTAATCCTACAACTTGGAAGTCAAAAAAGTTTAGTGGACCAAGGCTCAAAAACCTCCTAAAAAGACATCAATCATGTGACAAGCGAGCAACAATCGGACACGATGACCATGAAGAAAGCTTCTTTTAATAGCATCAAGGAGAATCAAAGTTTTTGGAGCAAAATGCTTGTAAAAATACCACCTTTTTCTCAACTGCCAACGTTTATCCGTACGGCCGAATCACATTGGTCGCTTTCTGAGAGCACATGGTGTACCTCTTGCCTTCCCAAGAAGAAATTTTAATCTCCGGCCAGTTTTCGGGTAATTTTTGGCAAGAAAGTTCTGGGAATGAGGAATATGAACTTTTGTTAGGAATTTGCAGGGATTGAAGACTACACGTATTATGTTTTATAAGAAACTAAGAATTTGGGCCAGTACTGAAAGTTTCTTAAAATTATCAGATCTGTGACCTCCAGAACATTTCAAAACAAGGTGTTTTGAAGCCTTTCGAATGTTTAGACATTACTCAAGTACTTTCCGAGTAATATGATACAAGAAATAAGTGAGAATAAAGAAAAAATGCTTGGAGTTTCTTAATGTTCTGGCAATCTGAGAGTCTGAGTTTCTTATAAGCAGTTTCTTATGGGGAGTTACAATCGTAATGCGTCTTTTAACCGATTTACTGAGAATCTGTTTGACGATAAACTACAGCATGAAAATCTCCAAAATAGGTTATGCAAAATTTTGCTGGGCGTGCACTCCAAATCTTCAAATATGGCTGTGAGAGGAGATATGGGGGTTTACCCACTAAATGTGAAGATATATGAACGAATCTTAAAATTTTATTTTCATCTACTACATCTTCGTACTTCCAATCCAATCATCGAAAATGCTTTGCTTGAATGTTTCAGGCTGCATGTTAAAGGGGTGCCCTCCTTGCTAACTGTGGTACAACATTTACTGAGACTTTCTGGTTATACCCTAGATTCAGTGACACAGGAAAGGGCTACGTCGCGGAAGAGGATTCTCCTGTCTGTTACCAAATCCCTTAAGACTGAGTATGAAAAGAGGTTCCGAGAGCATATACAAGGGTCTGGACGGTTATCCGAAATTTACCAATTCATCAAAAAGGGTTATGGGGAGGAATTATACGTAAATAATATCTTGAAGTATGAGCATAGGTCTACAATTGCCAAGCTAAGAATATCCGCACATCTCCTGCCCATTGAATTAGGAAGGATGCAGAAAAAACCGAGGTCAGAACGCATATGCCCAGTGTGTATAAATAGTCCAGAAGGTAATGAGGTTCATTTCGTACTTGGATGCTCAGAGCCAAAACTTGTAGNCGTCAACATCGGCTGTTGCATTCCCGAGTTACAAGAGAATTTATAAAAATGCATCCCCTGAAAGGAGACGACTGCACTAACCCTAACTAACCCTAACTTGAAACATAACTAACCCTAACTAAAACCTCTTTTCCAAAACCAAACCCTAACCCTTACCCCATGACACATAACTTGCCGATATTGAAAGCTGGTCCGCTAAAGAGCAGACTAACCCCTGAAAGTCCTTCTAAATAGGCTTAAAAATCATGATCAAATTTGCTAGCATTGCAGACTCGCAATAATAACAATGGCATGCTGCCTGAGCATGCTATCATCTTTGGAGGTGGAAATGCTCCAAGTCTCGCTTTTGGGGGTGATAAGTTTGAAAGACAATCAGAAGTGTACACAATTATCTCCAAGCTCTCTTCATCTACCAAGGCGATAACAAGTTTAGGCAGTATCATGCAGCTGGAATGATAGCAAATTTCACAAAGCTTTGTAGCTGTAACCTAAAATTTTAAGGTGGTGCATTTATTCTTTCGTTCATAAATTCGTTCGTAACTTTGGAATTCAATGGCCGATTTGCATAAACTAAATTTTCTGGTTTAAGACTGGATTCACACAACACCGGCACAATTTGAAAACGGTGAAAAATGTAACCGATAGGCCTCCCGTTCACACGAAAACGGCACATTTTTTGCCGGCAGATTTTGAAAACGGTAGATTTTTTCAAATTGTGCCGGTATCGTGTGAACGCTAGCTAAAATTTTGCTACTGTCACATTTTTCACCGTTTTGAAAATGTGCCGGCATCGTGTGAACGTAGTCTAAGGCCCGTTTTATAAGTAGCGCCGCGCCGTGCCGAACCGAGTGAATTCATACCAATTTTGTCTGGTTCGGCGCGGCGCGACTCTTATAAAACCAACTTGACACTTGGTTCGACTGAGTCGAACCATACGCCAAAGGCCTCTAGTCTGGGTCGACCCGGTGCGACTTATAAAACCAATTTCAGTCGCGCCGTGCCGCACCATACTCCCACATGCATACTACAACAAAAACTATCGCAATATTATCAACATTTTTTTGAGAGAAGATGAAGATGTTTATCCTTACATCAAATTTCTCATTTAACCAAAGAAACGTCTGAAATTGAAAAGAAAATGTTTAAAACTTCCAATTGTGCGCATGCGTCATTATGGTTCGGCACGGCACGACGCGACACAATTTTTCTTCTTATAAAACAGAGGCGCTCCAAGTCGAATTAAGGTCGAACTCAAATTCCACTGGTTCGGCACGGCGCGGCACGACATATAAAACAGGCCTAAATTTGCACGCTCGCTGTTACACAAACTTCTGACCTCGAAAATCGGATGGCGTCGTTGATGTAAGCTACCAAACTCACAATACTCTACAACTCGAATAATCTAATTACATTTCTGTTATGTAACTTGATTTGATAGACTTCCATTCCACAGATTTGAATGCCTCACAGTCAAAAAATGCTGTCTCGCCCAGTATCTCAGAGGGGTAGAAATACAATAAAAACCGGATCAGCAAGACATGTCGGAAAATCAAATCTATGGAGCAAGTTCTATCACATGAAGTTACATAAGAAAAATGTGGTAAATAATTCATTTGAGAATAATATCGGGTGTGCAAAAAATAATCTATGTTTGAAAGGCCACCGCGCTCCTTGGATATCAAAAAAACAATATTAGCAAAGGAGATGTTCCAATATATTTTAAATTTTACTTGACTGAAATCGGCCACTCCGATCTGAAATTATGAGTGGTATTCTCGAGAAAGCCCCTTTAAGAAAGCTTCAAAAAATGACATGAAATCACAATCAAATGTTCCTACTATTTCTGCCGTACTGCAATGACTTGTTCATGCTTTAGCACGAGTTATTCCTTTGGGAGGATGAAATCGCCCTGGATAATTTGGTTATACTCCTGGGGATCATCCTCCCAAAGGGATAACGGGGGGGGGGGGGGTAACACGTACTAAAGCATGTACAAGTCATTGTTGTACGGCAGAAATAGTGGGAAACTTTTGATCGGGATTTCATGCGGTTTTTGAAAGTTTCCTGAAGGGGCCTTCACGAGCAAATCCCTCACAATTTCTGAACAGAGTGGCCGATTTCAGACAGCTACATTTGAAAATATATTTGAACATGTCCACTATTACATAATACATTTGCCAATATTATTGCCTTGATATCCAGGGAGCAGTGGCCTTTCAAACAGGGATTGTTTTTTTTCTACTTACCCGGTATCACATTGTTGTGGGGTACTTTCTATGCATTATTTAACAGCTTTCATAAGCAACTGCCAAAATGATGGCCATGTCATTCAGAACACTAGGCGCCATGCAAGGACAGAATCATAATTTCTCGACAGTAACAAGTTTTTGTGGCCCAGAGTTTTTCAAATAAATTCTCTCACCCTATGAGCATATATGAACATATTCTCATGTCCTAATGTCTATTCGATGGTTTCAGAGCAAAATCAAAACAACAAGGAAAGAACTAAATTGTGAAACGTTACGAAGATAAAATTGGCTTGTTGTTTAAAATAAAACTTTAAGTTGTATAAAATTCATCGAGAGCATAATTTTCGTCTGACATTGGTGAAAACAAATTGTTACATAAGATCCGAAATGAAGAATGAAATAAAGAATGGAGTATAGAACTGCAGTTACTTGAAAATGGTCGAAAACAGAACCCAATAAAAATCAAGCAAAGTGCACACAACACACTTCTTAATTATGAGAAAGTTATTCTCGGAATTCCTAAAAATGATTTTCTTAAATATTGCACCACATAAATGCTTTATAATAATTTCTCACAATTTTTACAACCTGCTGAATCAACGCTTTACTAGGCCTTGAGGTAATTCTCGCTGCTATTTGTCCATGATGATTTTACGGGCTCGGACTGTATTCAAAACACGACCAATCTAGCTAAGGACGGTCCTGGTTGGCTTATTCCAAAAACAGCTGGCTAAAATTCATGTTTCTTCTCTCAGTTTTTGTTGACATTTCATATTGTCAAATATGTGTGGCGAAGAATCTTTTAAACTGGTTTACTTCGATTTCACTTCCCACCGCAATTTCCAAATTTAATAACACAAAACTTTTCAATCTACTCTTTGCCGAAGTTTATATAAGAAAGGCCTCAACAATTGCAAAAACAAAGATACAAGAAACATTGTATCCTACCTAACGACCGAGCAGCCTTTGCAAGAACCGATGACAGGTCTTTCGTGTCTGCATCCGTAAGAGGCTGTTGTGGTTGCTGCGTTGGTTGAGGAACCCCACCTATTGGTTCTGGGGTCAATAAATCTGCAAGCAGTACGTCACCGTTATGTCCACTGTCTTGAAAAGCAGGGCTGAATGAAGAGTTGTTATTCACCGTGTTGAATGGATTAGTCACTGATGCCGCTGTAAGAACGAGAAATTTTCTGATCATGCTTTTGAATAAACTTCAGGGGAATATTCAAAGGTATTTTGTGGTACAGTAAACACCAGGAAACAAGAATAGTCACTATTTGAGCTGAGACTAGCAAAGTTTCTTAATTCTGAGGTCTTAAATTTCAAATAATTCAATGAAATGGGTTTGTGCTATTCTCCTACATGACACATAACATGAGCTATATAAATCCAACCCCTGTAATGCAATCCAGTAATGCACACTTCTTTCTTTTATACTGAAGAATTCCAAGAAATAAATGAGTCTTCATCTCCTACGAACTACATTGATATCTACATTAAACAAAAAAGGACAAACGACAACGTTATAGGAAGATGNCGTTATGTCCACTGTCTTGAAAAGCAGGGCTGAATGAAGAGTTGTTATTCACCGTGTTGAATGGATTAGTCACTGATGCCGCTGTAAGAACGAGAAATTTTCTGATCATGCTTTTGAATAAACTTCAGGGGAATATTCAAAGGTATTTTGTGGTACAGTAAACACCAGGAAACAAGAATAGTCACTATTTGAGCTGAGACTAGCAAAGTTTCTTAATTCTGAGGTCTTAAATTTCAAATAATTCAATGAAATGGGTTTGTGCTATTCTCCTACATGACACATAACATGAGCTATATAAATCCAACCCCTGTAATGCAATCCAGTAATGCACACTTCTTTCTTTTATACTGAAGAATTCCAAGAAATAAATGAGTCTTCATCTCCTACGAACTACATTGATATCTACATTAAACAAAAAAAGACAAACGACAACGTTATAGGAAGATGCGGAGAAAACGCTAATTGAAAATGATGAAAAAAACAAACAAACGGGGGAATAATGCAAAATTGCAAAACACTTTAGCATAAAGTATCTAAATGGAATGTAAGCATATAAAAGTGGCTCAAGCCACTTGCGGTTAAATTCTAGCCAATCAGATATCAGTATTTCCTGTTGCCGTTGATGAGTTACCCAAATATGGTGCGGCGCGTGTCAAAGTCCATTGTCTTTGCACGGCTATTTTCATCAAAGGCTTATATATGCTTACATTCCTTTTAAGCCAACTTGACATTACAAAACTGATAACTGGTCTTACCGTTTTGCTGTCCCCATACGTCACTCTGGCCACCCCACGCATCTCCCTGTTTTTGATCAACAAGCGGAAACGTGGAACTGCGTGGTAAACTAGTTGTGAAGTTATCCGAAAATAATCCAGTACTCAATTGCAATAAATCATTAGCTCCCGATGTCTGCGTAGGAGCTGCCCCCGTAGCTTGTGTTAGTAGTAGCTCTTTTTGCGGCTGAGCAGCAGGTTGGGGTGCTGCACGGTGATTGGTTCTTGCTTGGCTGCTGGGAGGCGCCAAGGCCGGTAGGGGTGTTTGATGCACTGCTGTTGTTACAGTGGCTGGGGGTTGTACATGTGTTTGCTTTTTCCGCTGTGAAGGAACGTAAAGAAAACTTCAGCTTGTAGGATTTAAACACTAGAAAATCAACGACGTCCTTGTAACTTAAGAGTGGTTCTTAAGTCTAAGGTTTTCCGACAGGGAAACCAGATTAACTGTTGATTTTTGTAGTTTTCGCTATTTGGTAATTTATTCTATTTTTGTATTAAATCAACCTCCTGTTATCTTCCGTGATTCTATTCTCCTTCGCAGTTTCTTTCCCTTCACTCCTTGGCAGTGGAAGTTCGCTGCGCAGCACAATAGAATCACGGAAAATAACAGGAGGTTGATTTAATACAAAAATAGAATAAATTACCAAATAACAAAAACTACAAAAATCAAAAGTTAATCTGGTTTCCCTGTGGTTTTCCAGTGTAAATCACTCAAATTTTTAAGATGGCACTAAATTTTAGCAACGAAGCTAAGAGGTTGGACTCGTCAATAGCAATACTAATACTTTCGACACCATCTGAATCATTTACACTCAACAATATTTCCACGGCAATCTCAACTTTTACGAAAGGCTATGATTTTTTGTGTAAACACAGCTATTAGGAACTTTGATACAGGGAAAAACATTTCGAATGGGCATGAAGGCGGGATAAATCTAAATAGACAATAACGCTAAAGATGACGGCCGCGCAAAGCATGCTGGTAAAAAGCTCCCTGACGACCACCTAACGACATAAAAGTTTTGGTCTGCCGTTTCGACTAGCTAGCTGTGGTAAAGTTCCGAACAAGTAATCAATGG
>REGM01000007.1:335961-406074 GCA_004194415.1 Aurelia aurita
GGGTAAATGAAGGCATTACAAAGTATAGCGTCGCACTGGGATTTCGAGACTGTCTCGTTTATTTTTATCACAATAAATAAATTCAAAAAGCTTGGAAGCTGTTAAAATTATTCAAAAACTTTAACAGATAGATAGGCGAATGTCTGAAAGGAAGGTTGACTTTGAAGAAGCGACGAGCAATTTACAGTGGACGGAGTTTGTGGTTCTGATTGCGACATTATCGTCGCAAAGGCAAGTTTCTCGCAGCTTTCTGGGCCTAAATGTTTGTTTTGCTTTTAAAAACAGCATGTTCGTGTGTTTATTTCATTGGTTTTGGTCTGACTGACAATTGCTACCTATCCTTTCCCTACTCACTATCGCAAGGTAGAATAGAGGAACAATTTTATACAACTTTTTGAAAATTTCCTATGGAAACCAATAGAAATTTTCTGAAGATTTACCCCAAAACAAGATGGCGTCGTGTTTTCAACGCTGCTGTGACGTCATGCCGTCTGTATCAATCTTGATTATTTTCAGGATCACAGTGTTTTTCTCATTATTGAGAGAATTCATGAAAAAATTGAAAACATCAAAATCACCGTAACTCCTTGACTGGTAAAGGAAAAACGGTACAATCCTCAAGACAACCAGATTTTATGAAGGTCTATAATATAGCGGAAATCAGAAATCTGTAGCTTTTCTGGTTTACGATTTAGCAATTTGACCACGTCACAACCTTAAAGACCCTCTGCTAACCATGTGGCTTTGCACGCCGTTGCTGTCCCAGAATGCACTGCAAATGGACTTTTAGATTATCTGAAAGTCTCCGATGCTAGGCCGGTGTTGTGCTGTTTTCTCACGCGCAGCACGCAAAGCCTCATGGTTAGCAGAGGGTCTTTAAAACTGGTTTCAACGTAGAAAAACGCTGTAATTTATAAAGAATCAAGATATCAAAAATTGCCAATAAAAATTATAGCAAAGTACCTGAAGTTTCTTTCAAACCATTAAATCAAACGAAGGATGCATTAACCATTCGCGCAATTATTTTTAAAGCTATGCTTTGCATACATTTTAATCTACTTTATAATTCCTTTTTGTCTAGAATTACTCGCAGGAAAGTTCTCATGATTTAGCAATTTGATGACGTCACAACCTAAAAGCTGCTTCAAACACAGAAGACGCTGTCATTCTGAAAATAATCAAGGTATTAAAAATCGCGCACACATAGAATAATAGCAAAGTATCTGACGTTCTTTTCAAGCGGAAGATGAATCAATCAAGCCGATTTTCAAATCAAGCGGAAGATGAATCAATCTTTTATAAAAATCTGTTCAAAGATTTGATGCCTATGCTGGTCTTGCGGTAATTTTCGAAATGAGGATAAACAACCAATCTTACCTTTGCAGAATCAAAATTTCTCAGCACGCCATTTTTTTTCCTGTTAAAATGAACAAAAAAGACAGGTAATGCAGCTGGTAATAACGACACTTTTTCGACTCACCCGGTAGATAATTTGTGAAGTAGAAATCTTTAAAAAATCATAGAAAAAAAAAACTAAAACGTTCTGGAACGAGCCCTTTGGCAAAGCATTCCCGAGACACTGTAATACAGTAAATCCCCGCATTTAAGAACTTAAAAAAATAAGAACCTAGAGGCTGTTTGTCCTTAATTATGCACCTCGTCATTAAGAGCCCGTTTCAGTTTGATGGAAAAATATGTTCTTATGACAAGGGTAATAAAGTTAATTTTTTGATTCTCTTAATTAAGTTCATTTTTTCACCAGTTGGCTGTTAAAATTTGAACCTCCTCCTCTGCTATTTGTACGCTTAGAATTTGTCATTAGGTCCTTAATAACATTGCGAAAGCAAATAACATGGTACTATGAATTTCAGGCCCATTTACTTTAAGATTTTGGCTCTGCAAAACAATAATACCAAAAACATTTGACTTCCCAATAATAAAACAATCGCTCTTACTAAATAAACAATAACGCTAAAGATGGTGGCCACGCAAAGCATGCTGGTAAAAAGCTCCCTGACGACCACCTAACGGCATGAAAATTTTGGTCTGCCGTTTCGACTAGCTAGCTGTGGTAAAGTTCGAACAAGTAATCAATGTAAACAAATAGGAAAATTTCGTAATTCGAACGCGGATCTTTAATTAAAAGTTCAATTCGAATCAAACTTTACTTTTTCTGCTTTGGAAAGGTTCCTTTCGAGCCATGTTGCATTCAAATTCAAGGTCAATTCGAATTCAAGCTAGCTAGTCGAAACGGCAGACCGAAATGTTTATGTCGTTAGGTGGTCGCCAGGGAGCATTTTATCAGCATGCTTTGCAGCAAAACACAATGCAGTCGTTGGAGCTGCCATCTTAGCGTTATTGTCTATTCTAGGAAAATGGGTTAGATGGAAAAAATCACCAACCTGGTTCCGAGGGCCAGTTTCTTACGTCAATACTGACCCTGGTACCGGGTAGGTCAAATTCGGAATACGGAAGGCGAAAAGGCTGCCATGCTGGATTTCAACAGCCTCTTTTTGGGTCATGGGAACGAGGTTGAAAAATCATAAACGCTTACTTACCCTCGTTGAGCCCGACAGAAATCATATCCCATTGAACGATAAACAAATGCCTTTTCACTAAGATAATGCGAGTAGCGACGGATGGCATGTGACATATCATAGCCTAGGAAATAACAGAACAGAATTAAGTAGAAGTCAGTGGCTCATAAAAATAACACATTCTGCTGTTTGAGATGTTACCAAGAAATGAAATACCTCCAAAATCGGTTGAGTCATCAACAAACTTGAAGGTGAACAAATTTCGAGATAAATAATTCGACTTTGATTATTTGAAAACATACTGCAACTTCTGTTGAAATTGCATGGCAAAATGATATCTACCATCATTATAAGAAAGCAGGAAAAGGTTAATAAGCAGGATCAGATCAGCAATGGTTAGGTTTTATATAGCCTGCACGCAGTGGGTCTGCACGCAGGCTAGGTTTTATAGGGCTGAGGTTTATATTCTTCAAATCTTCATCGTTGTGAGTAGTTGTTATCTATTTTAATTTGCTAAAGGGTTAATTTGTGTATAAAGAATATTAAATGAAAAAAATGAATGAAAATGAATTCAATTGAAAGGATATACAAAAATTGCGGAATGATTATGATTCCGATAAATTGTTCATGACATGTCTCAAAAGACTGCGTTTTGTACAATTTTTTATAATCATTCTAGAGACCTTCAACCAATTTTGCCAGAGATTTTCTAAGACAGCTCGGGATTATAATACTCGCAAAACATTGGTCCGCTTCCAAACTTGTTATCATCAGCAGGTTTTCTCGTATCAAAATTAATTAAGTATAAAATATCTGAAACTAGCCAAATCTTCTAAAATTCTATTACTGGAAAGCTCGCAAAAACCCTTTGATAGAAAGTTTCCCAGTTACAGGTTTTCAAACTGCTAGCGCTTGTGATGCTCATTTTATGACGACGGAAAGTTAAACATTTTATAAGGGATTTGACCGCGAATATCGCTCAGGGTGAAACTTTACACCCGGAGTTACTTTTTACGGTCAACTCCCTTATAGATTTTCAAACTTTACATCTCCATAAAATCAACATTAAGACCACTAGCAATATATAAACTTGTAGTTAGACTAAACTTTGGGTGCTAAATCCGAATCCGGGCTCTAAAATTTCGTATGAAAGAATTTTGACTAATTTCCAAAACGAGGCTGGTAATTGAATTGGTGTATATATTCTTGCACGTTACTGCCATGTCGATATCAAAATGGCCCTTGACAAGAAGCCAATTTCATTTCGACACACCCCACACCCAATACACTGGGAACAAGAATTACGTGACGTCAAAATAGCGTATAAGAATATCAATATCTAAGCTTTTAGATATTTTAAGAAAAGATTCCACTTCAATATAAATGTTTTCAACAGTGTTAAGCCTAAAATACTGCGTCAGGAAAGAGGCCTCTTCACTTCGCAGTAAATACATCTGATTACAAAAATATTACTGTTGACTCAGATTAGCGTATATCAATAAGATGTCATTTGCTCTTAAGAGCTCCTTGTGAGATAATCATCACAGTCAACACATCGGTAGTGTCAGAATAATGTATTTACGTTTGCCACGACCCCAGATTAGCGTCTGCCGGGTCAACCGCAAGTGGCTACAAAATAACAGGAAGCCGCTCTGAAAATATTGCGGCTAACCTAATCTTAATAGCCCCAACCAATAACCACAATATTTTTCAAAAAGCAATCCACGCGTCTCCTACCGCCCATGGCAGGACATGGCAAATTTATCAATATTGCTGAGGAAAATTTTGATCTATGTTTGAGATGCTGATCTTTGCCTTTCCTATTTTGTCCTTTTCTTTAAGGGGGACAGAAATGTTTTGTTGAAACATCATCCAAAAATGGTTATGTTACTAATCGTGAATTTTATTATGGGATTGTATTAATGATCAACTTTACTAGTATAAAGGCAACAATCTTTTATTTCCGAGGCTGTTTGCGAAATGGTTGATCAAGAGGTCTGTCCGACACGGATTGATTTCTTAAATTATGGGGAAACAGTCAAGTCCCATGCATATTACAAATAGCCGAAAAGCGGACTCTAGTCCGGTGAGACTGAACTGCCCAACAAGAAAAACTGATATTTTGGCCTTAATTAACAAAAACAATTCCGTATCGGATGGACAAATGATCAACCATTGCGCAAACAGCCCCTTCCGTAGATAAAAAGCAACTAGCGGGTGTGCCAAATGACCTTCACACTTTTGACAGCCAACTGATACGAAACCTTGGAAATCGTTGCATTCCCCAACTTTTAACTGACCTAATCAAACTGAGAAATAGAACTAGGGTGTTTATTCTGTCGCTAAGTTCTCGAAAACCTGTTTCAAAAGTTATGTGCGCTCTGAGGCAGGCTACTCGTTGTAGTTGGCTGTCAAAAAGAGAAATTTATTTTGGCGTACCCCGTATTAAATCATACCTTGAAAACGTCTACTTTAAGCAACATCTTTTTACAAAAAATTCTTTTTTGATAAGAAGTTATACTTATGATTAGAGAGCTTTATCGAGGACATCTACGACCGAGATACAGAGTCAATAACGTGAACAATTTCGAGTAATTTTCGAAACAACTCTATCTTACAGATTCCTAGGAAGATAACGAAGTCTCCATCAAAATATCTGAAATTGAACCGCACAAGTTGGCAACACTTGTAGCTATAAGAACATCGGAGTAGTGCTAGCATAACAACCAAAAAGGAGAATTTTAGTTGTCCCGCTAGTTTTACGCTCCCTACATAACCTACGCAATTTTGTCATCTGTGAGATAAAGATGTTCTGAAAATCTTTTAATAACGGAAAAATTATAAACTATTTGCATGAAGGAAAATTATCAAAATTAGCAACGTGGCAGTTGACATCTGGACTATCGCTCACAATCTCAGTTCCTGCAATCCAATAGACAATAACGCTAAAGATGGCGGCTCCAAAGACTCTGTTGTATTTTGCAGCAAAGCACACAGGAGGCCCAATGTATAGCAGTGAGAGGGCCTTCGCATATATTAGAATCTCTTCTTGAAAGTACTTACATATGAATGTTTCTTGCCTATGATTCATACGACAGTTATTTCGTCTTTTTACTTTTCGTGTCCTTGCTTTTGGGTAATCAAATACAGCTCAGCGCCTCGAAGAAGGCTAACCATCAATGTGTGTGGTGTGGAATCCCATCTGTTTTGAATTGCGTTACTACTGTACTGCAGTATCTATGTATAATATAAAGATCTTTATATTATACATAGATACTGCAGTACAGTAGTAACGCAATTCAAAACAGACGGGTTTCCATACCACACACATTGATGGTTAGCCTTCTTCAAGGCACTGTATTTGATTGCCCAAAAGCAAGGACACAAAAAGTAAAAAGACGAAATAACTGTCATATGAATCATATGCAAGAAACATTCATGTGTAAGTACTTGCGAAGGCCCTCTCACTGCTATACATTGGGCCTCATGTGCAAAGCATGCTGGTAAAAAGCTCCCTTACGACCACCTTACGACACACAAATTTCGGTTTGCCGTTTTGACTAGCTAGCTTGAATTCGAATCGACCTTGAATTCGAATGTAACATGGTTCGAAAGGAAACCTTTCCAAAGATGAAAAAGTACGTTTTGATTCGAATTGAAAGACTTGCGTTCGAATTACAAAATTTTCCTATTTGTTTACATTGATTACTTGTCCGAACTTTACCACAACTAGCTAGTCAAAACGGCAGACAAAACGTTTTTCGTTAGGTGGTCGTCAGGGAGCTTTTTACCAGCATGCTTTAGCGTTATTGTCTATTGGTCCATGATTTTGCACGCTCAACAAACGGGCAACAAGTCTGCAAATACGAAAACTGGATATAGTAATTCCTCACCTTGTACACCACTCTTGTCAAGAAATGATTGCAACATCCATGTTGCGGATCTTGAGGCAAGACACTGGACGAACCTCTGCAAGGGGAAAGAAAACAAAATATATAGACGAAAGCTACCCAATCTTTTCATATAATTTTCCACTAAATCTTGAGTAATTCTAATCGTTGAATATAAAATAGATGAAAGACACTCATTCTTCTGTTGTTTACCTTAAAAATTAAAATTAAATCACTTCTTTTTCGGTCAATCCAGCATCCATGTTCAAGAGGGAAGTACCCATTGGAGGTTGTAACGTCCTAAAAGTTGTGACTCACTAAAATTTCACGATATGATATTGTTAAATAACTTGAGCAAAGGCTTTCGTGAAAAAGTCGGGCCAATAGCTTAGGCTTTTGAACAAAGATCTTACATCTCAAAAAGTTGTTAATTTTGGAGACAAATGTCTGTATCAAACTTGCTTCTAGATTAAAATTGAAAGCAGGGTAGATCCTAATTTGGGTTCATTTGCGTTGCACTAAACTTGAAAGATGCCATAAGGCTTGAAATAATCCAGCCTTCAGTAGAGACGAAAAAACCTTGATGAAGAACTTCACGGACAAAATCTGGCAATTTTGAAGGCGAGATTTCGGACAAAGGTGTGCTCTGTCCAACGGTTCTGTTCTTAATGTTTGCATGTTCTTAAAAGTATATGCTACCTCATTGCCATTGGACATCAAATGATGGAAGACAATCAATCCTTTGAATGTCACAATCCAGCCTGAATTCTGAGTTCTTTCGAACAACATATCGACCAGATTTGGAATATTAACATTTTCGTAGTTGATTGCTTGTAACAGATCTACAACAAAGATAGAAACATTAGATATCAGAATAAGAAGTAATAAGAAGCCATGATATTAAAACAGAAATTTGTCTTAATCAGCTTAGAGATAAAAATATTCAGTTTTTAGTATCTGATTCAGAAATTGATTTTTTCAAGTTGTGTTGCAGTACTTAGCTCAGCTTCTACAACTGTATAGGTTCTGTTGTATTATGATTTTTAAGCAAACCAGCTATCAACAATCTCTGGTGGTAAAAATAAATGAGTACAAAGGCACAACATAGCTGGGTATGAGCCTCAATTATCATTAGTACTCCACCCGGGGCCTGGGGGGTCACTTCCATATATACTGGTATAGGGTGTGCCATTTTTAGGCTGCCTTTTTCAGGCAGAAAATCAATTTTAGGGTGTCATTTTTGGTAAGATCATAAGAAACCATGAATATTGGGGTATCATTTTTGGTATGATCATAAATTTTAGGGAATCATGTTCAAAAATAATTCTTTGGGGTAAACTTTTGGGATTTTTGACCCATAATATTAAATTTTAGGGTATGCATTTTGCATATCCTGTAAATTTTGGGGTATGGCTTTTGGAAAATCTATAAATTTTAGTAAATTTAGGGGTAAGGTTTTTGGAAAATCTATACATTTTAGGGTGTGATTTCACATGTCAAAATGGAACACCCCGTCATCTTCCTATTGAAGTTACCCCCCCCCGGGACTCAGGCACCCGTTAACTTTACTTGTAAACATTTTCTGGTAATAGAAGTAGTTAAACTAAGTGGTACTTAAACATGTTCAGCTCATTTCGATCGCTTTTGTTCNGTACTCCAACGACCATTGGTGATCATTATTCAGGTCATACAGCCTCATCTCGGTTTTCAAAACGAGTCTGTGAGTCACTATATTGAGTGGTATATCTGCTTTCGAAGGCTTACCATTGGAAGGGAGCAGCCCAATTACGCTTGAGACTAAATAAAAATAAAAATAAAAAGCTCTCAGTTCAACTACGCAGATCTTTCTGGCTTCTGGAGCTTTTCGTTTGTACTGATGTTAGCAAAGTTAAGAAACCGCAGTCAAATTTCTCGAAACTAACTAGGACGGCATCTACAAATGTACCAGAACAATGCTAAAAAATAATGCTTATTACAATATTACCAAAAGGACCAAATGCTACAACTTAAGACATAAAATTATTGCGTCACAACTACTCCAACAGTGACCTGCAAATATCAATCCTGCCCAAACTTGCTAGGAGTCTCTCTTTCTCGTCAGCAACAGTCGTTGCAGCGTCGAGGGGAGGGGAGGGGTACAGTACATTAGCACATAGGATGGAATCGCGTTAAGCATTTGCGTTTCAACTAGATTGTCTAGAGCTCACAAAAGACAACCTTGCAGTAAGCCAATTTCCTACCCAAACAAGAACAAATCTCAACTCAAAGCATCGCGATATTACATCGACGGAGGATAGTCCATTTGCCACTTCCTTTCCCATTTGCATTCTATAGTTCCGATAATGGGAAACAAAAAAATTAAAATTACCGAACCTATATTATCCCCGTCGGATCTGTCGGATAATGATATGCATACGTTTCCCCCTTTTAAAGAAATCAGAAACAATTAACCAAAAACTGGAAATTTAGTTAACTAACAACTTTCCTTGATCAAGCAAATATGTTCCTCAAGCCTAATAGTTTCATTAAGCGTCATAAAAATCATTTCATACAATATGTTATTTTATACGCCCCAAGAAACATTTCTGTAGCGAGCGATCACAGACACTACCAGGTGCCCAGAGGGGTACTCCCGAACTTTCAATACGGGGGCGTCCGTGCCAATATTTGGGGTCTGAAATCTTACATCAAATCAATATTTGGGGTCCATGAATCTGAAAAGGGAGAATCATGCAATTCGGCGCAAGTCATTACAGTGACCAATCAAATCATTTGTAAGCCCCGTACTTTAGTGTTCATCTGTTAATGTAATGCAATAAATAACAATATTTGGGGTCTCCAAAACATTAGACTCAATATTTGGGGGTTAACATTGAAATACTGGCATAGACCCCCCTCCCCCGTATTGACAGTTAGGGAATAACCCCCCTGGGACCGGGTGACCAAATCTTGCAATTTCATATGCCAGTTCGAGACATCAATAACCAATTTATTACTGGTGTGGTTGTTGGATAATTGTGTCTCACTGGACCAGATTCCGTTTCTGGGCCATTCGTAATACGTATGTGACTTGACTGTTTCGGTACAATTTAAGAAATCAATCCGTGTCCGACGGTTAACTGGTCAACAATTTCGCAAACAGCTCCGGGATAAATATTCAATTTGATAATCTCTTCTTGTGATTAAGGAGTATGATTCAAAAGCAGCTTGTAAAAGAACAAATTTCCAAAATTCATAGCCATTTCAAGAGCTTGCAATATAATTGCACACAAAGAAATTTTCATGATCTGTAATGTGATTAAAGTTTCATGATTTCTAAAAAAAGTCCACTTTTTAGGATCACCGGGTAGATCATAATTTTGGCACCAAAAAATAAGAAACCAATTGAGAAACTTTGGTACTAAAACGCTGACATTTTCATAATAAAGCTTTTAGTATAGTAGGCTGATTTAAGTTTCTTTAAAAAAATGTTACAAAAAATTGGACAAACGACTAATCTCTCAAACGAGGAGGGTTTTTGGTCCACTTGATGTATGATATCTTGAGCAAACACAATTAGCTGAAGACGTTTATGGCATTTCTAGTCGACTTATAACAATCAATAAAGTGACCTTAGGGACAGTGCAAAATTTATTATATTACATGGCCGGTGGAGAACAAAAATTCTTGCAAAAAAATCTGCTTACCCGGTATAAAATTATTGCAAAAAAACCAACTGCCCCGTCACCCCTTCCTTGAAAAAATGTATCTGCCCCGTATTCGTGAACATTAGATGTTATATAGTTCGACAGATGAATTTGCTAATGACCATTACAAAATCAATTCTTGTTCTTACCAGCCTTTTCAACAAAATATTGACTTTGAAGACGATAAGATGTGACAGATGGACCATTCTTGCAGGCAATTGACATGGAAATTCTACATCATTTTATACACATCTCTTCAAAAACTTCTCACCTTGCATGATTTACAATTTCGTCTTCAAAATGAACTATTTTATGTTTCAAACTGCACCTTGAGCTCATAAAAAAGTTACTGCCCCGTACTTATTTGCCTAATAAAAAGTGTTGACCCCGTTCCGCATAAGGTCGAAAAAAGTAGTTGCCCCGTTGCGTTTTGCACCGGCCATGTTATAAAATAAATTTTGCACTGTCCCTTATTTGAGTCATTTCTTTTCTGTTTCTCTGACCTTTCGCCTCAAAGTTTGGTCTCAGATTATAATCCAACCAAAAACTGGGCCTATAGGGGCCTATAGGATTTCAGGCTCTGTAAATCTTTGCCAAAAATAAGCATAGAATCCATAGAGTGAAGCAATTTGATATGCAAACAAGAGTCTTAAATATCTCATTCATTTAGTCTCATGACATTTAAACAAAATATTCATACCATCGGCTCCAAAATGGCTATTACTTCTACCTTTGAATTGAATGGCTTGAAAGGAACCAATAGGTGCTTTGCTATAATTCTACCATAAACTTTTTTGATGTCTTGATTATTTTCAAATCTACAGCGTTTTTCTTTTTTCTATAGGAATCCAAGTAAAGTTTGAAAAAATGTAAATCATCGTAACTTCCAAATTGATGGAAGAAAAATGGCAGGATTGTCAAGAATACCATGGTTTATGAAGGTCTACAATATGTTGGCAAGCAGAAATCTGTCACTCTTCTCGTTTAAGATTTAGAAATCTGATGACATCACAACCTCAAAGGAATTAAAATATAAAATAATCGAGATATCAAAAAAGTTCATGCTAGAATTACAGCAAAGCACCCAAGATTCCTTTCAAGATATTCAATTCGAAGATAGCCATTTCCACCACCTTTTTCAACTGTTGG
Source organism: Aurelia aurita (assembly GCA_004194415.1). Taxonomy (NCBI): domain Eukaryota; kingdom Metazoa; phylum Cnidaria; class Scyphozoa; order Semaeostomeae; family Ulmaridae; genus Aurelia; species Aurelia aurita. Next base: position 347,224 of record REGM01000007.1, read on the forward strand.
GGCCTGTGTTGTCACCCAGCAGTTTTCTATCAGACTTAGATATTTTGAACTTTACTAAAGGCCTAAAGCATTTGATGGTTTTAAGTATATTATAATAATGATTATTCTATCAATTTTGAATTCGATTTTGAAATAAGATGTATTCTATTGACAGTTGCTACCAGTTACAAAAATCTAGGAAAAGGAGTTTATAAAACAGAGCATCTTGTTTAAAAATACAAAAACTGCAGCTGTGAGATCTAAATGGAAACCATATTTTAAAAGAACATATTTGAATGTGATTTCATCGTTTTAGTCTAATATAACAATGAACTGTGCTTGTTCTTTTAGGCCCTGTACGCACAAATTCACCACTTTCATCAATTAATCTAATAAATACTTGTTGAAATAGCCAAGATCTAGCCATATAAATCAGACCTGCCACACAAAAATTATGGGCAGTTTTCTAGAAAAAGGCTCTTCAAAAATAGCTTTCAAAAATGGCTGACAACTGTGAGCAAAAGTTTGGACCTTTTTTGTGTTATAGTGATGACAAACAATGAGTGAACTCTTCAGAGAACTGAATGCGATTCAATAAAAGTGCAATTCTCTACTATTTTGTGTCTTGAATCTGGGTATAACTCTTTGCAGCATAATGCTCTTGTTGTTGCTGTTGTTTTTAATGCAGGAATTGCAAAAATTTTATTATTGCCTTTTCGCTGGAGTCCCAGGGCACACGTAAAAATTTGAACAGGAATGTTGAATTACATTTTTTTTTTTTTTGAGAAAATGTGCACTTCATTATTTTCTTGGGTCTGAGAATCTACCTGTTACTATTTTGGGTTTTAGAATTAAGGATACATTATTTTTTGGGCAGCAGTAAAATATGCTCAAATGAGCATTCCTGTCCAAGAATTCAAGGAGTACCCCCTGGGGTTTGATTCCCAACAATTGATCATTCAATAGGTCAGAAAGGATTTCCTTCATTTTATGACAAATGACCATAAATTGCAACTGACTTCCTACAACTTCCTGTAACAAATTAGCAATTTAGATCCGAAATCCCAGCATTAAATTACCAGACAATGGAAGTTTAACCAATTGCACAATATCTGTCACTAATAAAACCAAATGATGTACAATTGCTTTGACCTTTAGCTAACCACATATACTTATCATATTTCTTATCATCTTTCTTCCTGTGGAGTTAACATGTGATATACATGTATTTTTTTAAAGAAACTGCTTATAAGAAAGTCAACTCTCAGATCATCAAAAATTAAAAAACTCCAGCACTGTACTGGGAAAATATAACTTAAGAAACTGGTATATTTTAATAAAGGAATCCTTAGCATATTTTTACTTTCTTTTCATTTGTTTCCTGTATCATATTACTGGGAAGGTACTTGAGTAATGTCTAAACATTGGAAAGGCTAAAAAAAACTTCGTTTTGAAAAGTTCAGGAGGGCACAGGTATAATCATGACGATTGTTATAGAACCTTTAGGAAACTCGTAAGAAAGTCTGAGTATAGTACTCAAAATTTGATAATTTCAAGAAACTTTCAATACTGGCTCAAATTCTTAGTTTCTTATAAAAAAGATACGTGTAGCGTAATTTGGTTGGGGGTTAGCTGCAAATAGGCAAAAATATGACATTTTTTCATCAAAAATGATGCTTTGAGATACAGTAAAAACCCGCGTATAAGAACCTAGTGGATTAAGAACCTACAGGCTGAAATTGTCAAATTTTCAATTGTTTTATAAGAACCAATCCATTGTATTCATTGTTTAAGAACCTAGGCTGACTTGCAAAATAGTAGGTTCTTATACGCGGGTTTTTACTGTATGCTGGATCTAGGGTGTGCTATAATGGTTTGGAAATTTCCCAAAGTTGTTCCATTGCTATCCCATTTGGTTTTGTTAACAATAACAATTTTGTTCTGTACAATTTTGCACAAAATCTTGCCTGAATGTGTTAAATTTTGCCTGAATGTTGACGTTTCTGAAATTTATTAGGGGTGTCAAATGTTGGTAAGTATTTGACCCTTATAGTTACGTGAGGACTAAACTCTGGACAATGGATTTATTTATATATCTGCAAGGAGCAGCTGAAAATTTCCATTTTGGCAAGTCATCAAATAATTTTTTATCTCTTTGAAATTTGATGGAGTTGAAAATCATTATTGTTATCAATTTTGATCAAGAAGATGGATCACGATTCCTTAGAGTCAAAGACTAATCCACAGGAGCACATTGTTATGTGGAGAGATGTGTGTTTATCAGTTTGAACATGTTGACATTCTGCTTTAAATTGATAGATTAGATGATTAAATCTTGTATCTTGCAGAAAAGAATCAAGCTTACTTAGTAGCATGTGTTTTGGTAAAATGCAAATACTCTATTCGTGAATATTAGCTACCAGAACAGCACGCTTTGTGGCAGTGAAAAGTGGAAGATCATGAATTTCAATTCATGGCAACCAGTGAGAATATGGAATGCTATAAAGATGCATTGATGAAAGTCAAATGTAACTGCAGCTGTTTCCCAATACAAATTAACTAGTATCTACATGATGGTAATTCTCCAGCAAATAAATTATATTATTATTTGCAAGCACTAGCTTAAATCATGAAATGCCCTGTGGCATGCATGCATGTGAGCTTTGCGGCTTGGAGCGAAGGCAACAAATGGAATTGACAGTATTTTAGGTCCAGGATTGAGCTCTGAAAAGTACTATATATATATATGAGGTAGATCACACTCAGAATCATGACACCCAGCCAAAAAATCACTCCAACAAATTTTTGGTGGAAGACTTAAAATATTCTTCAACCGGTCACTTGCTCGATATGAAGAGTGTCCTCCCTCTGAAATGTTTTGCAAAATACACCTGGATTTATCAATTTTCCATAAATTTTGCTGCACACTTTAAAAAAAATGTTCTATGTATCTTTTATGGGCATTCATCAAAATAATTATGGACTATTGCAATGGAGGTCTTGACCTGGTTTTCCAATAGGCACATTTTTTATGCAAAGAAAATTTTCTCAAGAAGAATATGCGCAGTTTAAATTTGATTCATAAGATTTGATTCCGCGTGTGGTTATAATAAAAAAAATTTGCTTACTGCAAAAAATTTGCCTGCAGGAAAACAGGCTTTACAGATGGTTTCAAATTAAGAAAAAAAATTTTCATGTCTGGTGTCAACCTGCCAACTTGGCAAGGATGATCAGAGAAAAGGAAACATACCCTTCCTGCATTTTTGGCCATTTTTCAAAACAAATTTGATGGAAACAAACAACAAATAGTCAATAAACACCAAGGGGAACACCCACAAATGTGTCTTTCTCATTCATTATTTGTTTTGTAAACCATTAATTGTCATAAAACAATTGACAGACAAAATAGGGATTACATTTTCTAAATCATATTTGTTTTCCATGAGTCAGCAACAATTAAATAATAAAAACTTGAAAGATGGGCAAAGTTTATCATTTCCTCAAAACAACGACCACTTCGTTTGTATTTTGATTAAATTTCAAGAATCCCTGGTCGCGTGACTTGTTAGGCAAATAAAAACATAGGTTTTGTCGGTTGTTAGGCCCTTCTTTGCATGCAGAAATCCATGCTGCTTCCCTCCTGTTTGTGGCGAAATTGCTGCCCTGCAAACGTTTAAACGTTGAATTAAACCCTACCTGCGGAAGTCAGACCTTGACTACATACACTATTTGAAAAAGACAATCACAAAGCTAAGCGGCGCATAACACCTACTGAGGACTTGAGAATAAGTTGAGGAAACTGCTAAACAATACGACTTCAAGGGAGGAATTCCTCTCATAGTTCGATGAGTGAATGAGAAGTTTCTTCAACCACGTTTCCGGGCTAAATAAAATTAAAATAACTCCTGATTAATACTTTTGATTAATTCATTGAATTTTGAGCACAAGAAACAAAGTTGCTACTTTTCCAACAGTAAATGAATACATCCTGTAAAGAGGTATCTCTCCCGTATGCTAAGAACACAAACAGGCCTAAGGCCGACTTCAAAGGGGCCCAAGCGAGCACTACTCACAGTCAACATGTTTCTTCTTGGGTCCTATGACTTCACGACTTGTGGCTTTGGCAACTGCTTTGCCAATGGGTGAACCAGCTATCGTATGCTTTGCAGACTCAACGCGGTCAATTACGCTCATTTCTTGGCTGCATGAAATTCGCTTTCGCCTTGGCTCAACTTCGTCTGCAAACACAAGAACCCGTCTCAAGCTGCGTCAGTCCAGCCAAGGATTTGCTCCTCCGTAACAGCAGTGGTGAATTTTGATTTATATTACATCAACCTCGAATCCATCTGTGGGAAACTGGGACTGGACTGGGAATGTGCAATTTGAATAGCAGCCACATCCCATGGGATTTAGTCAATTTATACATTTTCAAGGAAAATGTTTTTTATTAAATCAACCATTGCACAGATGCAAAGCAAGTACTGTGCTCTGTTTTTTAACTATCTAGTCACGACGTGTTCAGAATTGAGCATTTCATAAAACCAAAAATTTCGAATTTAACTTCCACACGGTGTTAAAATTTGTGAAACAAAGTTTTTCTGCCAGCAGTTCTCACCCAGACTTTGAAAGTTTCTTAAAGGCATTGGATAAGGAAGATCATCTGCAAAATGATTCAGGAGCAAAATAATAGTCTTTGGTAGAAGAACGGGATTCTTTTGCATTCACTAGAGAACGAGTCTGCATTCAATAGAGAACTAGTTTGCATTCACTAGAGAACGAGTTTGCNACCCTGGATCAGAGTATTTTTAGTGAATCTTTTGAAAAAATAAATTTGAAAAAAATAAAGAAAAAAAAGAGAAAAGAAAAGAGGAGAAAGGAATTTTTCCTTCCTCTTCTTTTCTTTCTTTTTTTCTTTTTTTATGTTATTTATTTTTTTCAAAAAATTCACTAAAAATACTCTGATCCAGGGTATGGGAAACTGGGACTGGACTGGGAATGTGCAATTTGAATAGCAGCCACATCCCATGGGATTTAGTCAATTTATACATTTTCAAGGAAAATGTTTTTTATTAAATCAACCATTGCACAGATGCAAAGCAAGTACTGTGCTCTGTTTTTTAACTATCTAGTCACGACGTGTTCAGAATTGAGCATTTCATAAAACCAAAAATTTCGAATTTAACTTCCACACGGTGTTAAAATTTGTGAAACAAAGTTTTTCTGCCAGCAGTTCTCACCCAGACTTTGAAAGTTTCTTAAAGGCATTGGATAAGGAAGATCATCTGCAAAATGATTCAGGAGCAAAATAATAGTCTTTGGTAGAAGAACGGGATTCTTTTGCATTCACTAGAGAACGAGTTTGCATTCAATAGAGAACTAGTTTGCATTCACTAGAGAACGAGTTTGCAGATATCAAACAGCATCGAGAAAAAGCAGAATTTGTAGATACTGAACTTCCTACATCCTCAAGGAAATGGTAAACATAAAACACATAAAAAAGTCATGATGTCCAGATTCAAATCACATTATCACAAATCGTGCATACTAAATAAAATTTTTTATTTTGGATTATGCTTGTTCTGAATGTATAACATACTAGTCCCGTACCTTTGCTAGATCTACCGAAAATTTATTGCCAAGTTCAATATTTGAGCATTTTCGTTTTCACGACATCGTCATGTTTTGTGGAATATATACATTGACGTATCGTCCTGCGGATACTCTGAAGTGACATGGAGTTTTGCAGAAAAGTAGATATTGGGCTTTACATTTTTGTGTCACGGCACCACAAAATGTCATGATTTTTGGATCAATTTTTCGCAGTCTTCCTCTACCATCATTGTTACTCTTCTTCACGCCTTGATTGTCTAATGCATTGAGCAAAGTAATAAAGATAAAGAAGGCTGTCTTTTTCATTTTATGCAATGATTTTAAAGTTTTTGCGATGACCAAACATTTTATGATCGTTCAAATACGGTTTACACTGCTATGACCAGCTGTCGAACGGACTTTTGAGAAGCTTTGAATACGCCCTGTGGCTTAATTTAGCATGGCTTACTTTCAAAACAGGATTTTAACAAACGGACGCTTGCCATAAGGTAGGCGTAAGCTCAAGTCTTAACGGTTTTAGCTGAAAATAATTTCAGCTGAATTATTGTGACTTCAAAGGACAATTTCGTAATATATCAGAAAACAGCACATAGTGATGACAAAAATTAGATAATTCCGCATGGAGTTAAGCCGATTTTCCACTAAAGCGATTTTTTTCACGCGAAGCGAATTCTTCGCCACAAAAAATATCTAGCAAGCTTGAGCAAGAAGCAGATCGAACTCATTTTTTCGCTTAAGCGAAGAGCCAGAGAAAGCGGCTTGTGAATCAAATTTCAACTGCGCATCCGCATGATTATCCTCTGGAAAAATCCCTTCGCGCGAAAAAATCGCCTGGTAGAAAATCGGCTTTACATCACAGTTGAAGAGGCAATATAAGCCCCTCAAGTATTCCGATTCTATGATGTGTAGACTTCATCATTTGGGTAGTTAAAACAAGACTCCAACAACCATAAGATGGTTCTTCAAATGTTTCCCTTTTTTCAATTCTAATTCTAACCCATTCCTTCGGTTTGTTTATGCTTAAAAATGCACCACTAGTTCCATAAAGTGCCCCTCTGAGGACTGTGTTGCCACACACTAAAATCTGATTCATACGCCCCTGAACAAACTCGTAAAACTCAAAGAAAACCAACCCAAACTGAACTACGTGTCGATTTCACCTTGCCTGCACCATTTTGTTATTATTTTGAAGTATGGACATTCTAGAACAATGAATTACGTGCCAGCTAATTAATAATGATGCCCAATCTATACCAATCTACGATAATTTACAAATTACAATAGTATGATATTAAAAATTTCAGTTTTTAGACTTAAGTAAATGATGTGCACAGTCATGCAACAGTGGAACTTTCAAATAATCAGTACCTTTTAAAGACCCACAGTTTATCAATATTCTTTGAGGCCCCAAGGTCGATTTTGTATGACATGATCGGTGTGGCCTAGACTTATTAGAACGTCGTAGTTTCGCTCCTTGCCTGAACTGATATATCGCTACAATTAGGTGTGGCCTAGAATCTGTTTATTTTGCTTTTCATCTGCCACGTAAAGGATCATGGTTAGCAATGGGTTGTTAAACGAATAATTTTATCCCGTAATAAGGCAAGTTTGATGGTTACCAGCTGTGTCGAAATAAAGTATCCACGTTTGGCAGTCCATAATAAATGATAAANTTTAAAGACCCACAGTTTATCAATATTCTTTGAGGCCCCAAGGTCGATTTTGTATGACATGATCGGTGTGGCCTAGACTTATTAGAACGTCGTAGTTTCGCTCCTTGCCTGAACTGATATATCGCTACAATTAGGTGTGGCCTAGAATCTGTTTATTTTGCTTTTCATCTGCCACGTAAAGGATCATGGTTAGCAATGGGTTGTTAAACGAATAATTTTATCCCGTAATAAGGCAAGTTTGATGGTTACCAGCTGTGTCGAAATAAAGTATCCACGTTTGGCAGTCCATAATAAATGATAAATTCGGCCGATTTCGAAAAAGAAAAGTGTGGTTCATTTCACATATCGTGCTTTCAGTTACTGTTCATAGGCATAGTGTAAACAAATTTATAGTCTTTGCAACATGGCTTGGTTCAGCTCACAGAATAAGTATCCATAGTTTGGGGGTTTCAATCGCATAAAGGCCTAAAGGTGACTCTTACCAAAAGTTCCACTGTTCCATGGCATTTTCTATAAAGTGTTGCAAATATGTTGTGCATTTCTATATTTGATATTAAAAAAACCGTTACAAATAAAAAAAGAAAGCAAGCAAACTCAGCAAGGGATTGCATACAAATAAGGTTTTACCACCAATCAAACCTTTTTTCGGTTCCTAAGGTCAATCTAGAAGTTTATTCAATAACATCCATCAGATTCAAGCATTTTGCTGCAATATGAAATATGCAAATTTGAAAGAAAATTGGGTTCCAAAAAAACAATAACACCCTTTATTGGGGTCATTTGTATAGTTAAAATCTTCTACTTTTCTAAACACTCTCCTTGTTCTACTTTATGAAACAAGGCATAAAATGTAGACCATCAGCTCTTTTTGTTTGCAATCCCGTAGTTTTAGAAGATAATGACAGTCTACTTGTTGGAGCACATGAAACCAGAGTACACCATGAGACCAAAAGCACCAACATTGATAATGGTACGAACGGAATGAAAGTTGGCCCACTTTGTTAAACTGTCCTTGATCCATCCATCTCCTAAAATTTAGATATAAAATTTAGAGGGCAGGGGTAAATAAAGTAGGAAAGAAAATTACTCAAGATAGAAGTCCGACCAATAAATTTTGACAAATAAATTTTCAATAGCATTGTGTTGTTTTTGCAAAGGTCTACCCAAACTTTTTCCCAACATTGATGAAAATTTTACAACTTCGTTTTATAATTTTACAACTCTTGACAAAGTACAAGGGTTTTGGCCAAGACAATTATATTTAGCAAACTTAAGATCAAATTTTTATTTTCTGGAGAAAAAATTGGGTGGCACTTTTATCAATAAGAGAATCCAACCTAAAATTGTCAGTGCACCAACCTTTACCTTCCAAAAATTTTGAACTTTAACGTTATGTATGAAACATACCTTTTTCGATGCATTTTTCAGTTTCTAAAAGCTGGCGATTGAGAGGCATCATACCAAAAATGGTGTATGGGATGACAGTAGCAATCATACATGAGGCAACTGGCCATCCAATGCATGATCTTGGAGTACCATGATCAAGGTAATAAATTGCCAGACCACCTAGTATGCTGAATGATGAAACAAGCATCTGCAAAAGATAAGATTTAAATTCAATATATACTTTTCCTATTTTTGCAGTTTTGCAGGCCCAGATTCCAAAATTCTATTTTTTGCAAAAACTGCTTTATGAAAAAACAGCCAATGACAATATTTGCAAAGGATTGCAAACCAAGCAACCAAGCAATACTTATTTTTTATGGCGGGTTGGGGTTGCAGGCAGCTATACAGCTGATGTGGACCTATGGCAAATATGGCTTGTGCCCGCAGAGTTACCTCCAAGCCAGTTTGCAGAGTGTGGCATGTGCACACACAAGATTCTTTCAGATGTTCAACCAAATGCACACCAAAATAGAAGGCTGCACACATAGGCATCAGGGGCGGCGCCACTGGGGTGGACATGTCCACCCCACTTTTTTTCAGGATCAATTTTCTAATTCGTCTAAATTCAATGAAAAAAGTTGGGGGGGGGGGTCGTTTTTCCTTCTCAGAGATCGGTACTCGTTTCCCGCTTTCTCGCTTTTTCCTTTCTCGCTTGTAGTTTGAAGTAAATTAAGGCTTGCAAATAAAATCTAACATGTCAAATCAATGAAGAAATTCAAAGAACACAAATTTGCATTATATCTAGCAAAAGGGCGTTTTCCGACGCTCTAGAGGGCGTGGTCCTAAAAAAAATTCTGTGGCAAACCCCCAGACCCCCATTTTTTGCTCGCTCCGCTCGCGTGATCGCGTGTCCACCCCACTTTTTGGCGGCTGGCGCCGCCCCTGTTGGAAAGATGAAGGATTGTACTTTCAGATGGTATAAGTTACGTCTGTTCAATCTTATACAAATAGCAAAACAGTTCAGGTAAGAAACAATTTCTGAACAGGTTATTAAGTCAGAAAATTCACGTTCATTGCAAAACACTTATAAGCAATGTCTATAGCCAACGAAAAGAAGGAAACATTTAAGAAAAAACTTGCTTTGTCAGGATGCACTCCTTGTATGCAACTAAGGCGTAAAATTTTAATTTCACCATCTTACCGAGGCTTCAATTTAATTTTTGAGACTTTTCTTATAATCTTAGGTGCATTATTTCCTTCTGAAATCACGATTTAGCCACAAGTCTTATTTCTCAATCTGCCAAAGAAAACAGCTAAAAATGGGCTGTTCACTTGCAAGCAAATTTTGACTTTTTGATGCTCGGCATTGATGAGAGAGCATAATTACATTTCAACAGTATCCGGATCATTAGAAAGCAATGGCTGAGCTAAAAAAACTTTATTTCACCATTTTTAATGGTTGACAGGTTGATTTAATTGAGCCACTCACTTATAGTTTTAGCCAAAACCAATGGAAGCTAGTTTTCGGGAATTCTTCGTTTGAGATTAAGACTGTGCATTGCAACTTATAAATAAATTCTCAAAATTCTGTTTAGCTCATGGAAGCTACAGTAAGTACCACTGTTCTCNGTCGTCGGTGATAGGCCAAGATTCTTTTGTTTTTGGACAAAGGTTTTTCGAGTTTGTCGCACACGCACGCAAGATCTTGTCGAGAACTGCCATGCTTTGCAGACTGGCGGCTCCAAGTGCTATTTCAGATTTCTGCTGACTAATATTTCCATTATTGTTTATGAAAGATTGCATTTGCAAGGAGCAAAACAATCTAAAACATTTCATTGAAATCAAAGTTTACCATGGCTGATGGGCCATGAACAATGCATAGCCAAAGAAACAATCACTGAGTGTTTCCTTTGTTGTTCTGTATATAATAGACAAAAGCCTTTAATATTTACAATTGCATTTAAATTGCACAAAATATGGTAGGAAACATTTGTATAGTGTTTACATATCTGCAACAATCACATGACACAAAGAACTGCAGAAACAATTCACTAGCAGATCATACTTGTGAATTCTTTGCTCTGTCGAAAAATGGCTTCCAGTTTCGTACAGCAGTTGGCATGTCATGTGTCATCCTAGCAGGCGCTTCGACCATCGTGATGTAGTATGCACTGCCACTTGTAAGGCCTTGGGCTACTACAGTAATAATCTTTGCCCATTTTGAAACATCAGTTGCAGTTAGATCCATCTTGTAAGCTTCGTGCAAGGTCTTCAGTTATCTTCGTGCTGCTGTTCACGCCCAAAAGTCTTTGTTTGGAATGACTAGGCCCAATAGTGCTCCTCCGCATTCGACTGGAAGCGCTTGATACTTTTCCCGGGGCGGGGGTCACTTGCAATGTTGGAAACATTTGCTTCTAAATATTGGCTCAAGAGAAATTCTGAAATCATGTGGGAACTTGCCAATTTTTATGACATGTATGTGCAAAGCATTTCTCAGGGTAAAATTTCAAAGATTCAATAAAATGTACTTACTTTTTGTGTTGCCAAAAAATCACCACTAGATATCTTTGTAGGTTGTTTGTTGCTAAAATGTAAGCATTTTTTGAGTGAAAAAATCTTTTTTGTCTCTGAATAATTCTGAATAATGTAACAAAATCTGTTTAGGTAGCTTCAAATAAAATAAATCCCCACATACCTGTCATGGAAATTCGCAAGTTCGATTAAAAATTATTTGAAAGTCTTTGCTTTTCCATCTTGGTCGTGGTAAAAATTTGGGTACTTAGCCCCCGGATTGTTGCATTGATCTATTCCCCCTGCGCTCAAACTGCATTTCAGGGATTTCTCAAAAAACAAAAGGATTTCCGTCATGCATGCTACTGATGCCACTAACTTACCATAGATTGCTTTGCTTGATTGTAAACCGGCTTCCAGCTTCTGATAGCTGTCTTCATATCCAGTTTCATCCTGGCAGGTACTTCTACGATCGAAATGTAGTAGCCACTGCCTGCAATTAGGCCTTCTGCTACGACCATGACCACTTTGAGCCATTTTGAAATTTCCTCTGAATGCTCCATATTTGTGAAACCTCTTCCAGCTAGAATAATTTTGTGAAATTTATGATGATTGACAGACTTCGTGCTTGCGTGTCGGTACGCACAGATAAGTTTGGCCTAAAACAGGTTTGAAGCAATAGGATATCGTTTTCATAAAGAATGCGCGGGAAACGCGTTCCCTGCGATAGGTAAACTTTCAGTCTGGTTTATGTAAATCTAAAGAAGCATCCCCCCGCCGGTGTAAGCTGCATTGTGATCTGAACAGCAGGGAAACCGTGGCAATAGGGAACAAAGCAACTAAGACAGTCTTTCATCTACCCGGAGCCTTTGGGAGCCTGGAACTAGGCGGGAAAATAACATTAGCATTGGCTAGACCCAGGCGCTAGTAGAAACATTGTGATTCCTATTTCTTTGTGAAAAAAGTCGACTCGATATTCAAATAAATTTTACAATGATAGTCAGATTTACAAATGCTTTGTTCATTGTTTTCATATTTCTTGGTTGGCCTAAAATTGTGGCATAATTTTCTGCTAACCGGTCGCCTACTAGCAGATTTGTGTGATTCATGCATATAGAATAAACAGCATACTGAATGGAAGTTTGTAGAAACACAAGAGTGATTTTGTTGTTACTATCAAAATGTCTCCGTTCTATTCAATTTTGATACTAGTAAAAACTGTCTGCTTTATTAACATTTTGTCTTGACGTAATAGAAATCGAGGATAACACTAAGAATTTCACTTTAAAAAAGCATAAAAGCTGTTATGAATTCTTTCTAGCACAGGACACCAGTTTAGAATTTCTTCAGCCAAATCTTGATAATGTTGAACCCAGATAAACCTCCTAAAAGGTATTCTGCAGTATCTAAATTAGATTTAACGAAATAAAATACACCAATATTAAAATTCTTTATATATTTCACACAATATCCTAAATAACACACAGGTGATTAAACTAACTGAATACGTTTGCATAAGCAATTAATAAACAAAATAGATTATAAGAAAGTTCAGGCATAAATTCGAAACTTTACAGTTCTATAGGTAGAGAAACATTTTTCACAAGTCATGCCAATTTTAAGTACTGATGGTCAAATGTATTTGCGAGCGATAAGCAAACGGTACTCTAACGTACTGTATTGTACTGCACTGCATTGAGCTGTGTTACCAAGAAGATATAATTTCTCTTGTCTAGAAAGCCACAGTGAGATTCAGAGAAGAAGGGTCTTCTACAAAATTCAAACCTCGCAACGAAATGTGACAAATTTCTAAAGTAGTCCAAATTCACACAAGGCTTTTGAATTTGGAAATCATGTGCAGACATATTTTAGAATGGATTTGAAATTCCCCACAAAAATGTAGAGCATAGCAAATCGACATTGGGCTGTTTTAAATATTCTTGTAAAGGATACGAAACACAATAAAATGCTTCTAATTTTAGTCTTGCACAGCACTCCACTCTGGTCTGGTATTTCTGGAGCAAAAAAATAAATTCTGGCTCAAGCAATCCTCCTGGCTAACTACAGTACTTAACCAACACGGCAAACCGTAGAAAACGGCCAGTACAGTAATTTCCCGCGTATAAGAACCTACCTTTTTAGGGTCAGGCTGAATTAGGTTCTTATTTGAAAGGTACTTAGATTAATTTCTTGCAATTTTATTAATGACCTAATACCCAATTCTAGGCTTAGAATCTTGACAAATTTTTTGGCATTATTAAGAAGGAGGGGAGAATACCCAATTCTAGGCTTAGAATCTTGACAAAACTTTTTGGCATTATTAAGAAGAAGGGGAGAGCTAACAGGGACAAAAAGCAATTTAATAAGGACCATAAAAATCAATTTTATTACCCTTGTAATAAGAACATACTTGTTTATCAAACTGGAACAGGTTCTTGATTACAAGGTGCATAATTTCGGAAAAACAGCCTGCAGGTTCATATTTTTGTAGGTTCTTGTACGCGGGGATTTACTGTAGTGTCAAACTTAATCGCAGTTTGGATTATATTACTAAAGAGCCACTAATTAATCACGTTCCATAGAATATTAATGTCCACGACTCTAAGACCCCCGTATTGCCAGTCCCATATCTAAGATATTCATCTGGATTCTGTTTGTAAGCTAATTTTTCTTGAGCTTCTGTTACATCTTCCTCGTTCTCCTCATTATTGTCATTATTATTACTTCGCGCGCTTTTAGGCCTAATTTTAGGCGTTATTGATTTTGCTTTCAGTTTCTGTCTTTGGCCACTTTCGTGCCTTCTATTGCTCTCTTTCTTATTGTTCTTTGGTTTCTTAGCTTTTCGCTCCGAATATTCATCCTCCGATTCCGATTTCTTTTCGCCATTTTCCCGTTTTTCAATTTTTGCGATTTCAGCTTCCAACTGGAATAAGTCATCGGTATTTCCTGATGATATATCTTCGTGCACTCGTTTCAGAAGCTTCAACACAGATTTGCTTTGCGTTTTCATTGACAGCAGTTTGTTACGAAGCGCATCTTCAAGCGAGGATACTTTTCGCTTGTGTGGCGAGTTATTCCGATCTGCTTCAAAATTGTCGTCGTAGTCTTCGTCACTTTGCCTCTTCGTTCTCAGTTCTCGTGAATTCCGACTTTCATGCTCGTCTAGCTCCTCGTCATCGTCAACAACACGAACAATCTTCGGTGTTTGCGATGGACCTAATTCGCTGAAAATCGCTGATCGTTTCACAACATGAGGCTCATTCTCAAAATCATCGTCAGTCCCATCACCATCATAATCATCAATTATCTTGTCTCGTTTCTCGCGATAGACGGTGGCATTCGACAAACTGTTGGCGGGCGTATCTTTCGGAACATCCACGGTAGCTTTTTCCGCCTCGCTAATGGAGCGTCTACGACGACGTCTTTTCGCCAGATTCTCGGAGCTAACCTCGGTTCTTTGGCTGGCCGCTTCATTTGCATCCGAGACAGAGCGTCTTATTCGACTTCGTAAATTCTCAAAATTCTTGCGAGTGCTTGCAAAATCTTTCTGTCCCAATAATCTTGCAATTGGGCTATTTTCCAGGCCTAAAAAGCTTCTTCCGGTTGATGGCCTCTCATGAACTGAACGAACCAAATCGACGAATCTCTTCCTCGCCGAATCAACATTTGCTGCTCGTCTTGTTTTCGTTTGATATCTCGGAATCGAAGTTGTCTGCCGGAAGGCGTGCGGAGAAGATTTCGCCGGATCGCTTCTTCTTGTGCGTAGCAATGCAATATTCGAGTTGTGTTCGTATGGTTTGTTATGCAGCCTGTTTGGAACAACGAATCTCCGCAAAGGTGGTAACCCATCCGGAATTGTTGACCGTTTCCATTCATGTCGATAATTCTGCGGTTCGTAATAGTCGTTCGGATCTTCAACCAGCCGCCCTTGCTCCACAGCGTTCATTAAATCAAAACTTTGTGAATACGATGAGTCCTGAAACGGGTCGTAAACCGGCGTCAGGAGACTAAACCCATGTTGATCCGCAACTGGAACCGAATAGAACGGTAGAGATTCTCTCATATCATACACTCCGGGTGTTGATGTCTCTTCATCATCGTCATTATCATCCGTATCACTGTCCGGTATCTCACCTTTCGACCGCGCGGAATCTTCATCTGACCCTTCGTCGTTTTCGTCGGTCTCTTCATCTTCCTTATCCGGTTGAATTACCGCTACGGACGGCATACGCGGGACGTGTTGTTTATGGCTATGACTCCCTTTTC
Source organism: Aurelia aurita (assembly GCA_004194415.1). Classification (NCBI taxonomy): domain Eukaryota; kingdom Metazoa; phylum Cnidaria; class Scyphozoa; order Semaeostomeae; family Ulmaridae; genus Aurelia; species Aurelia aurita. Next base: position 362,649 of record REGM01000007.1, read on the forward strand.
TCGACGACTTTTTATTCCCTTTTTGCACAGAATAATCCCCTAATCCTTTGATATTATTAACTCCATGTTTATTCGAATTTTCGTTCTTTTCTCCCTCTTCTTTTTCTTTCATTTCCTTTACTTCGTTCATAAATTTATCATTATCATTATTATCAAAGAAGACGGTAACATCAATCTTGTCATCATCTGAACCAATCTCTGAATCTGATTTTCGGTTAGCTTGATCTGTCTTATGATGCAGTTGATCTGATTTCCGATTGCCATTGTCCATTATCTGATACTTAGCAGTTGGGCTTGAATCTTGATCTGGATTTTCGAGATCACCAATGTCCAAATTCCTCAAACCATGTTTATTGCCCCCTGAAAATTTACTACTCACCGGGCCCAGATTATGATACCTTATTCCAGCTTTCAATTTCCCACTCCTATCTACATATCCACCATTTTCAATGGTCCTCATATTCAGTATTGATCCGACCCCGTGTCGATCCACTCCCTCTTGCTGAGCTAGGCCAGGTCGCACTTTTCCACCATTATTGAAGTCAACTTCCTTGAAATCTTTTTCTCCGCCATCACCAGATCGCTCAACCTCGATCTCAATATCACTGCCTCCTTCCTCACCTTTTGCCTTCCCCGCCTGTTCAACGAGTTTCTTTTCAATTCCTGGCTGGGTTAGCTTGCCACTTCCCAAATTCTGGTTTATGTCTTTGATCGCCGACTGTGGTCCGGCATTTTGGACATTCACTGGACTGACTTTTGTGTGCTCGATTCTTACTGTTTCAATTTGACTTGCATTGCTCCATGTACGTATCATACTTTCTGGACTAGCTTGCATCTGGATGCCCGCATCACCAGGGTTCGGAAGGACTAAGGTTCCATCTGGGCGTCTGAGAATAATTCCAACTTGTCCCACAGGCACTAAAATAAACATAAAGGTCAATAAGAATCCGAGAAGGAATTCTAGTCTACAGACGAGAGAAACTAAGAGCCTTGCTTGAGAAGGGAAGAGAGAGATCAAAGGATTTTTTGATTACGTAAAACAGGAAAAAGAAAGAAACAGTGAGGAGAGAGCAGGAAAAAAGAACAAACCTAAGAAACGGAAAACAAAAGATAGATCGGCATTACTGGAGATGAAGACCAGATATCAGTTTAAAAGTGAGAAGAAAGGGGGAAAAACCAATTCATAAATTAAGACATTGTTTTATTGAATAAAGGAGCAATGTGGTAAATACTTTGGTTTGACGTTGGTCACAGTGATTCGTAAAAAAAGATTGGAAAACGGGAACTGGAAATACGACGTGTGCACATGTTAGGAATAAACCAATATGTTTTGAAATGTTAAAGAAAAGTAACATTATGAGATATCCACTTGCAAAATTTTATAGGTTAAGAACTTTAAGGTTCAGAAATTATTAAGTTACGTTAGTAAATTTTTCAAAACAGATTCAAATAACTTGCAACTTTTTTTTATAAGTTAAAATACAAAATTTTGCAAGGACACGTCTCAAAATTGATATATCAATCGATAAATCTCAACGAATTCTCATTGCATTCAAAACTTTCTTGCATAATATGGAAAATCTGTTCCATCTTGAAAGCACCGAGATCTGTTCTCAACCAATCGTTATACGACAGTTCACTGCAACAAACCAAGCTTGCAAAATTTTTAAATTCGAAGAATGAATACGAATCTTCACACAGGATTATAACTTCAACATGTGATGCTGTTATCAATGTGTGCCTGATTGACTTAACTTAAGTGGAAAAAGAAAAGAAGAAAAGAAGCAAAACCTAAACTACTAAAAATCTCTAAAAACTTACATTGACTATGAACTATTTATGATATACTATATTCGGTAATATGATATATTGCATACATAAATTTCAAAATTTTCTGCTAAAATGTTTCTTGAGGAGTTAAAAATATTCTTAAATAAACTTACCTCCTTCCTTGGGTTCAGGCGGTCCAACACTCTTCTTTTTCTGAGAATCATCTTGGAATATAGCACTAATCAGTGATACGGCATCATTAATGACAGCGCTTGTTCGATTCGCATCTCTTCCAAACTGCAAGTCATCAAATAACTTTTGCGTCAAATTCCTGGTTTCATTTGAACTGTCTTCCACAAGTTTCGCCACTCGTAATTTAAACTCTTTTGTTTTATCGTCAGTTTTACTTGTCGATAAAATGTCTCGTAAAACTTTCAGAACATCGCTAACCATTTCATCAGCCCGAGTGCCGTTAACCTCGGCGTCCGATAAATTCCGTGCAAGTGAAGATCCTTTGTATCGGTCCAATATACCAAGCAGAGAATTCAGCTTCTGTACTCCTTTTTCGCTCTTCCAAGCCTTAGTTAGTGAAGAACTGACATTTTCGATCGGCTCCTTGTCAATCACTTTCCCTGGCAACTGCATGTTCAGTTTTTTGTCGCCAAGCGACTCATTCCTCTGCGCACGCAACGCTGTAAACATCTCAGACAACACGCTCTTGACTAGGCCTTGAATTACTTCATGTTGAGAACTTGATGGTGTTGTAACAGCTTCGAAGTTGTGACGTGTGGTGGGGTTTAGGGATTGATCCGGGTTCGCTCCAACAACGGAACTAGCAGGTGCTCCTTTCTCCTGCCCACTGTTCTGTGGATAGGGCCCAGCAGAGCCAGGCATATTGTTTTGGCCTCCTTGTTGGAAAGTTGACAGTGGACTGCCTTGGGCGATTGTGGTTTCATTATGAACAAAACTTGCATTATGTTGCCCTTGTGGCATGTAGTTGGACGAAGATGAATACCTTGGCTGTGTAGGTCTTGGCTGGTAGTTCTGTTGTTGGCTACCAGGGCCTAAAAAATAAAAGAATATTATGTCAATGACCAGGACTGTTTCCTATAAAATTTACCATCAAAATCTAGTCGTCCAGTTGAACATGCTGTTCCAGTGTACCAGTTGAGTTATAAGTCACCTAATTACACAATTTCGAGTGTCTTTCCACCACAGTACGGTAGGCCGTCATGGCTTCACAGAAAACTACCTCGCAGTACTTTAAATACTGGTGTAGTTTTTACAAGAAAATCAATAAAAAACATATTTGTCGGACACTGGTGATAGGTAATTCTCAAGCAAGATTCGAAAGAGCTAAAACGAGAATACATTGCGCCAATGCGAACATCCATTCAAACTTTTTAGAACCGTCAAAGAAAAAGGCCCAACAAGTAAACAGGCAAGACCAAACTAAGTTGTCGATTCATCCAGCAAATAGCTCTGTAATGTATCGCAATCTTCACCTGATGTGATCAATTATGATATTGCGTAGAGTAAAAGCATTATGCCCTAGAGAGTATGTCTATGAACAGCTGTCACAAGTAAAACAAGCGAAAAAATTTCTCTGAGATTACCTTGTTTATTTGTCAGATCACCAAATGTTTTTCCAAAGAATGTTGGTTCAGCGGTAAATTCTTTTACTCTCGGTGGTGTTGGTTTACTTTTCTTTTGTGAATGAAAATGTTTCTGATGATGATGATGATGATGACTGTGATGTTTCTTTCCTTTTTTCTCTTTCTTATGTTTGTGTTTCCTTTCTTTCTTTTTCTCTTTCTTCTTTCCCTTTCCTTTCTTTTTCCATTTCTTCAGTGAACTCCTGTACGACTCGTTGTCGAAAATCCCACCTAAAATAAAAGAAATTGCGATTTACCAAAGATGGGGTCCTTATTTTCTAACTTTCATCCGGGGCGGGAATCAGATAAAAGTTCCAAAGTTTGTGTGCCTGTAGTTTCTCATTATTCGTTCGATTTTATCGAAATGATTGTTGTGTATCTAACACACAAAATTAGATCCGAAAATTTAGTTCGTTGAAATCGGTCTTTTCGTTCTCAAATTTTGAGCAGTTTTTATGAAAATATCTCCAAACATTATCAAGCTTTCTAAAATTCTAGCATGACATTAATCAGTGCTGGAAAACATACGCGAAGTTTCAAAAAAATCTCGCAGGAAGGTTCAGACTTTAGAAGGAAAGAAATCTGTATCACTACGAAAATGAGAGAAATAGAGAAAGGGAAGGAAAGGAACAGCAGTTTGCAACAGGAGAGTTGGAGAAATGTCAATGAAGGAAAATTGGAGTCAGGTGAGAGGGAAAAGGCGACAATTTACACCAGCGAAACCTCATCCACACCAGCGAAATAAGCAGGAGATTTTGAAACAATGATGCAGTTTCGCAGGAAGCCAGAATTTTTTTCCAGCACTGACATTAATCGACATTAAAATCCACCTAAACCATAGGAACTGCCCTTCAGGCGTTTTTCTTCAGGTTTACATTATCAGGCTAAAATGCTAGTAAAATTGATCATGGATTCTGAGATGAAACAATTGCATAAAATCGCTGGAATACTTGAGAGTGAAAAACTGTTTCTGACCCACTAAATTTGCATCAAAACATTTCAAACAGTAGAAAGTATTTTCCTGACTCAACCAGTAATAAAACTATGGGCGTTAAGAAATGCGGTAGTTATTCCTACAACAGTTTTTTCCTCCCTGTGTCCCAATGCCCGTGAAGGTTGTTGCTGTTTCGTCACTCACATTTCCTGGACACAGGGATACAAGGAAAACCGGGCATACAGGGATACAAGGAAAACCAGGCACGGGGAAAGGGACACAGGGAGGAGAAAACTGTTGTAGGAACAACTGCCGCGTTTCTTAACGCCCATAGCAGAACCCTTCCAAATTTACATAACTTCGGCAATCCCACCCATTTAAAGGGAATGTAAGCATATAAGACTGGCTCAAGCCACTTACGATCAAATTCTAGCCTATCAGATATCAGTATTTCCTGTTGACAAAGATCAGCTACTAAAATATGGTTCGGCACGTATCACGGACTATTGTCTTTGCACGGCTATTTTTATCAAAGGCTTATGTATGCTTAGATTCCCTTTAAGATCTAAAATTACCCTGTCCAACAAAGGATTATCTTGGAGAGATTTGCTCCTGGTGGATAACATTGTCCTCACCATTCTCAAACTACAAAGATCACTAGTATACCTTCAAAGTCTTCAGATAATTTAGTTTCTCCTTGTTTCTCAGCTTTCTCTATGACTCCCTCGTGTTCCTGTGATGAAGCCTCGACATCGTCCTCCTGAGGTCGAGGATTCCCCATTAGTTCATCCTGCAAAGCCTCGGTTGCATCTTCCAAATCACCATGCTTCACTTTCAAACGATAATGATGCCGGTTGTTGTTACTGTTGTCTGTCACTGATAGTGTCCAACTTCCTTTTGGATCTTCGCCCCAAAAATGAACACTCATGAATATCCAATCCTACAAAATAGAATGCTACATAAAGAAAAGCCATTTCAGGATATTGGCATTTACAAACAAAGCTTTGAATAAAACAATACAGTAAATGAAGTGACTGTTATTACATAAAGAATATTTGTGCTCCTATTACTAAAAACAAATTAAATGTTGGAACGGTGATAATTGCAACTGTTGACTCTGCAAAATTTATATCCCAAAAGTTGGGTTTCTAACAGGATAGACCTTTGACCTGTTTTTACCCTGTAACATACATTTTCCATCTTGATAGTTTTATTTTTAATTAAATTGCAAATTATGTAAATTGTAAATAGTACCGGGTGTCCCAAAAAAAGTACTCACGTTTGTTTGAACGTAGCGCTATATTGAAAAGCGATAGGAATTCGTGGTATCGACTGTCACAGTTCACAAAGGCTAACTCAGATGTCAATAGTTTGATTTTCACCGTAATGGTTTCAATAGCAACGCTTTATTTGAATAATAAGCAATATTTGAATTATCTGAATAATAATGCGTTGCTATTGAAACCTTTTAAAACTTTAGACGACCTGTGCTTGACTCCTTCATAACATTTAGGCCCATTTTTTTTAGTCTTGTCGATGGTCTTTGCGTTTTGGAACTCATAACTCCAAGAATTTTCANCACGGTTGTTTGAACGTAGCGCTATATTGAAAAGCGATAGGAATTCGTGGTATCGACTGTCACAGTTCACAAAGGCTAACTCAGATGTCAATAGTTTGATTTTCACCGTAATGGTTTCAATAGCAACGCTTTATTTGAATAATAAGCAATATTTGAATTATCTGAATAATAATGCGTTGCTATTGAAACCTTTTAAAACTTTAGACGACCTGTGCTTGACTCCTTCATAACATTTAGGCCCATTTTTTTTAGTCTTGACGATGGTCTTTGCGTTTTGGAACTCATAACTCCAAGAATTTTCAATCTACGGTGAAAATCAAATTATTGACATCTAAGTTAGCCTTGTGAACTGTGACAGTCGATACCACGAATTCTTATCGCTTTTCAATATGGCGCTACGTTCAAACAAACGTGAGTACTTTTTTTTGGGATACCAGGTAGGATTTAGTTAGCTGTAAATTAGCCATTGTTGTTTTCAGCCTACTTTAGATAAATAGATGATGATGATGATGATATTCTTGCCCAGGCTAGCCTGCGTTCCAGACAATCAGGTGATGGAGAAACAGAGGCTAGCCCGGGGATGCTAGTATTTCTAAATAAGGATGCCACAAAAATTTGAAGATTCGAAATAAAACATTGGGGACGTTAAATGGATGCTATATGGATGCTGTATGCTCTAGAATATTTCTGTTCATTTGAAATATAAATATGTGAGGAGATCTACTTAATCATCTTTGAGAAAATCCATTTTTCATTTGCTCTTATTCATCCACGACATCCATTCAGTTGTATAATAAAGTAAATTATGATGAAAAGTTACAGCGATGAGTTCTATATGCTAAATTTTAAAAACAGTTGTCCTAGGAATATCGAGAGAATGGCCCTAAGTAACTGATCTTCCATGTATTCGTGCAAAACTGGTTTCTGTTAGCTCAAAAGGTGAGATTGTGAGATACTATTCCAAACTTTAAATCGAAAATCTACATATGCGACAAAATTGTAACGTAACGAGTATCTGTTTTAAACTTCAAACATTTTATGTTTTTAATTCTTTCAAAGAGTTAATCGAGGTTTCTTTGCAGGTAAATATGCTCATTAAGTTTTTGAAAAATCGTGAGTTTTTTCGCGTAGGGTATGCCTTGATAATGCCGGGGAAAGCGGTTACTGATAGTTTCAGACAAACTAGCTTTCTCTGGCTTCGCGCAACATCGCTGTTACCACTTAAATATTATGATTCACTTAAGAACTACTCTTAGCAGTAGTGGCAGGATTAAGCATTTAATACATACGTTGGTTCCATATTTTTGATGTAACAACTCTTGAGTCTTACCTTAAGTCCCTTATTCGAATGATCGTTTCGTCTTGTTTTCAATATCTGACTGCGAGTTCCAGAAGGAGAAATCAATTCTATACTGAGGTGTCCCCTGTGTCGATGTTTGAGAGATACAACAAGCTGCACGTGCTCCAAACTTTTGATTTCCAATGCAGTGTCGGAGCACGCTGAAGCATTTGAAGAAACAAGAACTGTTCCAGATTCTGGGATTTTCCTACAACAAAAAATATCAACATCTTTAGCAAACATGATCAGCTAAGTAATAATTTTGAGTGATGAAAACGTCTTCAGCACCTAAATTCAACCTGAATGATATCCTAAGCTAACTGACGGTAATGAAAAGGATCCGACTAACAGACAGAGAAAAGATAACAACATCTTCATTTATCTAAGAATATTTTCCATGGAATATAAATTGCTATAAACTTTAAAAAATGTTCCAACAGTAAGTACTTATTTGGAAACTTGGCAAAATTTAAAAGAATCAAGGAATGGAGGAGTTTTACATCCCTTGAAAAAGAGAAATATGAAAAGGGGATTTATAAGAGAACTATAAAACTACAGCTAATATCTTCAACATTTTACAGTCTTAACAATTTATGGTTCAACAAGACTCTTTCTAAGCATGTCATGTTTTATTTCTCTTGCAAACAAGAAATATAATCTTGCTTGCAAGGTAATGGTATTCTTAATGACCCTCACTAAATAATAAAAATATACTTTGGCTAACCTTAAAAATTCTAATCTTGGCAGAGGTCCTAAGTCTTTGATATTTAAGCACGCTAGGCTCTTGTGCAAACCAAAATATCTTCCACTAAACTGCACCGAGCGAAATATCAATTCAACGTTTTTCAGCCACCCATTGCTAAAATTTCGTAATACATGGCAAGTTTCCATAAGCAGGCTTTGAACAAAGTAAAAAATTCCCTACCATGGTCCATCATTTTTGTTTCCCCAACATTTCCTTTGCTCTGCAACATTATCCCACGTCTTAGCTTTAGAAACAAGCTGAGAAGCATCCATTCTCCCAAATCCAAATTTTTGATTGAACCATTTTCCAGCACCATTTCGTCTCCATCCTTCATCTAAAGGACTCGTCATGAGAGCTGTATCGACTATTATCGATTGCACATCACGCCAAGTTAGCTTTGAACTGATANCCACGTTTGTTTGAACGTAGCGCCATATTGAAAAGCGATAGGAATTCGTGGTATCGACTGTCACAGTTGACAAAGGCTAACTCAGATGTCAATAGTTTGATTTTCACCGTAATGGTTTCAATAGCAACGCATTATTTGAATAATAAGCAATATTTGAATTATTTGAATAATAAGGCGCGACCTGTGCTTGACTCCTTCATAACATTTAGGCCCATTTTTTTAGTCTTGACGATGGTCTTTGCGTTTTGGAACTCATAACTCCAAGAATTTTCAATCTACGGTGAAAATCAAACTATTGACATCTGAGTTAGCCTTTGTGAACTGTGACAGTCGATACCACGAATTCATATCGCTTTTCAATATGGCGCTACGTTCAAACAAACGTGAGTACTTTTTTTTGGGACACCCGGTAGGATTTAGTTAGCTGTAAATTAGCCATTGTTGTTTTCAGCCTACTTTAGATAAATAGATGATGATGATGATGATATTCTTGCCCAGGCTAGCCTGCGTTCCAGACAATCAGGTGATGGAGAAACAGAGGCTAGCCCGGGGATGCTAGTATTTTTAAACAAGGATGCCACAAAAATTTGAAGATTTGAAATAAAACATTGGGGACGTTAAATGGATGCTATATGGATGCTATATGCTCTAGAATATTTCTGTTCATTTGAAATATAAATATGTGAGGAGATCTACTTAGACTACGTTCACACGATGCCGGCACATTGTGAAAACGCTGAAAAATGTGCCGGCAGCAAAATTTGAGCTAGCGTTCACACGATACCAGCACATTTTGAAAACGGTAAGAAATTTGACGGTAGCAAACTTGTTGCAATCTCCCCAAGAATTTGATACCAAAGAAATGTACCTACACTTTAAGAATCGATCAGCCTCGTTTTAAAAGCGTTGAAAAATGTTCCGTTTTCATCGTTTTCGAGTGTTCACACAATGCCGTTTCTAAAATATGCCGGTTAGACTTCCGTTTTCAAAATCTACCGTTTTCAAAATGTGCCGGCAAAAAATGTGCCGTTTTCGTGTGAACGGGAGGCCTATCCGTCACATTTTTCACCGTTTTCAAATTGTGCCGGTATCGTGTGAACGCAGTCTTAATCATCTTTGAGAAAATTCATTTTTCATTTGCTCTTATTCATCCACGACATCCATTCAGTTGTATAATAAAGTAAATTATGATGAAAAGTTACAACGATGAGTTCTATATGCTAAATTTTAAAAAATGTTTCCCTAAGAATATCGAGAGAATGGCCCAAAGTAACTGATCTTCCATGTATTCGTGCAAAACTGGTTTCTGTTAGCTCAAAAGGTGAGATTGTGAGATACTATTCCAAACTTTAAATCGAAAATCTACATATGCGACAAAATTGTAACGTAACGAGTATCTGTTTTAAACTTCAAACATTTTATGTTTTTAATTCTTTCAAAGAGTTAATCGAGGTCTCTTTGCAGGTGAATATGCCCAATACATTTTTGAAAAATCGTGAATTTTCTCTTATAGGGTATAGGGTATAGGGTATGCCTCAATAATGCCGGGGAAAGCGGTTACTGATAGTTTCAGACACACTAGCTTTCTCTGGTTTCACGCAACATCGCTGTTACCACTTAAATGTTATGATTCACTTAAGAACTACTCTTAGCAGTAGTGGCAGGATTAAGCATTTAATACATACGTTGGTTCCATATTTTTGATGTAACAACTCTTGAGTCTTACCTTAAGTCCCTTATTCGAATGATCGTTTCGTCTTGTTTTCAATATCTGACTGCGAGTTCCAGAAGGAGAAATCAATTCTATACCGAGGTGTCCCCTGTGTCGATGTTTGAGAGATACAACAAGCTGCACGTGCTCCAAACTTTTGATTTCCAATGCAGTGTCGGAGCACGCTGAAGCATTCGAAGAAACAAGAACTGTTCCAGATTCTGGTATTTTCCTACAACAAAAAATATCAACATCTTTAGCAAACATGATCAGCTAAGTAATAATTTTGAGTGATGAAAACGTCTTCAGCACCTACATTTAACCTGAGTGATATCCTAAGCTAACTGACGGTAATGAAAAGGATCCGATTAGATCTCGCCAAACCAAGCTTAAAGACCCATTGCTAACCATGATCCTTTGTGCGCCGATTGAAAAGCAAGACAATGAAAATGTAGGCCAAAACCACTTTCAGATCATACGAAAGTCGGCTTTAGCGCCCCGAAGGATCATGGTTAGCAATAGGTCTTTAACTTCAGTGATCAAATAGGAACCGGTGTATCCATGGTGGCAAGTCGTAGTCATTTCAAAAGATAGCTAAGCTTAGGCAATCGAAAGAAAATGCCTTAAAATTACTCTCGTTCATAAAGGCTGTGGCATTTGGGCTGTGAAAACATCACACAAACGAAAAAGATTAGAAAGTGAGTCTGATAATTGTACAGACTCAATGAATGACGCTCAAGCAATCCTTGAAGAGAGTGCTAAACAACGCTGCAAAGTTTTAAAAAGAGTGAAACTCGCTTTAACCAAATCTTTAAAAACAGACAGAGAAAAGATAACAACATCTTCATTTATCTAAGAATATTTTACATTGAATATAAATTGCTATAAACTTACAAAAATGTTCCAACAACAAGTACTTATTTTGAAACTTTGTAAAATTTAAAAGAATCAAAGACTGGAGGACTTTCGCATCCCTTGAAAAAGAGAAATATGAAAAGGGGATTTATAAGGAAACTATTAAGACTACAGTTAATATCTTCGACAATTTTACAATCTTAACAATTTATGGTTCAACAAGACTCTTTCTAAGCATGTCATGTTTTATTTCTCTTGCAAACAAGAAATATAATCTTGCTTGCATGGTAATGGTATTCTTAACTACCCTCACTAAATAATAAGAAATACTTTGGCTAACCTTAAAAATTCTAACCTTGGCAGAGGTCCTAAGTCTTTGATATTTAAGCACGCTAGGCTCTTGTGCAAATCAAAATGTCTTCCACTAAACTGCACCGAGCGAAATATCAATTCAACATTTTTCAGCCACCCATTGCTAAAATTTCGTAATACATGGCAAGTTTCCATAAGCAGGCTTTGAACAAAGTAAAAAATTCCCTACCATGGTCCATCATTTTTGTTTCCCCAACATTTCCTTTGCTCTGCAACATTATCCCACGTCTTAGCTTTAGAAACAAGCTGAGAAGCATCCATTCTCCCAAATCCAAATTTTTGATTGAACCATTTTCCAGCACCATTTCGTCTCCATCCTTCATCTAAAGGACTCGTCATGAGAGCTGTATCGACTATTATCGATTGCACATCACGCCAAGTTAGTTTTGAACTGATAGCAAGAAAGAAAGAATCAGTTGAAAGTTATTAATAGAAAAGCCGATTACGAGAAAGCACGCTGAGAGCGTGCCTCATTTCTCTAAAAAACTTACGTTAGGTTGTTTTATTTAAGTTGCTCCAGCCACTATTTAGCTTAGGGCTAGAAGTACTTCTGGAAGGCGATAGAGAACACGCTTAAAGCTGATTTGACTTCCAGGGAATGAACAAAATGCAGCACTCGATTTTTGCAGATTTCGACAAGCAAGTAGCAATAGGCTCTCGTAGGCCGATCTGGCAAATATTCATCATCAACAATTCCAGTTAGCAGCAAAACTGTCACAGCAGATCTAACAATGAGCTGTCGCCTCATACATCAGTGTGTTTTTCATAAAATTGTTGTTTTCTTGAGCTTTTATGGTTTAAAGAAACGGGGTGGAATAAAAACAAGGATGGCAAGGGCTGTTTCTAAATGAATCACTTACTTTGCCTCCAGCATGAGTGCAATAATTCCAGCAGCCAATGGTGCAGCAGATGACGTTCCTTTGAATTGATCAGTGCATTTGTGATTCAAGGTCGTTGTTATCTGCAGAAACCAAAAGTTCATCGATGATTTACAGTACTTAAACGATAGTCCTTGTCTAGTTAATGCAAATAATTACTTCATGAAAGTTTTTCCAGAAACATTTCTGGACTGTAATGAAGAGCGTTTCTTGTTTCTTCGTGGCTTTATAACTCTTCGAGCTTACTGTACTGCTTCCTTTTTGAAAAATTCCTACAGATTTTTAATGGTTTAGTTTCACAAACTCAGGTTTACTTCGTATAAAAATAAATAAAAAACAATGTCTCTGACGCATTTGATAGCGACATTACATTTTCAATTGCCATTTTTGTGAACATCTTTGTGCAATAGGTTACAGGAAAAAGGTAGTTTGGCTAAAAAAAGACGCTTTAGGAACAAAAAATTGAGATAGTGAATGTCAACTGCATTCTCTCATAAGCTTTGCTTTCATTGCCAACCATATTATTCGAACCGACCATTGTTAGTCCACATAAAATACTTACAATTTTATTCTCCCTTTTCTCCCTGTGGGATCCTCCACTATACGTCACAGCTAATGTTGATGCACAACTTTCAGTGTAGTAAGTCGATAATCCATGGTCACTTATAGCACCAATTGATATAGTGTAAATACTCGTTGTATATCCATCACAATTACAATCGTCATCTGTTAGGCCACCATTTCCAGTTGCCCAAACGAAGATGGAACCAAGTCCACCTCGACCCTAGGGAAAAAACGAAACTCAATGAGATATCTTTCAAAGTAATAAATACCAGAACGGACATAGTATAAGAGCCCTAAGGCTAGATTGGCTCAGCCACTTCTCACATTAACGCTTGTAGGATTGGCAATTATCTGTCATATTCGGGCTGATGATATGTTTGAGCTAATTGTTCGTGAAAAAAGTGCATGGGTTTGGGCTGCCTTTCCAGCATTCCATTTCAACACAGAGAAGCCATGATTTTCATCCACTCCACTTGGTTGTTTGGTAAATAATGGACGGTGTTCATTGACCAAGTGAACAACCTTGCGAAACAAACAGTGAACGAGATTAACATTTTAAGCTTGAAGTATTTTCTTTAGAAGATTTCTTTGGCTATCAAGATACAAATATTTTGGGGCACAACAACAACAGAATGTTTGGCTTCATGGCGTAAATTTCAGCTACAATAGACCTTTTAGCTATTCTTCACACAAGTGTGGATCGAGCGAAATTTTTATACATTTTTATACGATGCGAGATGTTCGATTGAGTGGCGTAAAAGTCTTACTCACTGTGAGCACATTCGAAAATTCCTTGGATTTCTGCAAAAAGTATAAAAATATCGTTCAATCCAAACTCTTTCGTAGAATAGCTGACAGGTCTATTGTAACTTCCTTGATTTTGATGAGAATAGCGAGATAGTGTTTGGTCCTCTTTCTTTCAGCAAAGTATGCTACAGGAGAATAGAGGTTTTTAAACGATGATCTTACTTCTTTAGTTCCAAGTTGCAAAGCTTTACTTGCTAATGTTCCAGGTCTCCCAAACCTCTTCCCATCGTCTTTCGGTCCCCATGCACAACTATAGATATGAATATAGTTGTTTCTGTAGCTAAGTGAACTGCCTTCGATGGTATCGGTCGTGTTGCCATCTAGCATTCGGATACCTGCAATGTACACAATAAAATCGATGTTATTGGTCGGAATTATGAGATCGATTGCAGTATTTTGTACTTGCTTGACCCTTTTCGGCCTCCGTATGATTGTCTGACACCAGACACAAGAGACTGTCAGATGGGATCCAAATGAGAACAAATGACGACCCAGGCAGTGCATTCATTATTCTCATTCTTCTGTTTTTTATGACAAATGGTACTGCAATTAATCTTTGATTTAATCTGACGCCAAGACACTTGCATCTTAAAAACTGACCATACAATGGAGAAAACTTTCATAAAACGAACGCAATTTTAATAGAGCTTTCAAAGCCATCCTTGAAATTCCCTTTGATGTGTAGACGTTTTGAAGCTTCCAACGTTCTTGCTTTCATAGAAAGCTTTATCAATCCATCAAATGTTAAGAAAAAGATACAACGTACAATAAAAAAACAGAAAATTACCGCCAATACTGCAATTGAAAGCAACTCCAACACCACAAATACCGTTACCAGATTCTGCAGCAACTTGACCAGCACACTTTGTACCATGACTGTAAAATAAGTTGGAAGGTAGAGAAAATAAAAATCCTAGGAGCGACTTTAATTTCTTCATCCTTTTCTGGTAAACAATTTCGTTAGAATAAGAATGTGTCTTTTCTGACATTCACCTCTGTATTTCAATCAAAGTATATCAACACGTGCATCTTAGAACTTCTAAAATAAATACTGATTTTGAACATGCAGTAAACGATACGACAGCTCTTGCAGAAAGTCATACGCGCATCTTTGCTGATTTATTCTTGGAAGACAAATCTTGGAAGACAAGTTGAAATCCTTCTTGATTCTGCGGTAGTTTTGTCCACTCCAAATCAATAGATCTTTCAGCTATTCTACGAAAGATTCTGGATTGAACGATATCTTTATACATTTTGTAGGAATCTGAAGAATTTTCGAATGTACATGACAGTGATAGAAGCTGTAACGCAATTCAATCGAACATTTCTTAAAAAAATGAATAAAAATGTCACTCGATCCAGACCTTTTCTAGAATAGCTAAAAGGTCCTGTTAAATTGAAAACAACTTAACCAGTGTTAAGATGCAAAATGCTGAAAATATCTCACCAATTTGTTGGATCTGACACTCTTGGCATTGGGTCATTGTCATAATCATTGAAATCGTAGCTTGCTTTAGAGTCCTAGAAAGAACGGAAACAAAACAAAATTACAGCTAAGAGCCTAAGAATGTTTGGTTTTCAAGAAAAACCATGATAGTTCTGCAATGGCATCAAAACATAAATAGTTTGCAATTTAAGGACCCAAAGTTAGAAACTAAAAAGCTTTCAAGCACATAAAAGTGACAAATGATCAAACATTAAAAATGCAGACTTTGCAGTTAAGTAAAAAGGTTTTTCAAAAATAGATATCAAGAAGAACTCACATAGTTTTTAACCAAGTCTGGATGTGTGTAGTCAACACCGTCATCAAGAATTGCAACAACAACTCCTTTTCCAGTGACACCCTTGGACCACACTGGCAGAACATTGATGTCTAGATTTGGTGGTCCAGATGACTGGCCAATGTTGTTCTGAAGAAAGAAATAAAAAGTATGATCATTTACGAAAATTTTCTTTCCCTTTATCAGAGAATAAGAGAAATTTAAAAAGGTACAGCATTTTAAGTTTGTTACTACAAATATTTTGAAGACTTTTCATTTTATGATACAAACATTTTAATTAAATAGGAAGGCTGTAAAACCAAAAGAGCTGAAAAAAGCTTGCAAAATAGTGCCAGCTAAAGGAACAGATCCTCCTTTGCTTCCAAACATTGTAGCTTTTCAAAATTACATAAATTTGAATGAAGATAAAAATGACACAGCAGTGCAACACTTACCAAGTACCATTGATCCTTGTACAATGGATCTTGGATTGTAACTGCTTTTGGGCGCTCTATTCCAACAAAGTCTGGGATAATGGAACGCTTGTCTCTTTCTAACACTTGCTGTTGCTCTACCCATTTTACCTGGAAGTTAAAGATATGAATATTTGTAGCAGATTTTTGCATGAGTGGGTCAATTTTTGCAATGTCTTGAAGCTGACGTATGCTTCAAAAAATTTGATCCACTGAATCAACATTATAACATCTACTGGGTGAGTTAAAAAACTTGTACCTTTTGTAAAATTGCAGAAATTTATCTTACTTACCTCCTTTTCTCCAAGAAGTAATTCTGTTTTTCCAACTTCCCTTCTTTTCCTCCTCACCTTGACTGGTTTATGAATAAAGTGGTAATACCCAGGTAGGCTTCCAACCTATCAAAAAGAATCATAGGAGTACTACAAACTTTTCAAATGTTCAGATTCATGTTTAATTGTATACATTTATGTCCCAGCCATGGATAATAATACTAACCTTTATTGTGCCTATCAGCATGACATGGGGTTGAAAGCGTGTACAGTAAGAATTCCAAAATACAAGTTACAGAATTTACTCATTATAAAAATGTGTTTGTATGAAGTGATTTTAAGTCCATTTCAGCGATGATTTTAGTTTGAAGATAAATTGATTCTTGAAAGAGGAAAGCAGAATTCTTCTATTTGGAATCAATGGCTAGCAAAGTAACCAGTCAATTTGATTGATTTGCTGCTTTGAATGTCTGTTAAATTGCACTCCAAAGCAATGTAGTGCTGTGCATGTTCTTTGCAGCTGAAGGTTACCAAAGTAAATGAGCACATCTATTTGCAAGCTGCTTCAAGTGCTTACTTGGTTGATAATAATTGAATTGATATGTACTGATTTCATATCCATTCGATTATTATCAACCAAGGCTGATTATGGCCACTACTTTCTTGTTTACCAGTTAACATTCTTGTGTTGGGTTCTTTTCCGAAATTTGTAAATAATTGTAGCTACAGCCAAGACAGGGAGATCTGCCAGGTGCATGCAAAATAAAATAAACAATAAGTTCTGTTGTTCTTTTTTGTAATTTGCCAGCACAGTTGTGAAAATTTCCAGTCTGGACTACAGCTAGCCACTCACTTATACCAATTTTTTCTTTGAAACTGCAACTTTTTATCCAGGCCTAAGGCAAAACTTGTAGGCGGATACTCTAGCTGCAATATCCTGGAAGCAGTTATCAATTAAGGTACACATTAGTAGAGTATTTCTTGAAATGAAAAAGAATGGATTCATTTTTAAGTCTTGTTTCTAATTTAATAAAGCTTACCTGACCCAAGTTAATAAACCCATGTCTTTTTGCAATCCTGTCAGCGACTTGTGGTTCTCCATTTTCGATATGAACCGCCCATGAATTCGTATAATGGACATCATCGCATTCTTCCCAGCCATCCACAAAAATCAACAAAATTGAACACAAACCAATGAAGTCAACCAATTTAGGCCCAACGAACCAAAACATCATTTAAAATAAAGAAATCAATCATTGCCGCAGTAAAATCATTTTTAATATCTACGTAGGTGTAATTCCAAAGAGAAAAAAATGTTATTTAGAAGTCTTACCTAAATTTTACACATTTCTTCGCAGTTCAATGAGCTTCAGTGAATTTTGCCACAAGCACAACCATCTTGAATGCCGCCAAACTTGTCAAGAACAACAGCAACAACATGTTGATATTTGAGCTGCAACAACCAGACTGTTGTTGCTAAGAAACGAGGTGTCTCCAATTTTTTCAACACATTTGATTTCGAAAATGACAATTTTCAGGGGATTTTTAGATCCGATTTTTTCAGCGTTTCGCATTAATAGCATACAAACGTTTTCAAAAGATTGCTTCAAATAAAGTATTTTTCTTAAGTCTCGCCATTTTTAATGATTTTTCCAGAAAATAAATAGAAATTTGTCGCTGTTGAAGTTGAAAACAAACTATTTTCGGCTTTTTAGGGGGGGGGGGGCTAAAACTACCTCAATAAACACTAGCTGGTATGCGCCTATCATTGCATTGTCAATGCTTTTCAATGCATCATTTCGAGCAATTAAGCAGAATTTTATTTTCCAAGTTACTTCAAGGTGTCTGTTTCAATTTACCGCAATTTACGCTCGAGACATTTGGAAGGTTTTAACACTGCAACAAGCTTATGGTTTTATAAAACTGGTTTCTAATATTGACAAATCAATAACTAGAATAGTTTGTTATTATGTACAGTATGTATTACAAAGGCGGCGCCAGGGGTTGGACTAGGGCGGACATGCCCATCCCACATTCATTTTTAGTGTACACCCCTCACATCTAATGAGCATATTATTTATGCTTGGAAAATGCTCTTATATATTCATTACTCTCTTAAATATTCTTTCACGCAATAATCATGCTCAATGCTTTGTTAATAATCAATAAATATAGATGTCTTACGGAATTGGAAGTTCTGTGCATGTAAAAAAGTTAGGCATACCATCGGACTTTCTATTCTATCCTGTTTCAACCAGTGGCGGGGTGGCTATAGTTTCCTTGGGGTGGCCAAGTCAATTTTGGCGCCCCTCCTGTGTAATGTGTGTTTTTTAAATGTTACACAAATTGGTGAGCTAGATAATGATTAAGTACAGAACTTAAATCATTCATGTCTTAGCATTGAGAACGCTCATTTCTCATAAAAATCCCTACATATTCATTCAATATTCCCCGTCTGGTATTTGTAATATGATCTGAATCTGCGAAATATATTCAAGCTTCTCGAAGGTTACACATTGCAACTCGAATGTTGTCATGATGTCATTGTACAATTCATCAACGTTCGTTCCTGTTGCTCTTTCACAGNGAACTCGAGACAAAAGTTCATATACAAAAAAAAACAGAAAATATAAAGATAGTGCACGAAGTTGCTATATATGCGAGAGACGCTTTCGAGTCTCCAAATAATATCCTTCAGACGGACGATGACCGCAACAACTAACATTATGAATTAGTGCCACTAGTTTAGATTTAGTTATTGTGTCCACTTTTTGTTTAGCAGTAGCTTAAAAAATGTTCTATTTCAAATCGTTGTAGTTCGTTTTTCTGTGATTAATTAGTTTGTATGTGTGAGGACCGACGCTCCAATACTGTGTTGTAGCAAGTCTGCATTTCTTAAATGAAATAACCATAGCAACCAAATTACGTTGACGCCTAGTCACAATGTAGGAATCTAGTTTCTTCGACTGAACAACACATTACTGGCTTCTTTTACGGAAATCATCATATATTCATTTCTTTATCTTAAAAAAATCACGAGTTACACTTTTTCGTCATCAAAATATGGGGGAGGAATTAAAAACAATAATATTCATCATTTATTAATGAACATTGTGAATTAGAAATCAGGATAATTAGTCATAAAAATCCTAAATAACAAGTTAACTAGCAGAAATAACGAAACTTAAACAACAAGTTTTGAAATAGCATCTGTTTTTGCAAATAAATTACTTTTTCTGGAATTTTAGCCATTCCTGTTTCATGTAATTACCGAAAAACTGACACTTCCCGGTCGTATAAAACTGGTGTTCTGATGAAAAGGTCCGTTAGAAGGAAACGTTACTTAGTTGCAAGACCAGCTATCAGAAGTAACATCAAATTTTAGATCACAGAGCGTAAGTCTCAATTTTATGGTATTCAATCGTCTATGTATTCAATCAATCTATTTCATGCTACTTCTCTAAATGAATTTAAATTCTCCGTATTAAAGCAAATTTAGGGTGTGTTTGATTGGTAATTCCAAACCTACCAAATTCTGAAAACAGTAGACTTCGCAGAGACGGAAATATATTTCCCAATCAAACACAAAAATCTTGAAATGGTAGGCTTCGGATTCACAACCAGGGTTTGCTAATGCAAACAAAGAATCTCTCCAAAGTCTGCGAAACCTTCTGCCTTTTGGAGCAGAAGGTTTAGAAGGCCTTCCAAACCCACCAAACCTACCATTTTGAGAATTTCGGAGTCAATCAAACACAAATTCCGAGTCTACCAAGTCTACCGTTTTCAGAATTGTTACTAATCAAACACACCCTTATTACTCAAGCTTAATTTTGACTAGGAAGTTGTCTTTTGCCTTTGATACAAGATTCCTCTAGGTAGTTTAGCATGAAATGAACTTTCCAGAAAACAACAATTTGAGCTTAAAGTATCAACGAGCTTGCAGACGAAAAGAAGGGAAGAAGGACCACAGTTTCATGCAGATGGTATCACAAAGTTAAGCAGGTTTTATTTTTAAAATGTACCGGTCCGTTCGTTGTCAAATGTAAGAATTATATTTTCAATTCGGAACGTCAATTTAGTTTGAAATATTGTCTCCATCAACAGTAGAAGCGAGCAGAAACATGATGGGTATACGGAGAAGAAATGTCATATCGTTTTGTTTACTATTATGCATCATGGCTTTGATGGTTACTGGGAGATACATCGATGAAGAAGATGACATAGAAGGATTATCAAACGATGAGGTAAGGATAAATAGATATTTCATTAGATATTTAGGAATCCTTCAAAACAAGCCTAAAATCACGACCATATTTTCCTAATATTTCTGCCTCACAGCAATGACTTCAACACGTTTTAGCACGTATTATCGTCTTGGGTGGATGAAATCATCCGGAATAATGTTGTCATGCTGTAAGGCAGACATTACTGTAAGGCAGAAATATTAGGAAAATTTGGTCGTGATTTTAGGTCTGTTTTTTTAGAACGGAGTGGCCGATTTCAGTCAGGTAAATTTCAAAATCGATCTGAACATGTCCACCATTACATAATATCTTTGCCAATGTTATTGTCTCGATATCCAGGGGGCCGTGGCCTTTCAAACGGGGATTGTTGTTTTTTTACTCACCCGACCCGGTATTTGAAAATTTGAAAAGATAAGCAATAAAAGATTTTGGGTACATTCAGAGCAGTTGTAGGTGATAAACAGGTCATTCCTGAATCTCGAACATAATCGAGTTGATCATTCCAATTCTGNTATCGTTTTGTTTACTATTATGCATCATTGCTTTGATGGTTACTGGGAGATACATCGATGAAGAAGATGACATAGAAGGATTATCAAACGATGAGGTAAGGATAAATAGATATTTCATTAGATATTTAGGAATCCTTCAAAACAAGCCTAAAATCACGACCATATTTTCCTAATATTTCTGCCTCACAGCAATGACTTCAACACGTTTTAGCACGTATTATCGTCTTGGGTGGATGAAATCATCCGGAATAATGTTGTCATGCTGTAAGGCAGACATTACTGTAAGGCA
Source organism: Aurelia aurita (assembly GCA_004194415.1). Taxonomy (NCBI): domain Eukaryota; kingdom Metazoa; phylum Cnidaria; class Scyphozoa; order Semaeostomeae; family Ulmaridae; genus Aurelia; species Aurelia aurita. The sequence goes on from REGM01000007.1 coordinate 383,817, forward strand.
GAAATATTAGGAAAATTTGGTCGTGATTTTAGGTCTGTTTTTTCAGAACGGAGTGGCCGATTTCAGTCAGGTAAATTTCAAAATCGATCTGAACATGTCCACCATTACATAATATCTTTGCCAATGTTATTGTCTCGATATCCAGGGGGCCGTGGCCTTTCAAACGGGGATTGTTGTTTTTTTACTCACCCGACCCGGCATTTGAAAATTTGAAAAGATAAGCAATAAAAGATTTTGGGTACATTCAGAGCAGTTGTAGGTGATAAACTGTGAAATCTCTCGAAGAGTTTGGTACCTCTTAACCTAATACCTAGACTTATTACTATTCCAATTCCATTCTTATTTCCACATCGACTCTCTGTTTCTAACTATCAGCTCACCAAAGGTGGGCAGGGAAACGAGGAACGTAGGTGGTAAATCTATTCAATAGCGATAACTACGACTAATTTCATAAGTCTAATAATCTGTTCTCCGTTGCAGGATTCTGAAGATTTCGAACGATACAGAAGAGACATATGCAGTGCAAGCTTATTCAAACAATGTACAAAAAACAAAGATTGCCCAAATAAGCAGCCATGTAAGATGAAATGCATATTCGCAATGGGAGAAAAACGATGTACTCCTAACGGAATGTCATCACCGTCATCAGTGTTCACTTTTCAGCTCAGATGAAAAAGCTAATAAATGTATAGACATACATTACGAGGAATTGGACATTTACACATAAGCTAGTCATAAGACTATGATTTACACAACACAGAATGTGAAGTGATGATGCTTGTGGGTTAAAAATGGGTTTTCAACCCTTTCTCGTGTATTTTTGCTTGCGGGGGGGGTGGTGGGGGGGCGGGCATGGAGGAATTTGGGGAAATACTTTTCTTCACGACATTCAATTTTGAGAAAGATATAATAGCCCACAACCAACACACTATCTTTTTAAATATTTTAAGCCTAACATGCTCATGTTGGTTAGATGCTTTTGAGCTCTGCCCGTGTCCATTGATGGAAACAAAGGATTGCTACTTCATATCTACACGGCCTACGGCCCGGGGGGCACTATGTATATTTTGGGTACTGGGAACGTGCCATCGGGAAGGGTATCAATTTTCACGATTTTGGTATAAAGAATTGTATCCATTTTTGAGATTTTGGTATAAAGAACAATAAATTGGCCATTTTTGAAAAATAGGTATAAAGTCGGGTATACATTTTCGAAAAATTGGTATAAGGAACAAATATGTTTTTTAAGCTTGAGTGGCCCGTCCCAAACCAAAATCTGGTCAAGTGCCCCCTCCCCCCCGGGCTTACGGCCACCACAACAATGTAACATCTTTTAAACTGTATTTTAGATGAATCCATCTTTGTTGAATATATTATAATATGAGTGTAATATACTACATGCAATTTAAAGAAGACATGATTCGAATTTTGTTTCTTGTTTGTGCCGCTTCTGATGAGTTGCCTCGAATATACTTTCAGCTTCTACGGATAATTTTGCCCGACACCGGCAAACTACAACCAGTCTCACTGATCCGAATAAATAGGGTTGCCCATTCTGCTCTCTCATAAGTTTTTTTCCTGCCTGTCTTTTCTTGCGATTTCATGTGGCTAGTACAGTGTTAGACAAAATGATATAGAAACTAGGATAGAGTGGGGTAAAGTGTCTGGTACCCAGGGTAGGTAAAGTGAGTCTAGGGGGTAAAGTGGGTCTATTAAGCTTTTTGTCAAGACTATCCTTCCTCATCAAATTGAAGAAAAGTTGGCTATTTTTCTCGTAATTTCTACATAATAAGCTGCCTTTTTATACCAAACATTTGTCTTAGATGTATTTCTGTTCGTTTTATAAAATAATTTTGCTGAAAGGCATACTGTGAATCAATTTCAAAACCTAGAATATCTTTCCCCTGCCACTGTTATTTTGCTTTTCTGGTCCATTAAATGAACTTGAGGTGAAAGTTTGGTCTTTTACAAACGAAATAACGTTTATTTCAAAGTTTGAAAGCGATAATTCTTTTTCTGTATATTTTTTTACTAAGTGGGGTAATGTGGGCCTACTGAGAATTCAGCCATAACTCAAATTCAACGAAGCCTTGAATTGCATAAATTTCGCACTTATGTTCATCCTGCCACGTTGTTTTGTGTCTAAAAAATGAAAAAGGCTTTACTTTTACTGCAATTGCTGTCTTGTAACCAATAAATGGGTACAAACAATGGCAGATCACCGCATAAGGACAGCAGTTTTATTTTCGTCTCGGGAACGGGATGCCTTGCTATTTAAAGGCAAAGATTGGCACTTTACCACTTTACCGAACAGAAAATATTGTCAATTAAACGAAAAATGGGAAAGGATTTTACTTTACTGTCGTTTTACTATCTATGTATTTTGAGATTTTGCTCTATTTAGACCCACATTACCCCCCACCCTACCCTATTCCTCGCCGACGCGCAACTAGGCAAAACGCTCGAGAATACTGAGAAAAAAACACGCAAAAATAGGATAACTAAAGTTTTAATAAATTGAAATTTCAATTTACAAGTGCATACAACGATTATAAATGACGAATATAATAAATCAATATACCACAAAGTAACAGGAATGCGGACTGGAGGGCCACAAAGGGCCACAAGACTTGGAATTTTTCTGCCTTTGAGGAGTCTGGACTTAGTACCAGACAACGACAACAACAAATATACCTAAAGGTTGCCTAGAAATTTTGCTGACAAGTGTGATCCTCAACTTTACCGTCAATCAGGGCGACCCAACTAAGCAAACAAGTTTTAGAACTAACCAACCTTCAACAACGAGCATGGCTTCTTTTTTGAAACGGGCCGCAAATGTCTGCTCCAGTAATGGGTGCATTTAGGATAAAACAGTTAAAGCCTCGTATTTTCATGAGCTAAAACGTTTGGAACGACCCTGCAGGTCATAGTGAAGGTCATTGTATCTACCTTATCCCAGAGCTACCTTATCCGAGGGTAGACCCTAGCATTTTTTATCTAGTAAGGCCTGCTTCAAACCCCACTGTTCTCGTGTGCTGAACTTAACGCTTGCAATAGGGTTGGCACTAGATCATGGTGGAGATAAGGACATAGAATATTGTTCATACTCAGACAGGTGGAACCAAAGATTTCAAAGTAAAATGAACGGATGAATAGCGACCTAGTGCAAACATAGCACAAAAGAATGATACGCGCCACTTATGTCCCTACTGTTTTCATCGGTCGAGAACATCCAAGGTTATATTTAGATTGACCCAGTCCCCCTAGCTAAGCTACTTTTAACTCCATTGAATTTTAAATGCAAGTTAAGTCTCAACTTTTTATTGAATTTAAAGAAAATGTTGGAGAAACTTGGAAGAACTTATGAATATTGAATAACACCTGCTAAATTCGTTTGTATGATCCGTTTCTTATCAATTTAGTCAGAAGTTACTCTAAGAGAGTATCATCTGGAAAAGAATGGTCAAAAGTTGTGTAGCTGTGAACGATGACCTAAGAAACTTTGTGAAAAAACTAAGTCCAGCCATGGGCGATAAGAAACGCGGTAGTTAATTCCTAAAAAAAATTTCTTCCTGTGTCCTTATGCCCAATCCCCCCTGTGTCCCTATGCCGGGAAACAAGAAAACCAGGCACAACAACAACAACCTTCACGGGCATAGGGACACAGGGGGATTGGGCATAAGGACACAGGAAGAAAATTTTTCTAGGAATTAACTACCGCGTTTCTTATCGCCCATGGTCCAGCCTTATGACTCTGCGCATGAATGCTGTGTCACTACGAGTTACCACGTAATGTGCTAATGTGACAAAACAAAAGCATCGGCAGACAACCTCATTCTGTTGTTTGCTACCTCGTTCTGCAATATTAGCTATTACGTCATGTCCTTATCTCCACCATGATCTAGTGCCAACCTTGCAATAGGCGATTGCGCTAAAGATGGCGGACAGGAATTTCTTTCCCATGACGCTTTGCGTCGCCTTGAATTTTGATTGATTTGATTGGTTGATTTCTTCAATACTGCAAAGGATCTTGGTAAAACATTCCTTGAAGCCATCTTTAGCACAATCGCCTTTTGATGAGGCAGCATTGCTATTTTGAAGCTATTTTGAATCAGTTAGAGAACAGGGAATTTGTTTGGAGTGGCAAAAGCTTTGAACCGGCAAAGCTTGTCACTATTAGCACTGCAAACTAAATTCGAATCAGTTTCTTCTTCACACTATTGCTAGCACCCCTCAACGTAACACAATTTACATACGACCTTCGAATACAGTATAGGGTTCAAATCTTAAAAAAGGGAGTGTAAAATTCTATTACGTCTTTCGTTGAATTGAATCACTTGAAAGGAACGCAGGGTACTTTGCTGTAATTCTACTGTGGAAAATTTTTATATTTTGATTACTTTCAAAATGGTGGCATTTATCATATTTGAGGCTGTGACGTCATCAAATTTCAAAATCGCAAGCCAGAAAAGCGACAGATTTCTGCTTGCTGCCGTATTGTAGACCTTCGTAAACTATGGTTTTCTTGAAGATTATATCATTTTTCCTCTGTCAATTTAGGATTTATGATAATTTCTATTTTTCCAAACTTTCCATGAATTCTTTCAATAAAAAGAAAAATGCCGCCATTTTGAAAATAATCAAGATATCAAAAAATTCCCACCGTAGAATTACAGCAAAGTACCTCAAGTCCCGTTCAAGCCATTCAATTCAACGAAAGAGGTAATAGAATTTTACACCCCATTTTTAAAGATTTGAGCCCTATGCTTACATATACACTAACAAATACAATTCAATACAGTCTTTTCTCTTGGATGATTCATTAGTCTTGTAAATTGTTCGATGTTTAGACAGGGCGTAAACCATATGCATTTCTTGCACAGAAAGATCCAAACAAGAATTTTATGCATTTCATATTGCAGGACTTCTTGCACTGTTTATTCCTTCTACATCTCTTGTTAAAGGATCCACATTCATAGCCATCTTTCTGTACCTGGTGAAACAAACAATGAAACATATTGGATAATTAACGAAATATCAATTTTTCAAGAATACTAAAATGAGGTTCAGATAGGGGATATCCAGTAATAGAAACGCTGGAGCAGAATTTTTAGAAAGTTCAAATTGTTTCAACTCCGACAAAATTAAGGACTCCCAACATTTGTCCCACATTTCTTCAACATGTTGAATATTTTTACTCCAGCATTTAAGCCGAGAGCAGAAAGCGATTAGTGAAAGCTAAAAAAGCTATTTCTACCGTTAATTAGCCATGCCGCAAATGAAAATAAAATATAATAACAGAATATTGTACGTTGAACTTGGGTGGATTAAAAAGCTGTGCTTCAAGTGCAAAATGAATTTAACAAAGAGACACAAAGTTACATCGAAAGCAAAAGCATGGATTTAAACATCTAACGTTGCGCATTGCCATGTCTTGCTCGGAAGCTTAGAAATGATACGTTTGAAATACGGACGAAGGCTTTTGAGAGCTGAATTACCAATTGCTCTTGTTCCAAGCCAGGAAGAGAAATTTGCCGCGGTAGATGTGAAGATATTTTTAGGTACTGAGAGTTAGACAACATTTGCGTCTAGAGCAATGAATCATAGCAATTGCTTTGCATCCTCTCGCAAATAACGTATATTGTAGCAAGTCAGTCGAAAGGAACAGATGTTGGCATTGTTTCGAAATCTGCCGTCGTTGTCAGAAATTTTCTATCTAAGTTTATCTACAATTGATGCAGAAAATCAATTTTAAGTGATCAATCTGTTGGCTATAGTTTTGCAAAATTTGTTCAGGCTTGTGCACTTTTCAAGCCGAATTTTCTTCAAGTTTTCTGCATCTGAAATGGAAGTAAAGCCTAATTTTCTCATCCACAAAAGATAATTAGACAGAAACAGCCCTCGCAACAACACGTGTTACATCTGAAGATGAAGAAACATGATGCCGAAGATTATGGCCAACAAGGTTCTAGGTTTTGCCTATCCTACACCTATATGCAATAATCACTTTATCTGCAATTTTCCAACAATTCAAAGAGACAATTCTAAATTTTTACCTGAAAATCTGCCTCTATTTCATCCTCTTCCATCCATGATCTATCCTCTTCCAATGATTCAGATTCAAACGGTTTGGATTCACTAAGCACAAATCTCGTTGCGGCCAATACGATCACCATAAGTACAAATACTGTTAAAAATTTGCCAATGAAGATTGCCATGTCAAGTCGAAAGACGGAAGATGTCTTGATTAAATGGATTAAATACGGGTCAAAATGCGTCGATGTAGAAACTTCAAAATGTGTTTAGGCACAATGTAAGTCTAGGCACATATTACTGTGGTCTAATTTCAGTGATTGCTTTCGTCAGCTTTCGTTGAATGCAATATATCTTGCCTCGCTTGCTTCGATGTAACAGTAACACGTCCTGTCTTGGTGCCTCCTATAACAGTAATGGGTCTTACCTTGCTGGCGCCTGTAACTGTTTCATTAGAGTAATAGCCTTGATCAATGTATTAGTAGTATTTTAGCTGTAATTAGCCCATGATTAGCCCACCGTTGCTTCCTGTAGCAGGGTGATCAAAAGTAATATCAATCAAAGTAGTGATAACTGATAATGCTAAATTCCTGGCAAAAAGATAATTTCTGGCAATAATACTCACCCATAATTAGGGTATGAAATTACATAATAAGTTGGTGCTAGGAAATTACTTTTTCCTTGATGTGTATAATTTGTCAGAAGATGGTGCAATTTCAATAGAAATTCTGGTGATTGCAGCATACCACTGAGGGCGTGAGATGTGATGTTTTCTGATGACCCAGTGACCTGGCATTTTTTGCTTTTTGTTTTGTTTTCGTTGCCATGACTTCGTTTTTTATTTCATTTAATATTCTTTATACAAAAATTAACCCCTCAGCAAATCAAAATATATAACAACTACTCACAATAATAAAAATCTCAAAAATAAAAACCTACAGCCCTATAAAACCTAGAGATATAGCATTCTCTATTGCTCTGGAGATATAGCGATCTGGTCTGAACATAGCACAAAAGAACGACACGCGCCATTTACATTTTTATTGTTTTTATTGATCGAGAACATCAATAGGTTATAGACTTTTTTTATAAGAAACTTGGATCAGGCCATAGTACTAAAAGTTTCTTTATTCAACATGAAAATTTCGGCATTTTAGTACTAAAAGTTTCTTAATTTTTTTCTTATTTTTTAAATGCATGAATTATCATGTAGTTTCCAACACTGCTTCAGATATATTTATCGACATATAAAACATCAGATGGGAAGAAAAAGTGTTCTGTTACGCTCAAAACATAAAACCGTTAGTTAATATTTCTGAAGAATAAGGGTTAGGGTTCAACAACATATTTATCATAATATCTTTGAATTTTTCTGTTGTAAGTTTCTTAGCTCTTTCCGAACTTAATACTATGGAGTTTCTTAAATTTTCGGCTATCCTCGTACTATTTTCTTATGAACCAGTTTCTTATAAAAAAAACGTGTATTTATATTGACCCAATCTTTGGCCTTAACTATAAATTCTCCAGCGGCTGCTTATTTCCAAAATATAACGAGAAAATAAGACACTTCTTCAGTTCGCGAATTCCTACAAACATTTAGCGCAATGAAAGTCATAAGAAATAAAAAAGTTAAAAGATAAAAAGCATTTCTTTCCTTTTTAATCTAAAAGTCATTCATTTAAAAACACATGACGCAGCATTGCAAAAAGCGGAAAAAAGTCATAAATTATCAATTTTGCTGTTTTCATTTATTATTTTTCAACCAAGGATGCGATTTAAGGTAATAAAAAGTTTTGGTATTAAATTGAAGCCATAAGTGTTTCCGTGTAGTGATAGTGATCACAAAATATGCCACTCGCAGCTATTATTATCATTAGAGGCATGCAGCTGCTATGCAGGGTTTCGGGTGCGTGGTTTGTTGCAAAGACTTAACAAGCTGTTTCAGCAAGAAGGGCTGGAATACTAAAAGCTTGGTTCCCCGGGTGGTTACTTCACTATCCAGTCATACGGGGATGTGTCCCAGTTTTAGGGTAGTTTTTGGCACGAAAATTCTGGGAATGGGATGTACTTTTTGAAGAAATTTTCTGAGATTGGGGCGGGGTCAAATTTTTACTAGGAATTCTGGGAATGTTCAGGTTTAGGATAAACAAAAATTTTACAGTTGTTTCATAATGAAAACACTGGCCGATAAAATCGCCCAAAATATGGGATTGCGTCTCAAAATCCTGCCTATATTCTGAGATTGGGTCATAACAGAAATTCTTGGAGCGAACACCCCCATATTACATTACCCAATGGTAAAGTAGTTCCTCGTTAGTAGTTTTCAAAATCGTGAGATAAATTTTTTCCCCAATTTATGGACCAAGTTTGTTAAAAATATTTTGAAAATCCAAATTTCCCTCCCGCATAAAATGGCAACATGAAGGATGGCAAAAACGGGGAAAATGGGCCCATTTTGGGTTTGGTGTTGTCTTTACGCAATGTCATTGGTCCAATTCTTGGAGATGTCAGCCAATCAAAATTTGACTCCTGTGCAATCTCAATAGACTTGTCAGGTATAAAATTTTTATAACAACGAAAGCATGACTGATGCATGTACGATGTTGACCAACCAGCAAATGTTCAGAAAATAGTCACAGAACATCAATTTAAGTATTATTCTTAATGAAGAAAAACGTACACAAGAATATCTATTGTAACTTGTGTATCATAAAGCTAACATTTTAAAACCTAAAATATATAGTTTTGGTGGCTAAATCACTTATTGTGCATACGAAAATGGAATGTTAAGAGATGAAATTACTAAATATCGAAAGAAGAAGGACAGATACAAGAATTTGCTTCGTTTCTCTTATGTATCTAAACCAGAAGCTGGGCATTAAATATTTGAACTACAGGCAAAAGTATACGAGAATTGTAATGGCCACAGTTCGGCCTCTGAATTAGATAGATAAAACCTGAGATGTCAATTAACAGAGTAGAGCGAGTTCGCCACAGTAGCTAAATGAGGCAATGGACGATTACACTAAAGATGGCGGCGAGGAGCTTCTTGCTAAGATGCATTGCGTTCTTCACAGTAAATCAACTCGCTCTACTTTATAGGAACAGATCCTACTATAACAAAATAACCCTATTCCTCTACCCCAGCATATATTAGAAAGACCATCGGAATAAAATGTTAAGCCATACTCTGTTATTTGTCAGGAGGTGAGTATGGTGCTTTGCAAGCCTTTATTTTGGAGCTACAGTATAAACTGCAGCCGCTGCAGTCTTCATGCTTTTTACAGGGAGCATAGAGGTAGCAGCCCTCGTAATAGGTCGCATCTCCTGTCTCGTCATTCCTCGCATCCTCTCCTGCCTCGTCAATATTCGCATCCCCTCCTGCCTCGTCATTCCTCGCATCCTCTCCTGCCTCGTCAATATTCGCATCCCCTCCTGCCTCGTCATTGTTCGCACCCTCTCCTGCCTCGTCCTGGAATAAACATAGAGAAGACGATAGGTAATAAGGTCTTTCGGCCATCCTGGTGACTGATTTGATTTGAAATAATTGGAAAATATTTGGAAAAATTTTTCATTCCAGTAAAAAGCTGCATATAAGAACCACTACTTTTTGAGCTTAGCAAAGGGGTTTTAAATTTGAAAATAATGCATATTAGAGGGTATATTACTATACAAAAAAACCATGTAAATTACATGATTTGTTCATTTAATACGTTGAAACATGGAAACATCCTTCTTTCCAGTTTTAATGCAGTTTTTCAAAATTTCAGAAATTTCCTCCAAAAATTTAGCTTGAAAGGTTCTTAACAGTTGTGGCTCTTATCTGCTAGTTTTTAGTCTACATCTAAAACTCCAAAGCTCTAGTTTGGAGGAGATAGAAAAAATTTAACTTTGAAGATTAATATTTCAACTTTAAAAGCACCAATATCAACAAACAAGGCATCTATAGGAACGTTAAAAAATGATTAACCATCGATTAAAGATAAATTTTCATCGCTAGGCCTGATCTGTTTTACATTTTTTATGGGATACCTGGTAGATGACGTAGATGCTGGTACTTACATTTGCATCCCGTGTCTTAGCTGAAAATCGCTGACTGCCACCTGTGGATTCAGAGCATGTCCAAGTCTTAGTGTTGCATTCTTTCCCACAGGGTGTGCAGTCGCCGTCAGAATCACAACGATGGTGCGAATAAGAGCAAGACCATGTAACCTGTGCCAGAGAAACAAAATTAGTCGACATAATTTTTGTGCAAAGACGTGGAAGAATGTAGCTAATACCCCGTACAAATTTGCAAGTTCAACCAGCTTAAACTAAACCAAGGTTATCAAATATTGCGTTCTAATTGGTCAGTCCAACATATCGAATTCATTTGACTGGTCAGTGGCGGATTTAGGGAGGCAAATGGGGGCAACTGCCCTCCTTCAGGATAAAATCTCAGCTTGCCGCCCCCTTTTTGGCAAGGAGTGCGCCCCTCGTTGTAACACTAACGTACTTGTTTTAGTTTGGCGAAAAAACATACAATTCAGGCCTTATTAAGTAGAAAAACCGAAGAATTCTCCTAACCAAGGGTCCAAAAAAATTTCCATGCGCCCTCGCCACGCTTTCCTTCCATTCTACCTTCAGCGCGGTCTCTATAGGTTGCCTCCCCCCTTCAACTTCAGGCTGGATCCGCCCCTGTAACTGGTTGGAATTTAACCTGGTTTAGACAAAGTTGGTTTAACTGTGTCAGTGCGAATGGGTTATGAAGCAGTTAGAGATATCCAGTCTCTACCTACATTCATGAGACATACTTGAACGAAATGAAACCCCAATGATAAACTCTTGGAAGATCGGGAAAAAATTTGCATTGGTCGAAATCTAAGATCATTAATAATGGACCAATTTCAATGAAACATAAATTGTTCTTGAGTAGAAAGGCTAATTTAGATGTTAAAGTCAGTTGCAATATTAAGATCCGAGCTTCAATCGAAAGTGTGAGCTTGACACAACTATACGTATGCTAAGTTTTCGTCATTAACTGTGTGTCAAATGGGATCTTTGCTGCCATTCCTTTTTGCGAGGTGATAGCCGAGAATGCCTATGTAGTTTCATTATGCATCCCTGTTGAGCAAGGTTTACCGCAGAGAGGGACTAAGGTCATCAATCTAAGACTCATGGGCTGAGGCAGATAGGATCTAAAACAGAAGGAGAACAGTGGACTTAGAACGAGAGGGAAAAGCGCAACTTACGAACAAACTTCTTCTCCTTTCCATAATTCCATCTTGTTGTAAATCATCATCAAGTGGTAAACAGACAACTAATTTCAAAAGGATAAAATAAAAGGCTGCTAGTAGTAGTTGTCTTCTGCAGCAAAGAATAGATTCCATCTTTCTCCAGGCCTACAAGTGGGAAAGATTAGTACGATATTAGTAAAGAAGTTTTCGCTCTTGGAACAGTTAAATGGACTAAGAAACTTTTGTTTATGAAGAGAGAACATCTTCTTTGACCAGATAAACGAACAAATATTTTCTGATAAAAAGTAAGATTTTCTTGTAAAGAAAATTGATGTCCTTTGGCCACCCCATCAAGCCTTGGTAACGTCAAGAAAATCGATTGCTGGTTGGAAGCAAGAAATATTGGTGAAGCTGCCAGATATTTTGCTTGACTTACGAATCCCCAAATGTTTATCAAACAATGTTTAAGCAGTTTGCCAGAACTTTAATTTCAAAAAGGAAAAGTGTACAAAGTATCTGGAGATTTAAAACTTTGTTTAATTCACATTTTCAAACACAGAAATTATGGAAAAAACAAGAAACAAATCATGTCTTACCTTGGAAGTGAAAAATTTGTCTATAATGTGAGCAAGAGGCAGAAATGTTTTTTATGCGCGCGCAGGCTGAGGGAGAGCTTGCGTGTCATATCTGAAATGAATGGATACAACAATGGGAAGCCTCCCCAAACGCCATGACACATAACTCGAAATTTCCCCGAAACAAAATACTGTCGACATCACCGCTCGCTCTGCGATGTAAACAAATATATATTGCAAAATAACTACGAAATTTTTTTCATAGAAAAAATGGAAAGGAATTTATTTTGTTCGTTTTTACTATTTCTTGCACATCGGTAGCTTTTATTTCGCTGCTACAAAGGGTGCCCCGTTTGCGAGAAACGCACCAAGCTAGGCCCTTAGTAAAACAAGCACATGACAAACTATTCAAAAATAATTCTATGACTGGAAACAATCAAATCTAAATTCAGAAATACTTCTCAAGTTTTTTTTTGGCAATGGTGTTTCAAATTTTCTGACAAGCTGACTAGCTGCTCCTAAAACATCCATTCCCTTGCCTAAATCAGTTCTTCTGGTCTAATTTATCACCCTTTTCAAGTTAGACTTTCTCAATTTCACATAATTTTCAATCTCCTTGGTAGACCAATACGCAAAGATAAACACAACTTAATTTTAGATTGATTCATTACAAACAATAACTTAAGAGTGGAAGGCCTTGGAAAATTGGATCAACCCATAGCACCAAAAGTCTCACATGGAAATTTCCACTTTTTAGTGCTAAAATTTTCCCCACGCACCCACCCCAGTTTTGGGTGCATAAATATGATGTAGGTCTACCAATGCTACACTACAGTGTAGGCTTCTCATCATACACAACAATAGTTGGCGAGAAAGAGAGTTCTATTGGGCAGAGAATGGCAGAGAATTTTATTCATGAATAAGGGTTCAGCACTTTTGCCATAATATCCTTGAATTAAGCTTTTAAATGTCCTGTACAATTCTCAAACATATGCCATCCTAGTACTACTCTCAATTCCACAATAGATAGGTCTGGAATAAACAGGGGGGGGNTGGCAGTGCTTTTTGATGCCGTATTTTCCATATTTATCTTCAAATGATCACTTCCAGAATTTTTTCCGCCATTCTTGTTCCCTTCGTGATCACGATCCGCATGCGCTCCTTTCCAGGCCGCGTCCCACGAGGCCTGGATCACAATAGATTCGATCAAAAGGGGGGCGTCTGCAAATTCTGCCCTCTCCGATTTCCAAAACAACGCGCAGGCGCAAAGTGCTCTATGTACAGCGGTCAAAACCTGGTCAATACATTTCTGCCTCTTGCTTATAATGTGGAAACTTCACCATGAAATGCGATTCCGCAAGAAAGAACTGCACAAAATAGCACGAAATAAGAGCTACAATAAAAAACAGCTGCTATGAAGTCACCGCAAACTTCTCTTTCTGTTCTCTTTCCTGATGCAAAATAAAACATCTCACAGCGCAACAAGGGCAATACATCATGAAATTTATTGCTTTATTTTTGCTGTTTTCTTTTGATAATTTTCTAACCGGGAATGTAGTTGCTGGTGATACAAACAATTTAAAATGAAATGGAAGCGGTAACGTGTTTCCGTGTGGTGATTTAACGATAAATAACACGCATACGTCGATATTGTGGAATGTTATGTAACACAATAATGCATCTAGTACAGTAAAACCCACATAAAAGAACCTGTGATTTTCTGTCACAGGCTGAAATGGTTCTTATATATAGGATGGGTTACAGGAAAACAGCCTCAATGGGTTCTTAAATCAGTTCTCAAATTATTGTTGATACAATTTACAGTGCCTACTTGAATTTTCTTTCAAATTTTCAACTTCTTGGACTTCATATAAAACTAAATAAAAGTCATGTGATTATATGTACTGGATAAACCAAAAAAGTTTATTTTCACATTTTTGAAATTGGTTGAACATAGTTGACTTTTTGTACTCTACTACTGTGCGTGTATTTTAATGATCTAGCAAATCTACCTGGGTTTGCACCAGCTCTTCAATCATTATTAATATTTTGTATAAGAACCTGCTTCTTTTGCCAGGCCTATCTAAATGGTACTTAATTGGCCAAAAATCAGCCTGGAGTTTCTTAATCCACAGTTTATTTTATGCGGGTTTTTACTGTATATGCATGGGCGTTAAGAAACGCGGTAGTTATTCCTACAAAATTTTTTCCTCCCTGTGTCCCTATGCCCATTCCTCCCTGTGTCCCTATGCCCGTGAAGGTTGTTGTTGTCGTGCCTGGTTTTCCTTGTTTCCCTGTGCTCTGATTTGAGTGACTGTGAACTGAAGAAAAGAAACTGTGAAACTTCTTTCTCTTTCTCCTTCACTTTCCCCTGACGCAACAACAACAACCTTCACGGGCATAAGGACACAGGGAGAAAAAAAAACTTTTGTAGGAATAACTACCGCGTTTCTTAACGCCCGTGGTATATGGCGATAATCTGAGTCGATCTCAGAAAACACCCTTGTGATCTATTACATCATAGCCCTACGAAGCTGGGTTCCTGATTCGGTATATGGAATGGAGTCCCAAATGAGATTAAGACCCCGATTACACTGTACCGGTACGACTTTGGATCCGTAACTAAAATGTAGCGGATTAGCCTCCCATTTACAGTGTCCCTGCTCATATGTAACACTTTTATTCCTTCTATTTATAGAATAATTTTGTTCTGGAGCAACATAAACGCTCTTGACTGTACCGGTACAGTGTAAACGTGGTCCAAGTCGCCAAAATTTTATACTTTTCCCAACCAAAAGAGAAAAAAGGATCATGATTTGCATCTATTTTACATCAATAAAAATACGAATGACTCCTTCAACAACAACAAAAATACATAGAAGGCAGCGCAGCCCAAATCGTTGAAATAGCAAGCGCCCTAATAGTTTCTAGCTTCTCCAGCCTAAAGAAGCAAAGTTGGACCACAATCAGCATGTCTTTGACAATACGCCACAGTTTAAGTTAAGTAGCCTGCGTGCAGACTATACTTTTTCACTGCGAAGGAGAGCCAACGAGGATCTTCGAGGAGCCTCGTTGGCACTCCTTCGCAGTGGAAAAGTATAGTCTGCACGCAGGCTCAAGTTAAGTTACATTCATCACAATCATCGTTGTCCACACATGGTGAAAAGAGGTAGCACCCGCTTTATTCATAATCCTATTAGAAAAGGCAAAAATATCAGTTTCTGTTCATATCCAGGCATTATCTCTTCAGTCTTTTAGGCTAAGCTCAGAAAATAAAGGTTCTCGTATGATTTACCGTCCAGCCTCATCATGTTTCGCCAGCAGCGAAAAGCGGGAAAGAGAGCACTGCTGGTCTACATTTCTTTATCCACCAGCCACAGACTAAATTGCACGATTTACAGTCATCCTCTTTGATACATGGAGAATATAGGTAGCATTTTTCATCGGCATCCTACAAATAAACATAGTGCGATTTGAAAAGGGTACTATGAGACCAAACGCACAATGACAATCTCATAAAAAGCTCTATTTAATACATCAGACATTTAAGAAAATTTTGTTTCGATGCAATATTTTCATTTAACCTCCTCGACAGTGCGCAATTCGGAGAAACAACACTTCTAAGTTTCGTCTTCACACCTGTGACTTGTTTGTAACCCAAAAGCAATCTTGTAAGCAGAGAAGGAAAGAGATAGCAAATCTGTTTGATTTTAGGCTTGTGTTGTGTTGTGTTGTGGTGTGTTGTAGAACCTCGAGTATTTTAGTTGTGAAACTTGCGGGTACAAAGAACATTTCGAACACAATTTTGCATAAAATTTCTAACCCAAGTGTCGGCCAAAAGGATCACAAAATAGCCATTAAACATGACGCATATCAAGAATCTTCAGGGATGGATAGGTTAGAACACAGGAAAGCAAAGCATAGCCATCAAATCTTCAAAAAGGATTGCACGAATGGTTAATGCATCCTTCGTTTGATTTGGTTTGAAAGAAACTTCAGGTACTTTGCTATAATGGTATATCGGCAATCTTTGACATCTTGATTATTTTCAAAATTACAGTGCATTTCTTTTTCTTGAAAGAATTCATGAAAAACTTTAAAAAGATTAAAATCATTTTAAATTCTAAATTGATAGAGAAAAAACGGTACAATCTTCAAGAAAACCACAATTTATGAAGGTCTATAATATGGAGGTAAGCAAAAATCTGTAGATTTTCTGGTTTACGATTTAGCAATTTGACGACATCACAACCTAAAAAAACTAGTTTAAACATAGAAAAAAACTGTAATTCTGAAAATAATCAAGATATCAAATATTTCCAAAAGCTATTATAGTAAAGCACAAGAAGTTCCGTTCAAGCCATTAAATCAAACGAAGGATGCATTAACCATTCACCATTCTTGCAATCTTTTTTAAGATTTGATGCCTATGCTGGAAAGCAAGAGACTCTTGTGATGAGTTGGGTTAAAATACACTTACGCCTTCGTCTTCTACATCTTCTGAAAATTCAGAAACCTCTTCTGTGTAGCTGGAACATTTCAACGTCCTTGGGTTGCATTGCTTTTGACATGGTGAACAATCTTCGTCACTACGACATCGATAATATGGGAGAAAGCAAGATTTTTCCATCTGCAACAAAAAAAGAGCAAATCCTTTATTCTTCAATTGACATTGAACTAAAAGTCTGTCTCATATTAGATGTCAGGCCTTTAGTCAATTGTCAAATAGATCGTAGTTAAATTCTTACCCAAAACTCTTTAATTCAGGGGTGTCGCCAGAACTAAAAAATGGGGTGGACTTTGTAAAGAATTAACTCCTGAAAGGTATATCCAGCCATTTATACACCGTTTTTGCTTAGGAATAAATACCACCCTTAGAAAAATGGGATGGACATGTCCACCCCAGTCCATCCCCTGGCGACGCCCTTGCTTTAATTGTTTCTATTCGCAGATATTTTCGCCTGATATCTAACGTGGGACAGACTTTAGATATTGTAGGTATCCGTTACTAAATCTCACAAAATAGGGAAATTGATCGTCTGACACTGAATACATTGTACCTACTTTCATTTTAAAGGATTGCAACCCAAAACACTTATAGTTTCCAGCTACCCCAATAGATGCCAGCTCTCACAGGATAAGTCAAAATAGCCCGTCTCTAGAAATCTAAAATCTTGGACTTCTAACATGACTGTCCACCAACTTGAAATAGCGAACCAGAGTTTCGGATTGAGAGAAAACTACATCTTTCTCGGTACAATAATTTTGTCTCGGAGAGAGCTTGAAACAACATCCAGAAGATTGCCTATGATTGCGACACTCGCTAAGAAGAAACAGATAAAAAGAAACTCAACCGTACCATGACTCTCTCTTCAAGTAATTCGTTTTGCTGTAAATCTTCTTCCATTGGTAAACAGAGTACAAATTTCAGAAGGACGATACATAACGTCTTTATCAGCAGTAGTCTTGAGCTGGGAAGCATCATTATCATCATTTCTAAGGAATAAAAAGATCGAACTTAAGAATAATAAAGCAGAAATTTCGTCCAAATAACTTTGTCTGACACCGGTCACTCTCAAAAGGGCACAATTAAACTTCTATTCCCATGCCTAAAGCTTCAAGCATTACCAACGGCAAATCTCAAACAATGATGCACATGCGATATTTTCTTTTCCTCAAGTTTTCCTCCCCCGTAGAGGTCACACCGCAGACTAATCCATGCGGTTTTAATGGGGTCCTTTAGACAATATTTATGTCATTAGTATCAAGAACAAACTTTAAGCAGTGGCGGACACAAGGGGGGCGAGGGGGTGCAGTCGCCCCTCCACAATGTTGGGTATAACAAAGAACTTTTGTTTGAAAACAATAGATCTAAACAATGCTTTTTAACTGAAACAATAGCTTCGGCCACCCCAATATTTAGCAAAGTGTCCGCCATTGATTTTAAGAAAATAGCTCTGCTGCTTAAAATAAAAGTAAATTTCAGACTGCGCAGAACAGACGTTAGACTTATGGACTTCCACACATATTAGTATTACTGTATTATGGATGGATTTTAAAGCATCGAAGACTATCAAACTACGAAAAAATGAAATTTTCTTAAAAAAACATGTTCGTAACAAACACGATAGCAATGATCAAGGGCGCCTATACCTTGTATGAATTGGATTTATTAGCAGTCCTGTATTCGTGGGAAGGACTGCAATTGCTCCGTGTACTATGTCACGAAACAACACTGTGAATAAAACAAATTCATACAAAGTAGGCCCCCTTGCAACGATCTGTAAAAGAAAAATCTCTTTTTCTAGCCTTTATGTTTCGGTACGGGATTTCAGGTGTTTAAAAGTGCTTGATTGATTATTAAAAAAACATTTGCTCACCGTTTGACTGTCGTCTTTTATCTCTGTTCTGTTATTCTTGAAACTGCTCGAATAATGGTTTCTTAAAGTTACTGTTCTTGCATACAACAGACTGAAAGCATCATCAGTTGCAAGTTTTCACGTCCGTTTTTAAAGATTTTGCAAAACAGCTGCCTTTAAAGATTTTGCAAAACAGCTGCTTAAAATTGCAAAAAGATCTCTCTATATTTCATTCATAAACGAGATGCTGCATTGCACAAAGCAAAAACGCAATAAATTATGTCAATTGCCGGTTTATTTTATTGCTTACTAAGGATTTTTCTAATCGGGATGCGATAGCTGGCAATTAAAAATATCTTCAATGAAAATTAGGCGGTAAAGTGTTTCCGTGTGGTGATAAAGAGATAAGCCACGTGAATTTACTGTGGTTACAAAATCCTTTGTCTCGAATTACAATACTAATGAAACAGATTTGTTGACATAAAATTCATGCCGTATGCTTACTATCAAGTACCTTCAGACTTATCACATAGTTTATATCTATCGCACCTGAACTGAATTGCATATGGTGTCTCGAATTACAATACTAATGAAACAGATTTGTTGACATAAAATTCTTGCCGTATGCTTACTATCAAGTACCTTCAGACTTATCACATAGTTTATATCTATCGCACCTGAACTGAATTGCATATGGTGCATATAGCCGCGATACTGCGCGAATGTAGTAAATTCCTGGTGACGGCAGGCATGCAAGTTTCCATAGGCGTAGGAGTCAGGGGGCAAGGGGAGCTACAGCCCCCCAACGTTGGAAAAATTTACAAAAATTGGCCAAATTCGGGCAAAAATCCGACTTAAATCGGGCAAATTTTAGCAAACAATGGACTTTTTATCGGCCAGCCCCCCCAGATGTTATCTTCCCGTACGCTTATGGGAGTAGACTTAGTTGTGGAGTAGACTTGTCCGTTTCCTTTCGTTTCTCCTTCCCGGAGTCCTCTTCATGACTTACGCCCCCACAGATGTCATTATGTTTTATTGAGCGCTGATAGACCACGGAATAGATTTAGAGCAAGTCTAGTTGGGGAGGAAACTGCTTAACTTTCCAATTACAGGGAGTCAGTTTTAAGGAAAATTTTCATTGACAGCCAAAGCCAACTTAATTTTGAAATAATCTCGCCGTTTTGCGGTGCTCCTGCCTACAATTTATTTCATTTATACTTCATTGCCAGCATCTTCGGATCCCGACGAGCGTCGTTGGTATAGTGGCCTTTCCTTTTTTAATGTAACTTTGAAGCTTACCTGCAACTTGAAGTGCGCTACCAACCTCGTTCCCATGACCCAAAAGGAGGCTGTTTGACATAGGAAACTGGCCCTCGGAACCAGGTTGGTGCGCTACTTTGCTGCCGAATAAAGACTTTCTTAAAAATGATTGTCCATGGATTTTGCCGCAAATATACGTTTCTATTTTTAGGGGAGAGTTAAAGAAAGCGATTTTTGATTAATCACTCATTTCAGTGAGACACTACATATCCATACTTTATAGTGAAGTCTAAAAGGGTAAGTTGAAGCCTCGAAGCGATGAAGAATTTGATCTTTTACAAACTGGTTGCTAGATCTTCGCAGCACGATTTGCAAACAATGAAAACATTTTTTTGGCTCATTTGATAGACTGAAATATCAGCATCATACCAGAGGAGCTCGACAATTTATATTCTCCAATTTGGGAAATTTTTGCCGATTTGGTAAGTACAGGTTTTTTCAGCAGAAATCGGGATACAAATACCGACCACATGACTCTGTTATTGCAAGATTTCCCAGATAAATATCATTAATTCGTAAACATCAATTTACAATTCTTCTTATTCATACAGACGACATGTCACGTGACTTGACCAATTCGCGCTCGAAAATCCAAGTTGGGTAAATGAAGCCATTACAAAGTATAGCGTCGCACTGGGATTTCGAGAGTGTCTCGTTTATTTATCGCAATAAATAAATTCAAAAAACTTGGAAGCTGTTCAAATCCTTCCAAAACTTTGGCGGATAGATAGGCGAACGTCGAAAAGGAAGGTTGACTTCAAAGAAGCGACGAGCAACTCACAACTGAGGGAGATTGTGCCGCTGTTTACAATATTATCGTCGCAAAGGCAAGTTTCTCACAGCTTTCTTGGACTAAATTTATAGTTTCCTTTGAAGAATAGCTTATTCATGCAATTATTTCATTGATTTGGGTCTGACTGCCGATTGCTACATATCCTTTCCTTATTCACTATCGCAAGGGAGAATATAAGAGCTATTTTATGCAACTTTTTGCAAATTTCCTATAGAAACCTATGGAAATTTTCTGAAGATTTACCCCAAAACAAGATGGCGTCGTGTTTTTAACGCTGCTGTGACGTCATGCCGTCTGTATGGATACCAGTTAGTTAATAATTTGTCCAGGATAACAAAAATCTAAATCACAGTGGAGCTGAAACTACAAAAATATAAAGAAAATCTTACGAAGTATTATAATGATTGTGCATAAGGATGAAAGGCAGGAAAAAGCTATTAAAGTGCTGCAAAAAGAAGAGAAGAATAATATTTTGGTGAAGGGACATTCTGGATTCTCCCAAATTACTCAGTTAAGTAGCTTGATACAATAAGAAGGCTCAAGAAATATCACTGCTGAACGTGACAAAAACAGTGCCAGAAAAATTTCAGGAATTGAAGGCCATGCTTTCAAATCTTAGGAACAACTACGATAGTGACAAAAAAAAAACTTCTCATACTATGCCTCCAGGAATCAACCCCAACTGAAAAATGTCTTGCTTATAAAAATTTCGAGATGTTACTTGGTCATTTTGTGCCACGGCTACTTTCTGATCAGTCGGTTCGAAAAATATAACGAATCCTTCTGTTTGGAATCAGAATTACAATCACACTCTTTTAAAGGTTCATTTTTCCAAGTTGTTTTCATATAGTTGGCATCGAGTTGGTACGTTCATTTCTAATTAAAAGATCTAGAACATGACTTCGTTCGCAATCTAAAGCTAACATCTAATTCCATTTTAAGTACCTTGCATATTTCAAGCTCCAACCGTAAAGTTATCTAAAACTCCAACAGCAAAGCTATCTTACGATCACTTTTACGACGAGATAACTCGAGGGGCAAATCACTTCTCAAAATCGCGTACGTGATTTTTGTGATTTTAAAATCACGTGATTTTTTTCTGTGATTTTTTTGTGATTTTGTGATTTTTTGTGTGATTTGTTGTGTGATTTGTTGTGATTTTTTTGTGATTCTGTGATATTTTTGTGATTTTGTGATTTTTTTGTAAGTTTTTGTGTGATTTTTGTGTGATTTTTAAGTGATTTCAATGAAGGTGTACGAAAAAAAAATCAGTGATTTGCCCCTCGAGATAACTCTCATAGGATGCCCGTGTGCGAACTTCTTACTCAGTTAGATAAGCTTCAATAACCTTACTAACCGAAATACTAGCCAAGTGCCCAAAATGCAAGTGCCTTGAAGTTAAAGGGAAATTAAAGCTAAAATAATTTCCCCTGTATCAGCTAAGTAGAAACTAATCGAATAAAAAAAATCAAGTCAACGTTATGAATGAAAAGAATGTTCTTACAGAAGTCTTTGATCATTGATTTTTCTCTGCCTTGCATATCCCCCATTTATTAAAGCTTGAGAAACTTCTCCAGTTCTTCATTTTCTATTGCTGCCTCGAAGGCTGCGAAATCCTATCGAAAGAAAACAAACAGCAGTGTCAGTGTTACTGTTAAAACGCTGCTTAGCCACATTCGAGTTGTATCTTTTGGCACCTTTGATGGTGGCTTCATGAGGCGATAGGATGCAGCCCCCCCCCCCCCCCCCCCCCCCCCCCCCCCCCCCCCCCCCCCCCCCCCCCCCCCCCCCCCCCCCCCCCCCCCCCCCCCCCCCCCCCCCCCCCCCCCCCCCCCCCCCCCCCCCCCCCCCCCCCCCCCACCCCCCCCCCCCCCCCCCCCCCCCCCCACCCCCCCCCCCCCCCCACCCCCCCCCCCCCCCCCCCCCCCCCCCCCCCCCCCCCCCACCCCACCCCCCCCCCCC
>REGM01000007.1:409185-435207 GCA_004194415.1 Aurelia aurita
TGTATCAAACTGATGTATCTTGAATTTCAAAGCTCCGGTTCAAACGGCTCCAAACGCACACGCACACCAAAAAACCCAGAAACCACAGCAAAAACAACTAACTGGTTTTCAGCATTAAGCATGGTTTGCTAAAATATAAATTATTACAATTAGCAAATAAGAAACTCAAAAAGACGAAGTACAAGAATATTAAGAAACTATTGGCCTATTCTTTAGTCGATACAAGATTTATAAACACTAGGGGCAACAAATAATGTCAATAATAAGTCCATAATAACGTTCATAAATAGAGTAACTCGCTACAATAGTGTTCAAACAAAACTGCAATTATCTAACAGCAAAAAATGTCTAAAGTCAATAAGTCGAACTCACAGACTGTTTGTCCCTGTTACATCACACGGCCTAGCCAGACTTCATTCCTCCAATAACACAGCAAACGATAGCGTTCTCTTGCACCACGGCTTTCTTGCACTTTGAGTCTTTCAGCTTCTGCCCCAAATTTACTTTGCATCGCTTTTATAACAGTGAACAAACAATAGTCCCAAAGGGGCAAAACTCACTGGTAAATATTCCCTAAGTCTCATAGGTCAAAGTTACAAGGGGTTGTTTGCAATAAACTTTGCACAATACACTAAGCTCCATTCAACATAAAAGCTTCTTTGCTGAGTCAACTGTGATAACAATCGTTGTGGTTAGGGCTCACTGGAACAGCCAATTAACAAAATATTAAAATGTGAAAATATCAGATGGGTGGTAAGACACCATTACACATTTATAAGACTAATTTCATGGTGTTACATGACCTGTCAACTATACCTGCATCCATCATTGAGAGTGTCATGAACTTAATTTGAAAGTGTCAAATTTTTTTATTTATCAGAATGGGTGAAAAGACACCATTACACATTTATAAGACTAAATTCATGGTGTTACATGACTCTGTCAACTATACTTGCATCCATTATTGAGAGTGTCATGAACTTAATTTGAAAGTGTCAATTTTTTTCATTTATTGCACTCTTGTAGATAATTCTCATTGTTTAGGGAGGTAATGTGCGCACATCTGTTCTTTGAAGTTTGCTCAAAATTTTGTCTTAACATTTGGCTCGAGTGGACATGTTTGGTCAAATTTTTGCTTGCATTTTTTCTCAAGCATTTGCGCTACCTTGCTGAATTTGCAAGAGTAACCTAGTGGTAGAATGATCACCTCCTAAGTGGAGGGTCATAGGTTCAAATCCCAGCCGAGTCATACCAAAGACTTTCAAAATGGTATTCAGTACCTCATCTGGAGTTGGACTGAGAAAACATGGTTTTTGGACAAGGGATAGGAGTTGTGCCCACCCTGCCCACCCCTACTTTGTGAAACAGCGAATTCAAGAGCGTCACCAGCCCTAAAAAAGTGGGGTGGACATGGACATACTATGGAACTAAGTTCTGAAAGGTATAGGTACACCAAGCATTTTTTACACCATTTTTGCTTTGAATAAATACCACCTTGAGAAAACTGGGGTGAACATGTCCACCCCCTGGTGAGGCCCTTGAGAGAATGAGAAAGGAGCCTTTGGGTTGCCTCTAACTGTGGTTGACCCTCCTTACAACTTTACTACATTGCCCTGTTGTTTGCAAGGCCACAAATTGAGGTTTAACTTTTGATCCTGAGGTACATACTCATTTCAGTCTTTTCGGTCTAAAAAGAGTATTACCTCAATCAAAGAACTGAATGCACGCAGTAGCTGCTACCAATTTCTCTCTGCATCATATTTATTACTTTTCAAGAGGATAATTGTTTCACACATAATAGAGATTTAAAAATAATAGGCTTAGCTGTTTAAGACTGCATAGGCTGCTGATCTTCAGAAATTATTAATGGAAATTCTTTTAATTTGGTATTCAAAATTAATTTCTAAACCAAAGTTAAGCACACTCAGGCCACAATAGGCAAGGAACATGCCATGCTGCAGTAAAATACTATTTCTAGAATAAAAAATTTAAAAAGCCAAAAGGCTAACAGCATCTGTTTGATGAAAGCTTCAAACTTGTTCGATTTGATGCTCAAGAATAACCACATAATGTCAAAACTCAACATGTTAGTATCAACTTGTCCTTGAAATGTCTTTTCGACATATCTAGTTGTTGCTGTAATGTGAGACAATCTTTTAGGTGCTTCTTACAAGAATTGTACACAAGTAGTGTAATCAGCAGTCTAATTTAAGAAAAAACACTTGATGTGGTACTCGTACCAAATGAAAATGGCAAGAAGCCTACCTTTTTGGCCTTGCGTTCATGGTACTGGTACAAAATTTGACAATACTTTACTCTGTCAATTCTAACTTGCATTTACATGAGTGGTGGGCCCAGGGAAGGACCCAGCCTGAAGTTGAAGGGAGGGAACCTGCAGAGAGGGCGCCAACATTATAATAGAAAGTAAGTGTGCCGAGGCATGCGAAAATTTTTGTCCT
Organism: Aurelia aurita; assembly: GCA_004194415.1. Lineage (NCBI taxonomy): Eukaryota > Metazoa > Cnidaria > Scyphozoa > Semaeostomeae > Ulmaridae > Aurelia > Aurelia aurita. The sequence continues at coordinate 411,645 of REGM01000007.1, forward strand.
TCTGGTTAAGAAAATTCTTTGGTTTTCCTGCTAGGTAACACCTTGATTAGTATATTTTCCCCATATTCTGATCGAAAAAGTTAAAAAAAGTGCGTTAGGGTTATGATGTGGGTGCACCTGTAACAAAAAGGGGGCCCCAAGCTGAGTTTTCATCATGAAAGGAGGGCTGTTGCCCCCACTTGCCCCTCCTAAATCCACCACTGGGTGGGCTAGCCCAGCTAGGTGAGATCTGCGAGGCCTGAGAATGGCAGCTTAGTGAGATCTGAGCAAATAAAGATGATAAAGAGGATAGCCCAGGGAAGTGGGCTGGAGTATTCCTTCCATGTAAATGTTTGTAAAACACAGCCACTTAGGCAAGCCAGCCTGCTTTGCCAGGCTGGCCCACCTCATGTAAACAGGCCCTTAGAGACTCAACAATTTTCTAAAATGAGAAGAACTTTGTTGATGTAGATATGTTTTTGGCTTCTTTGATTTGTAATAACATTTATCAATTTTACCATAACTACAGTTTTCCATAACTATAAATATTTTCTGCTTTGACACAAAGTCTGTCAAAACATTAATGACACATTGCAGGTTTCCTGGCTTCCTTGTTTCTGGTTGCCTCCTTATAACATAATATTTGCTATATGTGGGATGTCTGTAGTTTCCAGACAACTTGGAAGTTAGCTAGACTGTCCAGTTTACAATAAGAATAGATTCTGGGGTGAGAGACCAGGAAGTTTATCAAATTTCGGTGGTTGATTTATCAACTTCAAGAAGGCTTCCAACATTCCCAAAAACCAGGAGATAGACATAAATGCTATTTGATAAGATCTGGATTTGACATGGAGTGCAGGGAGGGGGTGCTTGTAATTTGAATAGGGCAGCTGATGTGTTATTATTTGGAGTTGAAATTTGACCATACCTTACATTTAGCTGATTGGTTATATTAATGTGAGCTATTTTTCTTGGTTTTGAAAATTCACTTGTTTCCTGAAAATTGGTTATGAGAATGTTGTTTTTACTTTGTTAGCTGTGGCTATATTTACACAGGCATGTAAACAAACTTGAAATGATATTTCTTTATGACACCAATTATTTTGGTGAACTGAACTGGGTCTCATTTTATGAACAAAACAATAGGGAAATGCTTTTCAGAAGGGAATGGTCCTCTTCTGTGGTCTTTAGTTTTCTGTCATAAATATAGTCAGGTCAAAAATAGACTGGCTTGTTATTTTCTGGGTCTGAGAATCTTAATAAAGTCTAGAATCCAGAAGTGAATATTGATGGTGAATTCCCAATGGCAATATGGATGAAAATAAAAGTTAATTAAAAAAACTAAAAATCTAGTCGATTGAAGTGAAAAAAGAACCGAATTTTCAAAACCAAATTCCAGTTTCACCCTATTAGATGTCGTACTCGTATTCTAACTACTATGTTATTATCCAAATGATAAAAAACATTGGACTTGGCCCAAATCATCCTTCGCTTCGCTCTTCTACTTTCTCTTGCGAAAGAAATTTTTCTTGCAAAGACTCCATGCTGCTATGCTTCGGTGCTTAGCTTTAAACCATTTATCAGCAACTTTGTAGTTGCAATACAACTTTGAAGCTAAGATAACAAAAGAAATTTACCTCAAACAGGCGCGCCTCTTCAATTCAGCATGATAAACAATATCTGGGTTAGGCCCTCACTGCAGTTGCAAACAACGACGTAAATATCAACGAAAAAAAGTCTTGAATACTCACATTCTGATTGCTTGAGACGGTGGAATAGTAAAGCGTTATCTTGGCAGGCATTTTGGCGTTGTTTCGATGGTAGTTGGTAGATAACTTTGAAATAAATGTGCAGAAATTTTGCACGCCTCCTTTATCTTTGATGAAGTGAACTGCAAGACCAGGAAACAACTGCCGTTTGTTACTTGTATCCCTGTGCTCTTTGTCAGAAATCGGGGGGGCGGTGCTGGCGAAGGGGGCGGATGTTTTCCTATTCTTGAGGGGTGCAAGAGGGATTTTCCGTCAAAATAGCGACGAAATTCGACATCAAACGAGGATTATGGTAACAAGGCATTTTCATTACATTTTAACTTAATTTCTTTCGTTTCTGGGTTGCGTCAATGTTTATGTATTTGGCTAGGCAACCAAAGGTCATACCATATCAACACAACCATTAAATCCCGCAACAGGCTTTCTTCTCGAAGGTTTTAAATTCCAAGAAAGCCTGAGCAACAGTACCAAGGCAACTGCTCAAACGAGGAAAAAAATTCAAGCTTCTATCAAACTTTAGATTGGTATAGGTTTTCTTACAGATTTCGAAATAAGCTTATTTTCTAATCATCCAAAGGGCGTGGTTAAAAGATTCCCTATTTCTTCCTTCGCAATATGAGCTCATTATCAAATTGTCCATCATTAGATCCCTTTATGGTCCCTTTCCAAATGTCTCCTGAACTGTACATTTAAAAATCTTGCCTCTTGGTCTCTCACGTGCAAGAATTTCGTGAAGAGAAGTTTGCTCGACCATAATTTGATAGAAACTACTGGAAATAAAAATACGATATTTATCAAATAATTGCTTTTTCTTTGAAATTACTGCTGCCATAATTTATAATTTCATTAAATTCATCAAACTAAATGTCTGAATCTTGGAAAAGATCGAGAAAACGCGTGATTTCGTAGGCATTTCTGCATTAAAACTTTAGAAAATCTTTTGGAATTTTTTGGAAATTTAGGGAGCCAGACTGACTGCGTGTTCCTTTGGCAATCAAAACAATCAAGATTTCATTCAAATTCAACCATCCGGATCTAAATGCTTTGAACTGAAACAATGTTTAAATCTTAAAAAATACAATCATGATTGTTTTGATTGCCAAAGGAACGCAAGGAAAGTCTAGTGAACCAGACTACGTTAAAGGCTCTTGGGCAACCGGCATGCATTGTGATCGTTTGTTTTATATTTCGTTGATTTTCATGTAGCATGAAATTAGGCCACCTTTGCAAAGAGGGCTACAATGCATGCCGGTTGCCCAAGAGCCTTTAAATTTGACCCCAAATCTATAATCCAATTATATTTAACAACTGAAATACTGCAGTCTGCATCGACTTGTTCCAATTGGTTCCAGTCAGCTCTCCATAATATATATGTTGTCTTTCAAAATATCGTTGACGGCAATAACCTCTGTAACAATGCTTAGAATGAATTCCGGCAGAGAGGACATGTGGACTTGTTGCTTGTGCTGAACCATTTGTACTGAAAGCAGACAAAGTTTTTTTATTTGGAGACAAAATGATATAGGCCAGGGCAGCTTCTAAGGATTTGTTACTAGTGGGGAATCCATTGCAAGGGCAACTAAAGATATCCCTACAGAGAATTTTACAAAATCAATAAAAATAGTGATTTTCTTGTACTATCGAGTCTTCTATCAAACCTGTCTTCAACCTACATTCATGGTTATTCTAAAGAAATCTTTTTACTGGAAAGGGCACCTCATTGGTGGGGAAAATAGGTCATTATGAGCATGACTGGTGGGGACATTGTATGTTAAAAGATGCCCTGATATAGGTAGCTAATGTAAATTACTGGCAGTCGAAAGTATTTAACTCCAAAGAAACCGTGTAGTATACAAGATTCAGGCTTAGACACGTTTCTTCTGATTCCTTAAAGTAAGAGTAAGTACGTCTCAGAATAGACTTCAAGCGAGAAAGACATTAAACAGCGAATAAGAATAATTACAGTCGATATCCGTCATTTCTGAAATTGAAATCTGTTCGAGAAATCAAATGTTCGAGATAGCGGGCAGTCGAGCCAATGTAAGATGTAATCAATTTGGCAAAAGTAGTTTTGTTTTATCGCATCTGTTTTGAGACGGAGTTTAAACTGTTCGTTGCTGTAAAAACTTTCAAAACATTTATCACATCTAAAGCCTACGGTCTAAGGTGCCACATCAAATAGAACTTAGAACTTTCACCAAACCACAAGACTTTCCTTCAAGAAGCACCAGTAAACGTTCAACTGAATCTCAAAATGAATCTTCTACTCACCAAGCATGCAGAATGATATTTCTTCTTACAAACTCTACAAGTTATTGTTGGCAATTGATAATTTGTACCATGGACAACTGAGAAACAGATCATGCATTCTTCAACACCTTCAAATTTCTTGTCAACATTTCTCTTCCATAATGAAAGCCCATCAACTATTGTTCCATTCTGTGACAGGTAAAAATAAACGAAAATTACCAAACTTTAATTTATTGTTGAATATAGACTATTGCCCGCTTTTATAATGGCATAAAGAATATACTTTAGGATGCCCTTATATCTTTCAACGTTTTGAAATATCATTACAATCAAGTCAAACAAATTAGAAACATGGCACCTTAATCTTCACTGAAAGCTCTACTTCACCTGAAACATTGAGTATAATATCGATGTATTATTTTTGAGCTTATTTTACGCTCTTCTAACTTCCCTTCTTTAAAAATACTGGGACCCAAGCTGTTCTTTTGTTTGCCTTCCATTCTCTAAATAACCTTAGCAGTCATCGAGGCATTGCTACGTAAGGCAAACTTTTTCCCTTTGCTTTCATGAGTTTTGGTTTGAAAGCTCTTACGAAGGTGCGCTTAAAAATGAACTTAGACTTATATCGTTCAAAATTTGCATCACTGGATTTTTTCAAGTTTCGATATTTCGAATTAAAAAAAAAAAGCATTCCCCAACAAGAGCACGGAGCGACACCAAGACACTACAACAACATGCACGAAAAATGCCTTTCTCTCCATACTCCTTTAGTAAAAAAGTCTAACAAGTATTTAATGGCAATCATCGAGGAATCAAAATACTGTTATTCCATGCCCTTTCATATCAGTAAGACATTTTTAAAAGCAGCTAATGTTACCTGTTGTGTGAGATACATAGTCAACTGCAACATCCATTGCCTCCATTGTGCACTTGATACCCCTACTCTTTTCCCACATTCAACAACTACAGGCCCAAGCGGGTGACTTTGCGACATTTTAACAACCAACTCCATTGATATTTCTTCAACAGTATACAACGCAACAACCTCTCTTGCAGCTGGCCTCGTTTTGATTGCCATGTTGGTGAACGTCTTTGATGAATTAGATACTTGGTCGATCTCACGATTGCATAGGATCGGTGATGCATAACCAGTTGTGAATCTGATAAATAAACAATATAATCAATGTGAATTTAGAAAATTAAAATTACTGTTACTTAATGCATAAGATTAAAAGGTTTCTTCGATTGTCTCACGGACTGATACAGCAATTCATACCATGATCCTTTTCGTCAAATAAACATTAAGCATATTTTATAGAAGGTGAAGTTGCGGTTTTTAGCGCCAAGCGCTGGGATTGCAGAAGTAGCTAAGCGCTAATCGAGTCCACAACCCCTTGTCATGACGCTCAANGGTGAACGTCTTTGATGAATTAGATACTTGGTCGATCTCACGATTGCATAGGATCGGTGATGCATAACCAGTTGTGAATCTGATAAATAAACAATATAATCAATGTGAATTTAGAAAATTAAAATTACTGTTACTTAATGCATAAGATTAAAAGGTTTCTTCGATTGTCTCACGGACTGATACAGCAATTCATACCATGATCCTTTTCGTCAAATAAACATTAAGCATATTTTATAGAAGGTGAAGTTGCGGTTTTTAGCGCCAAGCGCTGGGATTGCAGAAGTAGCTAAGCGCTAATCGAGTCCACAACCCCTTGTCATGACGCTCAAGAGGTGCTGGTGGGGTTTGAACCCCGTCAGCCTGACGTTCTGGCTGCAAAATCAGTGGATTACAACCAGGGAGATTAAGTCTTAATCTCCCTGATTACAACACGGCGCCACAACACCTTCAAAACTTGGAAACTTGGCTGGTCCTGATTGAAGCGAAAGAGACTTGGGACAGTTAGGAAGAATAATGTCTGCATTAAGTCCATTTGGTTTAATATTGTAAACTAATTGATATTGCAACTCAAAATATCATAAGCTGCTGTCTCAGGAAACTTTGGAAACTGGTGTCGAATCCTACTTTTCCATCAATTTTGAAAAATTATCTGTCACCTTACCTATAGAAACCTCAAGATGAATGAAAATTAAAAAATAATGGCTGAATTTTTCGTGAGTCATTCTGTACTAGGAACTTTATCGGGGACACATAATTACTGGGATATTTTTTAAATTTGCTGTTATCTTACTAAACATATTCCTTTTACACCTGGCTTGATATTGAAGTCTCAAACAATAAACAATAACGCTAAAGATGGCGGCTCCAAAGACTCTGTTGTGTTTTGCTGCAAAGCATGCTGGTAAAAAGCTCCCTGACGACCACCTAACGACTTAAAACTGTCGGTCGGTCTGCCATTTCGACTAGCTAGCTTGAATTCAAATCAACCTTGAATTCGAATGCAACATGGTTCGAAAGGAAACCTTTCCAAAGCTGGAAAAGTAAAGTTTTGATTCGAATTGAAGTTCGAATTACAAAACTTTCCTATTTGTTTACATTGATTACTTGTTCGAACTTTACCACAGCTAGCGAATCGAAACGGCAGACCAAAATTTGTATGTCGTTAGGTGGTCGTCAGGGAGCTTTTTACCAGCATGCTTTGCGCGGCCGCCATCTTTAGCGTTATTGTCTATTACAATGTGAGTCCTTACTAGACTTATTACATGAGTCCTTGTTTTCGCTCCATTCCCCCCTAACCATACCCCCACAATACCTATTCCGCTTCAACTAAGTTTTAGCGGAATATGACTGTAACAATAAATAACAATTCAATTCAATGTAGCAAAACTTTGACTCATATCATCAGTCTAAGTCCTTACCTCTCGATAATACATGCACTCTTCTTGTCCAAATTATTATTACACCATGATCGAATAACTGCTGGCACGCATTCCAAAGCTGACAGGTACACATGGAAGGCACACTGCCTAAGTTCTCGCAGGGATAACGTGTCACCTACAAACAAAGAGAAAAATTAATTTCAGAGCGTTGATAATTATTATAGTGCCACAAGAAACGAAGAAAAAATCGTTCCTTAAAAAATCAAACTTGAAGAATATAGATTCATGGCACAATATTTCTGAACAAAAGCCCTGCGATTTGTTACTTCTTGTAAGCCCGTTCGTTTAAAAAAATTAATTTTTTTTATATTCCATTAAAAAATTTACAAGGCAAATCGTTACCTACAAACTACTTTACAAACACTACAAGGACGAAAGCCCGGGGAGAAATAGACTATGACTACCCCGCGGCCATTACATGGAAAAAGATAAAAACTACCGGGTGAATCAGGACAAATGAACCACCCACCCGAAAAATCGCACCCAAAGAACCACACAACCGATTCGCAAAATTATAAATAAAACATTTTCTATTGGTTACTGGGATTTTCTGCGAGAGATATGACATCAAAAACATCTGTTTCAGTCCATCTACGAGGCTGTTTATCTACCAAGAGAAACTGGACCTAAATTCCTCTTATTTTGGCGAGAAAAACTCTACAGATTCGAAACAAATTTGGAGTACAAAGCACCTTAAAAAAGTATAACTAAATCAACTCCAATGATTAAGGAAGCTACAATTCAATTCAATTCAATTCAATTTTACACTAAGCCACCAACCTTCAATCAACACCGGATCAGCACTCATTAAATGACCTTTATCATGAGGCAATAAGCTGAACAAAATCTTCAGTAAAGTCCCAACCATGTTTCGCTTTCTGAAGTAATTTGCAAACGCCGCTCTTTGATCAGCCTCGGAGGCACGAAACAATCGCAGGGTGATTTGCCAAGATAATAGGTATCCAAGGAAGGTTGCGGAGAGTTCCTTCGAAGGAGTTCTGGTGATATATGATCCAAATGTGAGCGATTCTTCTTGTGTATACGCTAGAAGCATTTCTTGAGATGATTCAAGCACTTCGTTCAATTTGTCTGGCAGCGATCTGAGTTGAAGATGGTAAGAAAGTTATACCGGGTGGGTCAGAAAAAATAATCCCCGTTTGAAATGCCACTGCTCCCTAGAGATCAAAACGATAATATTGACAAACACATTATTTAATGGTTGACATGTTCAAATATAATTCAAAATTTACCTAACTGAAATCGGCCACTCTGTTCTAAAATTATGAGCGATTTTCTGGAGAAAGCCCCTTCAAAAAACCTTCAAAACAGACCTAAAATCACGAGCAAATTTTCCAAATATTTTTGCATTACAGCAATGACCTGCACATGCTTTAGCTAGTGTTATCCTCTTGGGAGGACAAAATCTTGAGAAAACCCCTCATAATTTCAGAACGCAGTGGCCGATTTCAGTCAGGTAGAATTTAGAATTTATTTGAACATGACCACTATTAAACAATATATTTACCAATATTATTGCCTCGATATCCAGGGAGCAGTGGCCTTTCAAACCGGGATTGTTTTTACTGACTCACCCGGTAGAGATTAATGTCGAAGAGTCTGAAATTGACTGAAAAGTATTCTCGGTCAACTTTTTGTTCAGCCTTCTAGGAAGATTGTGCTTGGGGTGACTAGATTAGCAAGAATTTGCTAATGTATAATCTTTCAAATATTCAAAATCTAAGTTAACTGGCTGCAATAGATCAAACACAGAGCTTTGCAAAGTCTTCTATCTGTTCAAGGATTAAAAAAGATGTGAGGTCTTTGATTTAGAAAGCAGAAAGCGATGTCTTTTCATGATTACGGTAAAGTCATGCAAAATGACAATGATCAAGAAATTGTTTAACACAGACAGGAAGGAGGATAAAGATAATTGAAAATAAATCTAAATCAATTACAACTGAGAAAACAAGAATGTAATGTGACTTTACTATTTAGAAGGTCACTGTATAAGCTTGCTTTTTCTTGTTACACTATGCGCATAAAGAAACATATAATTTGCTCATTTAATTTATGTGTGATATTGTTCTCGTTTTTTGCGTCACATCTTGTCTGAGCCGCCATGTTGTTTTGAATGACTGACTGCCCTCTCCCCCACCTAACCGCCTCCGCATAGCGCTTCGTAGTGTGATAACACAGTCACTGCGAAGCACTATGCGCAGGCGGTTCAGGGGGCGGTCAGTCATTCAAAACAACATGGTAGCTCAGACAAGATTTGACACAAAGAATGAGAATAATATCACACACAACTAAGGTGAGTAAATTATATGTTTCTTTATGGGCATCGTTACATCTCTCTGTTGCTGTGAGTTTATCTTATCAATTATCAATATAAAATAAAGAATTCAAAATTCAATTTCTCACCTTATGGTATCACACTCATCTCCTTCTACAGATTCTATGGTCATTGATGTTAGTGTGGATGGAGAGACAACCATTATTCTACGACAAAAAGCCATCAACGATTTCAGTAGCATACTAGATTAATAATTAATATGTAGGAAATAGTAGTTGGTTTAAAGTCCCTTTTACTTCTTGGATCTCAAGGAAAACTCACTTAAAATCTAGCAAGTGGTCGTCTAGTTGGGCATTATGGGCTCTGTTTTCATACAGAAGTATTCTTATCCCTTCACATATCAATAAAAGCCATCAACACCTGCTTTCAGATTCTCCTTGAAGTATGCAACGTCATACAATAACTGAAAGATGAAATGCTGCTAATTTAAGACCAAAATTTTGATAAAGAGGCTGTTTGCGAAATGGTTGATGAGTGGTCTGTCCGACACGGATTGATTTCTTAAATTATAGGGAAACATTCAAGTCCCATATACATTACAAATAGCCGAGAAGCGGACTCTGGTCCGGTGAGACCGAACTGCCCAACACGAAAAACTACCCAGTTGATATTTTGGCCTTAATTAACAAAAGCAATTTCGTGTCGGAAGGATAAATGATCAACCATTTCGCAAATAGCCTCTAAAGCTAATAACGACGACAGCTTTCAAATCATTGGCAAAGAAAGATCGTCTTTTCATGTAGCTATTTTGGAATCAGCCCATATAAAGGCCAAAGAAAAATACTTGCAACCCCAACAAAATTGTCTCAACATACTTGCAAAGAAGTGCAAAGGCGACGACTTGCAGACAACTGCTGTCTGAGGTGAGCTGTTTAGTAAGTAGGACCACGACATTTTTCAATCGCTCGATCTCATTGTCATCCAAACTCCCTTCTACATGTTCCGTTCCTTGTTGAATGGCTCCGTGTTGTAGTTGCTCTTCTACTGTCTCTTTATCAAGCATCATATCCAAGAGAACTATCGGTGGTATTCCAATAAGGCAACTGCATACTGAGTTGAGGAGATGTGGGATCGTTCGTCGAGATATTGATGTTTGCTTTTCCTGATTTGTTGAGATGGCTGCAAGAAAATTAGAAAAAGTAAGTGCAACAACCAAACCTAATAAACTACTTATTTCTACGAGATGGGTGAACAACGATTCGTATTTGGGTGGCACAAATGGAAAAGATAAAAATGTGGGACATCGTCTTCACATAACGTAAATTCTTCAAAGACGAGGCTAAGTCACAAGAGCTTTCTGTTCACAAATCGATTAGTGATTTCAATAAAAGGGATTCCTAAGGCCAATTGATTGAGCTGAAAGTGCAGATATACCAAGATGTTGTGGCGCAGTAGTGTAATCCTCTGACTATGCAGCTAGAACAGTTCAGGCGGACAGGTGTCGTTTCAAGAAAAAATCTGCTATACTCGTGATAAAAATAATTTTGAAAACGACATTTCTCTTTTCTAATTCGTATCTGTTTCTATAAATGTAATAAATCCAAGGAAAACATACATTTATGCATTCAAAAAAGAAGCAAAACCATTAAAACTTACACAGAAACTCTTTATACAGCATGTGGATACCCTTATAAATTGCAGGTGTGAAGAATTCTTGCCATTCTGAAACTACTTTATCAGAAATCCTCCGTAGGTTTCCGGAATGCCATTCTTCGTTTATGAACCAAGGNTGTAATCCTCTGACTATGCAGCTAGAACAGTTCAGGCGGACAGGTGTCGTTTCAAGAAAAAATCTGCTATACTCGTGATAAAAATAATTTTGAAAACGACATTTCTCTTTTTTAATTCGTATCTGTTTCTATAAATGTAATAAATCCAAGGAAAACATACATTTATGCATTCAAAAAAGAAGCAAAACCATTGAAACTTACACAGAAACTCTTTATACAGCATGTGGATACCCTTATAAATTGCAGGTGTGAAGAATTCTTGCCATTCTGAAACTACTTTATCAGAAATCCTCCGTAGGTTTCCGGAATGCCATTCTTCGTTTATGAACCAAGGTGCTCTGACTTTAAGGGACGGAGTGATGGTACTCGTAGAGAAGTCAATTGCACCTATAGGAATGATAGATTTCGTTTTAATACGCGCAAAGCACTGACTGGCAAGACCAATCAGGAAGACTAACTTTTTAACAAACAGGATAATAATTTAGATGACAGATACACACGTACAATAAAATAAAAATTACAATGTAAACAAACAAAATGAAAATTGGGCAATATTATGCTGCGCAATATTTTAGTTCGCCCTTGAACGATCTTCTTTCGATAATTCAAAAAATGACAAGCTTTAGAATCTTTAGGCATCAGTTCCGTGATTATACAATTGCTACTAAATGAATATTAAATCCGGCTCATCATCGTCCACCTCAACATTTTTTCTACAGCATATTCTATGTCCACCATATTTTACCTATACCTTAATGCTAATTTCCAGTCAGTGGAATTTTCCGAAACCAAGCTGTTTTGGTTGTTATGCAAAGGATACCATTCATGAAAGCAGGCTGTAGGTTCTTGGATTATAGGTTCTTAAATTTTCACAACAAAGTTTTTGTACAAAGATGTTTCTTTGTTTACAGTCTTTAAATATCTCTGCTTACAATCAAAATTCTGTGATAGAGGATTGAACATTAGCAATGTGGTGAAATCAGACTTGTTTAGGCCTTTAGATGATCAAGGAGAAATATCATTTTTTTCTATTTTACTCGATAATTAAATTAAGGTTTCGGATTGTCACAGTTAACAACTATATCAATGCATTTGTTCTTCCAAATACAAAAATCAGGGTGAAAAGGNATGCAAAGGATACCATTCATGAAAGCAGGCTGTAGGTTCTTGGATTATAGGTTCTTAAATTTTCACAACAAAGTTTTTGCACAAAGATGTTTCTTTGTTTACAGTCTTTAAATATCTCTGCTTACAATCAAAATTCTGTGATAGAGGATTGAACATTAGCAATGTGGAGAAGTCAGACTTGTTTGGGCCTTTTAGATGATCAAGGAGAAATATCATTTTTTCTATTTTACTCCATAATCAAATTAATGTTTCGGATTGTCACAGTTGAGAACTATATCAATGCATTTGTTCCTCCAAATAAGAACCTATACGAAAATCAGGGTGAAAAGGTTCTTACATAAAAGAGTAAATATTTAAGACATCAGGCTGTAGGTTCTTATTCGAGGAAGGTTCTTATATCCGGGTTTTTACTGTAGATGTTTATGGTTACAAATAAAGCTGCATTGAATCAAAATGGTATGCCTTTAGTATTAAATATAGAATGTCTTTAATTAACACAACTCACTTATCGACTGTTCAAAAGCTTCACTAACAGATTTGCAAAGATTGAATGCCCAAAATGCAAAAACCATCGCTCGACTGTCGGATGTTAAGTTGCCAACATTCTCCTCGCATGTCTAGAACCAAATGAAAACATTAATTGAGAATTTACTCTGTTCTTAATGAATGTTATGCACCAGGGCATAGACACACCAAATCTTTCAGGTCTATTAATGAATGATTCAAATTCAAAGTCCTACGTCATTGGTATTTTGAAAACGCTTGAAGTTTGAAATAGTAAACTATATTAAAGCAAAACGTGGAGCAGAAAGATTTGAGACAAGTCATTTTGAAACAAAAACTTCTGTTTTTAAAACGGCATAGTAAACTTTACAAAAACTGCAAACCAAGCTGCTAGAGTTGTCACCAACAGCAGCTGTGATGCATCTGCGCTAAAATTAATCAAAAAATTAAACTCGTCTTTTCCTTTTCGGCCAAAATGTCTTTACTTCGTTATTTTTGTAAGAATAAGTGTACTTTTTTGTATTATGTTATAGATTGTAAAGTTTAACACAGCCCCCCTGTAAAGCAGTCCTCACTACTCATCGGGCTACCGTGTATAAATGATGAAAAAATGAAATGAAATTAGAACATTGACTATCATCTTTGCAAATATTGACGGTAGAAATTGACAACAAACCTGTATCCATGATGCTAAACTGCAAAGAATAAAATCCCAATGAATACCATTCTGATAACCAGCACCAGACGTCACAACAAAGCTCAGAAGCTTTATTACATTAACATTTAAAGCCATCAGGGAATCCTCAGCTTCTGATAGGTCGATAGAGAACAATAATGCATCTTGGGAATTATCCTTCCAGTTTATCAATTGTGTCATTGTTGTTTTAATCACGTCAGCAAAGTCATGTGACTTTTCTTTATCATTTTGAAGCATGCTTTGCCATCGCATCAAGGCAGTTGTGCAGAGGTCAAGGGTTGAGTTGAATTCTAGGAAAAAAGACTCACCATTTATAAATGTTACAGTATGATCGCATTGCGGGGCATCGTTACTCCTGCACAGCGATCTTGGTTGAAGCACACAGTTGGCTCAATCAGTGCTATAAGCATCTATTGTTTCCAGGTTTCCAGGCAGCAAAATGTCAACTAAAAACCATTTTGGGAAAATAATTTGGTCTTTGACCTACTTGCCAAAAAGAGAAAAATTTAAAGATCAGCCATGTAATCGAATTTTGGTGATTTTTCAAACAGGAGCACTTTTTTGGGACACCCGGTATCATAGCAGAGGATGGGAGCACCAATATTTTCAAACCATTACCTTGAACATTTTCACCAGAAATATCTCCAAGCTTATCAACAAATTGCTCAACCATAGCTCTTGTGATTGACAGATCATCCAAATGTGACAGAATCATCTTCAACGCATCCACTGAATTTATATCACTAAAGTCACGTGACATTGCACAGCCAAGCAGATCATTGATGTACATTTCCGATAGAATCGAAGGCGGCGACATCAAAGAGTATAATTTATTAAAGGATAGGACGTCAAGTCCGCCATTTTCAATTGCTCTAAAAGAAGAAAGAAATGACTTGAATTAAGTTGATCATATCGCAGATCGCAGTCAAAAGGACACAGAGCAAAATTTGTGGGACGACTGCACTTTAGCGGACCAGCTTTATGTCATATCTCTAGGGAACGTATTTGACTAAATAGCCTACTAATCCTAACTAGCCCCTACCTTACCCTAACTAGCCCTAACTTACCCTAAAACCCCTTTTCCAAAACCTAACCCTGACCCTAACCCTTACCCCATGACACATAACTTGCCGATTTTGAAAGCTGGTCCGTTAAAGTGCAGACTAGCCAAATTTTTTCAACTTAAAAATGTTAGAACTGAACAAATCAACAAAAGAACGACCAACGCAGTTCTTCGGGAGCTTGGTAAATGAAGGAAATGTTTAAAGTAATTATACAAGCCTTTGCCTAACAACCAAGCAAACAATACTTAAAACATCTTTTGTTTTTGCTTTTCACAGATCATGTCGTCTATGTGGTAGTAAATACACATATCTTCACAAACATTATTTGCCAGCAACAGGGTAACTTTTTAAACCTTGGAAACATCCATCCTGAGATAAATTCCGTTTGTAAACCAATTTTTTACTGGCTTTCTGAATTGAAAAACATTGCCGACAAGAAAAAATTTCAAAAGCTTTTATGTATAACATTGTTGGTCTTTTGCCAGGCTTTAGCAACTAAACTTTAACCATGGGTAGTTAGACACCGCAGTTGTACTTACATTGCCTTCATGATAAGAGTGCTGATAAGAGAGAGAGATTCTGTTTCCTATTCTTGTGTCAGCCGCCATTTTGAAAGTTCTGTTGTTAAGGAGGTTCTGTTGTTAAGGAGGTATCTCCTCCGCATAACTGCATAGATAAGAAATTTCCTCCGCAGAAGCATACTAGTTGCGGCGCTCCTCCATAAAAGCACACATGCAGTGTCTAACCACCCATGCTTTAACAATTTAGTTCTCTTTAGAAAATGTCTTTATGCCCACAATTTAATACCCACCTGTCAAGAGCCAGATTCAAAAGCTTCTCAGAAGGAAAGTTCTCTTTTGCCAATAACTTTTTGATCCCACTTACTAGCATTTCAAGTGATGTAGCTATATTCTTGGATTCCTACATAAAAAATGTTGAACAGCAGAATATCAGTGTTAAACTTCTTTGTTAATCATTCGGCATAAGCTGACACGGTGAAATAATATTTAACATGAGTGGGCACCACAGTTGGAATTAAAGGCTAGTCTGCACTTTAGCGGACCAGCTTTCAATATCGGCAAGTTATGTGTCATGGGGTAAGGGTAAGATTTGGAAAAGGAGTTTTTAGGGTAAGTTGGGATTAGGTAGGGTAAGTTAGGGTTAGTTAGGGTAAGTTAGGGTTGGTTAGGGTAAGGTAGGGTTTAGTTAGGGTTAGTAGGGTATTTGGTCAAATAAGTTCCCTAGAGATATGACATAACGCTGGTCCGCTAAAGTGCAGTCGTCCCGAATTAAAATATGCTCTCCTGCCAGTATTCGATCCAGGAATCCTCAGGTCTCCAAAAATTCTCGCAACAATCCACTGCACCACTTGTGGTAGCCATTCATATTAAATAAAGCCTATTTTAAATAAATTGATGATGATGATGATGAAATCAAAGTAGTATCCTCCTGCGTCAACGTATAAACCAAAGTAATAACTCGCCAATATAGATCTCTGGCTATATTCTAGCGTGACTGATAAATGAAATATTTGGAAGATATTCCGGATTTGGTCTCAACAACCTAGGCATTATCTAACTAAGTTTTTCGGGTCACCTGGTATAAACAGAAGATAGACCAACATGTCAAGTTACAAAGGATCCATCATCTACCTCATCGGGGCTTTGGTACTCATTTGACTCAGAACCACAGGCGAACAATACTTTCAAACAATCCAAGATAGCATTGTGGCTGATATCCCGACTGATACTCTCGTGACTCAAGCTAGATATCAACATCACGGTGAAATTTGCAGCATTCAGAGTTCTTTTTATATCAGCCTCTGACTCTATGTTCCCTGTCCTGAGATTCGAGAGGTTCAAAACACAGGATAACACTGCATTTGGGATGCAAGTACTTTGAGCAATAGCTTCCACATCGTCACGCCTCTTCGCAGCAGAAAGAAGTTGCAATGTAAAGGCGTCTTTGCATGGGTTTTCGGCCTCCTTAGATGTGTCTGTGTCGAGATATTGAATGAGCTTGCTAGTACAGATAGCGAGATCTTGTAATCTGAAACAAAATGAGGAAATATCTAAGGACAAGACGGAATAATTTTACTTCCCTCGCCCTCTATAAAAGAATAAACTTTTCAGCTGTCCTATAAGTATCTGGATCGAGCGACAGTCTTCTACATTTTGTAGAAATTTGTCAAAATTTTCCAATGCACACAACACTCTCGCACTGATCATTCAAACCTTTCAAATCAAGATGTGGAAAAACTTCGCTCAATCCAGACTCTTTTGCAGATTAGATAAAAGGTCTATTGAGTACTGAAAATGTTCAACATTTCTATAGGCGCAATAATTTAAACCCAATACATGTTTTCCAAATATTCTGTTGTATAACTTCACGCGAAATTCTTATTTTTTTTACTCACCCGGTAGATAGACAGAGTACATACTTGTTCGTATCGCCGATATTGTCACATGACTTCTGTATCCAATAAGCCATTTTCTGAAGAAAATCATGCAACCTCTTCTCACTATCCTCTTGAGACGTACTTTGCATAGATTTAACACCGAATTTCAAAGCAACCTCTGCATTGACAGCAGCATCAATTCCTTGCATTTTAACATCAAATTGAAATATTGCCAGAAGTAGATCTGTTGCTGGTGCAGACACAGTATGGCAATTCTTGTAGAAGTTGATGATTAGTATTAGAATTTTCTCAGATGTAAAAGTGTTCTGATTTGGCTCCTGTGATATCAAGTGGTTCTTGAATATTATTAGAAGTTGCTCGATTTGGGTGTCATTGTAAAGCAATCCTGAAATAATACAGAAGAGAGTCAACATAATTTGTTTATACTTTCTAAGAGGTATATTTTGCACCATCTTGTAGTCACTTCTTGCCAAACAGTTCCAAAGTTCTTGATATAAATCTAAATTTTCTCTTTTGCAGCTAATTTGCATTATTAGAAAGTTGAACGTTTGCATAAACGGCTTCGATGCATTGCTTTCAATTCTAAGCATACATTCGGATCAGCAAAGTAAAAGCAGGAAAACGAAAAAAGTAAGCTCATAAACAAAATATTTAGCACAACCAACACATGAATTAGACTTAAATCGAAGAATATATGTAATAAAAAGGCAGGAGTCAAATCCATGGATGGAGGACGGAGCTATCAAGCGAACGTTTAGCAAGAAGTTAGCAACTATCCTTCAAGGCTTCCGTACAATCAGCTACAACATTTTAGCACCATCAGTAGCGTCAAATATTGGGGAGGCGAACCTATTGTTTCAGATAAAAAGCGTTGATTACTTCCATTGTTTTCAAACAAACGGTCTTTGTTTTACCCAACATTGGGGGGGGCGACCACACCCCCTTCGTCCCCCCTAGTGTCCCCCACTGAGCACCATTCTACAAAAATCCGCAGAAAATATCGCTTCAGCTTCTAAGCGTGATCAATTTGTCTCAGGACAAGTAGCTGTATGAAATAGGCTTCAATTATTTATACTTAATTCAAAAACTTACCTTTGTCGTAAAACAAACATAGTTGTACACAAGCAAAGATACATTCACTTGACTTGGATGTCTCTGCATCGCCATGATCAGCTGCGCNGAGCATTGATTACTTCCATTGTTTTCAAACAAAAGGTCTTTGTCAGATCTCATTAATGTGCGCGAGCGCACGAGCGCCGCTCGCAGGCACAAAATATCATTTCGCATTTGTTGCTGGCATCTTTACTGTACTCAGAGTGATTTGATTGCAGGCACATTTTTCCCAGTCATTTGCTCGCAGGCACAGAATACTTTTAATGAGGCCTGGTCTTTGTTTTACCCAACATTGGGGGGGGGCGACCACACCCCCTTCGTCCCCCCTAGTGTCCCCCACTGAGCACCATTCTACAAAAATCCGCAGAAAATATCGTTTCAGCTTCTAAGCGTGATCAATTTGTTTCAGGACAAGTAGCTGTATGAAATAGGCTTCAATTATTTATACTTAATTCAAAAACTTACCTTTGTCATAAAACAAACATAGTTGTACACAAGCAAAGATACATTCACTTGACTTGGATGTCTCTGCATCGCCATGATCAGCTGCGCATAGGGACGTGATGTATTTTATCAAACGAGACCAAATATCACTCTCCTTGAACCATATCTTTAACAGATCTGAGTCAACCAATCTGAGAACCTTCACAAAAGAAAAAAACAGTTAAACGTTTGTTAGAAATGTGACTACCTGACCATTTCATAAAAAAACCTTCATCCCTTAAGCTGCAGATAATATGGTTGGTTTGAGAATATTTGCAAATCGATCAAATTTCTATTAGAAATAGCAACAATTTATTAACAAATTGAAGACTTTAAACATCCTACTAGGTTTGTGACCAAACGAGATTTCCTTTCGTGATAAAAAAAAACAAATCTGGCAATGTTGCAATGTAGACCATCTATCAATGATATGGCTGTTTCCTTGGCGAGATACGCAACGTGAAATTACTGTCCAAAATATATAAGGTGAAGGTGAAGTTGCGTTTTTAGCGCCAAGCGCTGGGATCGCAGAAGTAGAGAAGACATAATCGAGTCCGCGACCCGTTATCGTGACGCTCAAATGGTGGGGCTCTACCTGGGATCGAACCCTGTTCTGGCTGCAAAGTCAGAGGATTACACCACTGCGCCACAACACCTTCATATAAGAAATGGCTAAAGAGAACATGAAATCAATTTTGCAGAAATCAAACCTTTTCAACCAGAAGGCAGAACACGTATGGTTTGGCACAGATCTGAAACAAAATACAAAAAATTCAAGAAATGATAATTCAACCAGAAATGAATCATTAAAACTGTTGGTACTCTGTGAGCAGATAAGGTTACAAGTTGGTACTCTCTGAGCAGATAAGGTTACAAGTTGGTACTCTGTGAGCGGATAAGGTTACAAGTTAATAATAATTCACACTCTTCTTGTCAGTCTTTATCCTTGAATAGAGACAAAATAAAAAAATTGAAAGATTTACAAGTTCTTTCCGATGCGAAAGGCCCTTACAACAAGCACAGCCTACATGAAGAACCGCAGTGGAAGAGGAATTTCACAACGTGATAGTGAAATTTGCATCTTTAATGGTAAAGAATTACTTAATGCAAAATTACCTCTGTAATCTTCTTCAAAAACTGTAATTTCTCTTCCTTTTCCAAAAACGATAATATTCGACACAATGAATCTACAACCGCAGTTTGACAATCATTTGACTCCCAGAACGAGGTTTTTGACGTAAAATCTTCAGTCATAACTGGTTGAACAACGCTGTGGATCAGTTTGTTTGCTAATCTAAAGAGGTTCTTGTTTCCAACACCTTCTGATTCATTCTTCAGCATGTGGTTTAATATCTCTTGAAAAGTTGATTTCTCCCTTACATTACTGACAATTGTGCTTAAAAATTCGAGATATTTAATATCTTTTCTTTCGTGTAGTAATTCTAATGACTGTGATAAAATTTCTTTCATCAAAAGTATAGTCCATTCTGAGAGTTCTTGGCATCTCATTTCAGTGATGTTCGCTTCATTACGAGGCTGTTCCATAATGTCTCTATCGACTGATATTGTAGTTTCCTCATTGATGTCTGCATCAGAGCTTTCGGGAACTTTCTCCGCAAACAGTACCTTCTTCTTATGTTTTTCTTTTTGTATATCAACATCCAGCACAACTGATTTCAATAAATCTTCAAGGTTCAAAAACCGTTTCTTTGTTGTGATTTCGCAGATACTTTCATCGTGATTCAATAAATTTACGGTTGCATTTTCAAGGATTTTGTGAATTCTATCGAGAATTTGAGTCTCAAAGGCTTGTTTTTCGTTACTCTCTGATTTTGAGAGCTGTTGTTTTTCAAGGAATCTAACGAGCTCTTTGAAATCTTTTAAGAATGTTTTCCTCCAGTGGTATTTCTTGTCTTCAAGAGTTGCATCAATAAAATGCTTTATCTAAAGAGCAAAAATATCAAATATAACACAGGTGCCGATAAAAATACTAAAGCACACAGATAAACATTAAATCATTGGTATTGCGGAGAAGGCAGCATAGGTTCCAAATCTTTAAATTGGCGTAAAAAGTCGGTGTAAAATTCAGTGACATATTTCTTTGAATCGAATGGCTTGAAAGAAACTTTAGCAACTTTGCTATAATTCTATCGTTGGACTTTTCAGAAATCTTGAATATTTTCGAAATTACAGCGTATTTCATATTTCAACTCATTTGAGGATGTGACATCATCAAATTTCTAAATCGCAAACCAGAAGAGTGAAAGACTTTTGCTTGATACCATATTGTAGACGTTCATAAAACATACTTTTCTGGAAAATGATTCGATGTTTCCTCAAAAAGTTTAGAAATTACGATGGTTTTAATTTTTTTTCAAATTTTTTATTGAATTCTGAAAAAAGAACAGAAGCACTCTAATTCTGAAAATATTGAAGATTTCTGAAGAGTCCAACGGTAGAATTCTTACAAAGTANGTATTTCATATTTCAACTCATTTGAGGATGTGACATCATCAAATTTCTAAATCGCAAACCAGAAGAGTGAAAGACTTTTGCTTGATACCATATTGTAGACGTTCATAAAACATACTTTTCTGGAAAATGATTCGATGTTTCCTCAAAAAGTTTAGAAATTACGATGGTTTTAATTTTTTTTCAAATTTTTTATTGAATTCTGAAAAAAGAACAGAAGCACTCTAATTCTGAAAATATTGAAGATTTCTGAAGAGTCCAACGGTAGAATTCTTACAAAGTAGCTAAAATTTCTTTCAAGCCATTCTATGCAAAGAAATAGGTCACAGAATTTTACACCGACCTTTTTAAAGATTTGAAACCTATGCTGGAGAAGGCAGGTTTCTCAAACAATTTTTCTAGACAGCAAATATTTCTAAATTCAGAAAAATTTTCTGCGTTTGTCTTCGCTACAAATTCCATGCAGATATCACGTTAAAAAAAGGGATAAAGAACTGGCATGAAGTAAAGTATCGTATGAAAGAACTTTATGAGAAAGGTAATCAATCTCTACAGGGCAAAAAGCGCTATTATTCTATATTAACTGCGTCAAAATACGATTGGAATGCTAAATAAGACTCTTAAGATATCACAAAAGCATCTACGAAGATGTCAAGTCATGCAAAAACAAAACTAAAGTGCCTTGTCCTTTGAGTTTTTTAATTAATTCGACTTAATCGCCTAAGAGATTTTCTGTCTAGATTTCGCATGTAAATCAAGCCCTTAGGGCGGAAGACCTCACACAGAGTTGCTGAGGATCCGCTCATAATATGTCAATAAAAACAAAGCTCTCCATCTAAGTGCGTCAGCAAACGGGTCTCCCTCGAGCTTTAGATTAAATAAGCTCTGCGAAAGATCGTTATTTATGAAACAATGACGTACCTCTTCATTAATCAAATATTCAGAAACTCTTGGCACCCCATACTCGTTCATTAAGTCTGTTTCCTGATTCTCTCCTTCCCTGGCTTGGGAATTGAATAGCTCAAAGCGTAGGCACTCCATATATGCATCCATAATGGCAACGCTCTCAGAATGACTGCCCAAAGCTTTGTCAGTGGATAAACCATCTCGAAAAGATTGGAAAAATTCTTTTGCGAATCCAAGATCTTCGCCGATAACCTGAAAGTGAACATTTAAAGTTGAGATTAATGAAACTGTTTTGTAAAGCAAACCCAATGGGGCACTGCATATCAAAGTTAGACTTCCATCGCATACTTGCAATATAATCACCAAAATTGATTTTTGTATTAGCCAAAATACCTCAGCCTTGTACTTATTAGAAAAAATCACGTTTTATGATTACAGCGAAAATACTTTTGCTGTAATGATTTTTCAAATAGGGGGACATTATGTCACGCTGTACACAGTAAAGTTTTAACCAAAACTGGTTTGATCGGTTTCTGGCCAATAATTACAAACTGTTGTTGGAACTCACCCGGTACATAATTTTGTACAATGGTCAAGCAAGATGCGAAAGACTGAAAGAAAATAAATTCACATAGTTCGAATACTTTTAGAATATTCCGTTCATATTCTTACCGATGAAGGAATCTTGCTAAGGAATGGCAGGATGCTTGGAAAAATAACAGCGGCATTCCCATGTCCACCTTTTCTTAATACCGACCACAATTTTGGAAGAACAGCTTTTCTTGCATTGATATGAGCCCAGCAATCCTGAAAAAAGGAATACTTGATATTAATTCCTCATATCAACAATTCATTCGTTTGAAAGAAACTTAGCACTTTTTTCAAAAATTATGCTACATCTACCGATGTTGGTTTCCTTAAGAGTGAATATCTAACTGCAACAATTTCATAGTCAAAAACATTTCAGGATGGTTCGAGCATTTTAAGTATTTTTTCTACAATGATGTAGCTATTATCAGCCTCTGGAATCCTTGTAAAGTACCCATAAAAGCGACTCTGATGCTACCAGAATAATGCTCCTGCAGGAATACCTTATCGATTCAAATTAATGTGCAGCGTGTGGCGATTTTCATGCTGCCGTCAAAACACAAGAACCTGTGATAATTGATATCGAGAAAACAAAATTGAATTGCTGAAGTAACTTTAATTAAGCAGAATCTTGATAAAGAGGCTTGTATTAAGAATTTGAAAAAAGATCTGTCGTTAAAAGTACTACATTTCGTCCAGGTCAACCTATCATCGAGCTCTCCAGTTGCACATTGAGCTCTTCAGTTGCACAGTTTAAACATGTTAAATTTCACCAAGTAGCATGTGAACTATATTCTATCTACGGCGTACAATCCACTAAACTAATGTCAAATTTCGCAGGTAGTTTTGACGAAATTTTTGCCGTTCCCAGGAAGAAAGAAATTTTATCGGCCTCTGCTCTGTAAACAGATGCATGTTTTTGAATGTTCGAAACTTACCTCAAACGTATTGACAACATTTAAAACGCATTCCCAAAGCGATCCCACGACAGTCGGGTCGGATTCATCCAGACAACTCAGCACAGTCGGGCACAGCACCGTTGTATAATTTCCCAAGACCGTAGCATTGAACTGACAAGCAGATGAGACAGCACTGAAGAAGGAATTTCTGATCTGCAAAATAAATTGAAAAATCAATGGTCATGAATGCTAAACGGAATAGCAGGGTTCTTTGAGCGACTCTGGGACTATTAAGCTATCAGGTCCGACCTAAAGGGTCCAAGAAGCTGAAACGTATCATAAGTATTTATTTTGGGAGC
>REGM01000007.1:452296-472620 GCA_004194415.1 Aurelia aurita
ATAAAGGAACAAAGTATACAGTTTACTAAGGCAAAGGCGTACATTATTGTCGTTAATAATGTATGAACGTTAGCAACAATTTGTGCGCTTTAGTATAGTACTCACCATTTTGATGTTTGTCCCTGGTATCAGTAAATATAAGGCATACAGCTCCAGCAACGCATAGAATGACACCAATATAATGTGATGGCTTGTATCTCACTCTCAGAATCAAGCATGATAACACCAAAACTGTCGGAATTGTGAAACTATCGCACAACTGGAAGAGAAGTTATCAGACGTTTAATAATGTGAGCAACAAAAGTGTCCGAATTTTTAAAGACTCATTGCTAACCATGATCCTTTGTGGCCCCAAAGATGACGTTCGTATCATCTGAAAGTCGTTTCTGGCCTAGGTTCTTTTTGTCTTGCTGTTCACTCAGCGCACAAAGGATCATGGTTGACAATGGGTCTTTAAATTATGGTTTTGGTTTTCAAGGTTGTTTTCCAGATTTGCACCACAAACAGACTCGTCAGACAAACAAACCTTTAGAAAGTTTGCTAAAGTTTGTGCTTGGAACTTCCTCCAAACCCGCCCCCAAAAGACTTTTGACAAAATTTAAGTTAAGAAACAGAAATGGTGGTCAAAACCAAGGGAAAACACTGTTTATAGTCATGGACTACCTATTAGGGACATCCTTATGGGGGGTTACCATTGCAGGGAAGGCGGCTTGCTGGGACTTGAAAGAATTTCGAGGTATCCTTTTGAAGGACATCAAGGTCTTATCAACTGCCGATCTAAGCTTACCTACATACATAGGAAACCATGCTACATAACAAAACAGCAGATAATACTAGAAAATTAAAAAAAATGATGCTTTTTCGCTATGCAATTTTTCTCTCCTTGTGGATATAAGTAAGAAAGACATGGGTAGTCTTTGTAAATATTTCATTTTCTTGAAGCCACAAAAACCAATTTTCTAATTTTATTATTAAGTATACAAATAAATTAAAGATATACTCGGAAATGATTTCTTTAAAATACTTTAGCCACTGAATCTTGCTTTGGCTTAAAACAGTTAATTCACTTCACAAAAAATCAAAGAAGATAAAATTTCTTCACACTTGACTATGTTCAAATTCAATGGGAACAAACGCGGAAATGCAACGGCGAAACACGCAACGACGAAACACGCAACTGTTTGCTCTGGGAGTCACGAAACCTATTTCTCAAGTTTCAATAAGACAAAATACAAACATAGTATTTCAAAAACTGAATAGTGGGTAGCACTAGGTAGTAGCGTGGTAGCATTAGGAGGTAGCGTGCTTCAAGTGGACTGAATACTTTTACGATAAACCCGCTGATAAGAAATTCTGATTGTAAGTCAACATCTCTCAGGAAATATCAACTGTTTCATTTCATTTTCATTTCATTTTTAATTCTTTAACCACGGTCAAGAAAGGCTGCTTTCCCACTAGCGTTCCCATCACCTACAATGACTTTCTACTGCACCGATGTTGGTGAAAACATAAACAAAGGAACATTTCAAGCTATCATAAAGTTAACAAATTCTCAGAAATCTTTCATGGGAAGTTCTAGAAAAGACCCGACGAGAATCGCCAGTGACGCCAAATTCAAGTTTTGCAATGAATGGTCGGTTAGTAATGGTAAATCTGAAAATAATATTGCGATTTTGAGCACCCTACTTGGCTAATGCAGGACAACTTCGATTCTGCTCTGCAGCAATTGAAAGTTGGTAACCTAGCTTGCTGAAAACGATTGGCTGTTCTCCATCCGGCGTCCAGCCGCAAGCAATATTCCTTCCCCGTGGCCTTTGTCCCGGACGGTTGAAGAGAGGGGAAAGCCACTTAAAAAGATTTCTTACGCTTTCGGTTAGGGTTCTATTGTCCAAAAAATGTTTTCCTATGGCGCTGACAGATCGTATTATCAAATCCCTTCTGGATAAAAGGTTCGCACCCAGGCCCCCTGCCCTAAAAGAAGCCAAAACGGCCTTATTGCTTTGTATGCCATATCTAGGCAGGTATGGTCAACAGATCAAAACCAAAATTGGCAATCAATCGCTCCTCTGTTGTTTACAAGTTTCAGTGTCCTGGCTGGAATGCCTTAGACTGACTACCTCAGTCCCAGCTTCGCTTCGTTTATTGAATTGGATGAAGGCACTCCGCTCCAACTGTAGTTGTAGCGATTATCAGTCTATCAAGGAGCGAAAATACGACGATTGCAATGAGTCTCGGAATGCCTCGTACTTTGGAAAACATCTCGTAATTTGATTACATGTTGCAGGGAGCATTTGGGAATCAATAAAGCAGGTCAGAAAATTAAAGTAAGTCCCTCTGCCATTGGGAACCACATCAACCAATCAGGTCACGCCGCGTCGTTGGAAGCTTTCTTAGTTTTGGACAGAGCTAACAACGATTTCGACTTGCTCATTCATGAAAGTCTACTTATTTTACGTGATCATCCTTTACTTAATTCCCAGCAGTCCTCCATTCCCTTAGTTCTGTTTTAAGGTTTTGTCCTTCGGACTCGCCCCTTTACTTACTTTACACGTAGGAATTGTAATCACGCACTTTTAGTTTGTTGTTTGTCTCTTTATGCTTATAAATATACCCTCGTGCTTTCTAAAAATTTGTATTCTGAAGATGAAGCACAGTCTTGCTTCGAAACGTTGAACAAAAACATGGCCTAGTCTTAATTATTCAATATGTAACCACTGGATTGTCAAATGAAATGTCGCTAACTTGAACTAGTCTCTTTTTTCAACTGGAATATGAATCGGAATGTGTGAAACATGAAATATACAATGATAATCGTCGCAATCCTTGTTATTCGATTCTATTGTATTAAGGAAAAATCTCCTGAGATTTTTTTTGTTCGAAAGTTCTCTCACGCTGCACTTCGCCCAAATTTCATAAATCGGTGGAATCTAATCAAGCATGAAGAAATCAAACGAGTAAAAGCGACAAATCATCTTACCTGTGCACTCGTCAATGTCGTAAACGTGTAAGCTTTCACCAGTAGAAAATTTGCTTCGACGTCGGCTATCCCAAGGATCAAATATTTCCAACCTCTTTCTTTTATCACTTCCTTGAACTTACTCGAGTCAAAAGCCAATTTAGTGCCAGCAGTCAGACAAATAAGGGTATAGGTGAGAAATGCTTGAAATCCGGGTACTCTAACGTTGTACCATTTCGCCAGTGCCGCCGAAGTTGTGCCAACACCGCATAACGTTAGGGACAGAATCTGGCCACAGATAATCGTCTTTATGAGAGTCCTAGAAACAAAAACAAAAAACACTTTTTATAAGAACCATTTTCATAGGCCCAATTTTAAAGACCCATTATTAACCATGATCCTTCGTGCTGCCAAAGTCGACTTTCGTATTATCTAAATTTTGGCCTAAATTCTCTTTGCCTTGCTTTTCATTCGGCAGACAAAGGATCATCGATTTTCTTACAAATCAAAGGACCTTTGGGGAGACTCACAAGACGTTATTACTGAGAAGAAAGTCATTGGTGATTTAGATTTATCATTCCTGGAAAATGTTCTTGGATGAAGGTGCAAAAAGATGGCCTCCTCTTTAGACAAAATAAATGTGTTTAAGCAATGAAATGATGCTCTGCAAAACGTGTTACTGAAATTATCACCTGATGTTAAAGGGCTCTGTTAAGCACATTACTTTAGTTCATCTTGCTCAATTTCGCTCAGCTCAGATTCGTTCAGTTTTGTTCCATTTCACTCAATTTTCGTTTCATTTCATTTCGCTTCGTTATTTGTTTAGTTGTTGTTCAGGTTGCTCAATATAAAAACTAGGAGAAGGAGCGGCTACGAGATTACATAGAAAGGGGAATTTTTTCACAATGTTTGCAGGTGCACAACAGTGCAAGAATAGGTTTATTCACTCCAAAAATGGTTTCTCAACGCATAAAAAAAATTGGTCAAAATTAAGGAAAGAATAACTTGAACATTGTCGTAAACTTACGATCTATTCTTCGTGCATCCTACAACTGCGTCACCATGGCTTTGTGTAATACTTGAAGTACTAAAATCAAATTCAATCGAATCATCATCGCTTTCTTTTTCATCTTTAAATCTATGATATGTGCCATTTTTTATAAGTGGTCCATCATTCAGGATTTTTAATCCTCCATTTGGAACTTTTTCATCATTGTCCTTCTTTGGTTCTTTGTCGTGTGCTTGAGCATTTGAGTCAGTTTTTGGTAACTTTGTTTCTTTAGTCTTCATTTCAAGGCACTTCTAGACTGTTAGCAAATTATATCACTGTATTCAAGACATCTCCAAGCTTCTAAAATTCAAATGTAAGTTTGCTTAGTTTTTGAAATTTTTACTGGATTGTTCAGTTGATCTCTTTTGAAAAAAACTTGAGTATTCCATACAAAACGAGCAGTTATGAGCTGCTATTCTTCTAGACTGTTAGCAAATTATATCACTTCTCCAAGCTTCCACCATTCATGAAGGATATTTTCATGCAGCGAAATATCAGCTACAATCTGAGGCATGGTAATGACGCTCTACTCTCAAAGGTCCGAACCACTTCCTTCGGAGTTGAGTCCATAACTTACCTTGGAATTAAACTGTGGCAGTTTTTACCGCAGGAAATAAAAAGCCGATCTAAGCTTACCTACATACATAGGAAACCATGCTACATAACAAAACAGCAGATAATACTAGAAAATTAAAAAAAATGATGCTTTTTCGCTATGCAATTTTTCTCTCCTTGTGGATATAAGTTAGAAAGACATGGGTAGTCTTTGTAAATATTTCATTTTCTTGAAGCCACAAAAACCAATTTTCTAATTTTATTAAGTATACAAATAAGTTAAAGATATACTCGGAAATGATTTCTTTAAAATACTTTAGCCACTGAATCTTGCTTTGGCTTAAAACAGTTAATTCACTTCACAAAAAATCAAAGAAGATAAAATTTCTTCACACTTGACTATGTTCAAATTCAATGGGAACAAACGCAGAAATGCAACGGCGAAACACGCAACGACGAAACACGCAACTGTTTGCTCTGGGAGTCACGAAACCGATTTCTCAAGTTTCAATAATACAAAATACAAACATTATATTTCAAAAACTGAATAGTGGGTAGCACTATGTATTAGCGTGGTAGACTTATTGCAATCGCCGTAGCTTCGCTCCTTGATGGGCTGATAATCGCTACAACTGTTGCAGCGTAGTGCCCTCATCCAATTCAACAAACGTAGCGGAAACTGGGACTGAAGTAGTTAGTCTAGTAGCGTGGTAGAATTAGGAGGTCGCCGGCTTCAAGTTAGGTCTAAATTAGCTGTAATTTAGCTATTCTTGCTTTTCAATATAGTAGCCTACGTAAAATAAATTAATGATGATGATGATGATGAAGTGGACTGAATACTTTTACGATAAAACCGCTGATAAGAAATTCTGATTGTAAGTCAACAGCTCTCAGGAAATCTCTTATGAAGCGTCTCTTATGATTATCTAATATGTAACCACTGGATTGTCTTATGAAATGTCGCTAAGTTGAACTCGTCTCTTATTTTCAACTGGAATATGAATCGGAATGTGTGAAACACGAAATATAAAAGGATGATCGTCGCAATTGTATCCAAACTACATATCATTGGAAAGAAGATAGATTACATTACATTTTTCAAAACTATTTTTTGAAAATTTTCAATTATAGATGGGTTGCGTTTTTCTGAAACAGCCCGTATAGTTTCCTGAATTATGTGTCAGCCGTTGCTGTTACCCTCGCTAAATTAATCAAAGGACAGCGCAAATCAAAGACGACGCAATGCTGGCCTATGAA
This sequence comes from Aurelia aurita, assembly GCA_004194415.1. NCBI lineage: Eukaryota > Metazoa > Cnidaria > Scyphozoa > Semaeostomeae > Ulmaridae > Aurelia > Aurelia aurita. Next base: position 458,116 of record REGM01000007.1, read on the forward strand.
GTCATCAAATCACAAGCTATGAATGCAACTTGCTGGGCACGTTTCATGACTTACTTCATCGCCGTGCGTGATAGCAATGTGAAAACCTGTCAATTTCGTAATGCAGTATCGATTGAATGAAATGCGGCATCGTACAAATAATCCAGACAAGGAAGCTTTCGTTCCTAGTTGTTATTCGATTCTATTGTATAGTAAGGAAAAATCTCCTGAGATTTTTATGTTCGAAAACTCTCGCACGCTGCATTTTGCTAAATTTCATAAATCGGCGGAACCTAATCCAACATGAAGAAACATAACGAGTAAAAGCGACAAATCATCTTACCTGTGCACTCGTCAATGTCGTAAACGTGTAAGCTTTCACCAGTAGAAAATTTGCTTCGACGTCGGCAATCCCAAGAATAAGATACTTCCAACCTCTTTCTTTTATCACTTCCTTGAACTTAGTCGAGTCAAAAGCCAGTTTAGTGCCAGCAGTCAGACAAATAAGGGTATAGGTAAGAAATGCTTGAAATCCGGGTACTCTAACGTTGTACCATTTCGCCAGTGCCGCTGAAGTTGTGCCAACACCGCATAACGTTAGGGACAAAATCTGGCCACAGATAATCGTCTTTATGAGAGTCCTAGAAACAAAAACAAAAAACACTTTTTATAAGAACCATTTTCATAGGCTCAATTTTAAAGACCCATTGCTAACCATGATCCTTCGTGCTGCCAAAGTCGACTTTCGTATTATTTAAAAGTCGTTTTTGGCCTAAATTCTCTTTGCCTTGCTTTTCATTCAGCAGACAAAGGATCATCGACTTTCTTACCAACCAGAGGACCTTTGGGGAGACTCACGAGACATTATTACTGAGAAGAAAGTCATTGGTGATTTATCATTCCTGGAAAACGTTCTTCGACGAAGAGGGTGCAAAAAAGATGGCCTCCTCTTGAGACGAAATAAACGTGTTTAAGCAATGAAATGATGCTCTGCAAAACGGGAACGTGTTACTGAAATTATCACCTGATGTTAAGCACATTACTTTAGTTCATTTTGCTCAATTTCGCTCAATTTCTTTTCATTTCATTTCGCTATTTGTTTAGTTTCTGTTCAGGTTGCTCAACATAAAAAACTAGGAGAAGGCGCAGCTACCAGATTACATAGAAAGGGGGATTTTTTCACAATGTTTGCAGGTGCACAACAGTGCAAGAATAGGTTTATTCACTGCAAAAATGGTTTCTCATCGCATGAAAAAAATACATCAAAATTAAGGAAATAATAAAGTGTTACTGAAATTATCACCTGATGTTAAGCACATTACTTTAGTTCATTTTGCTCAATTTCGCTCAATTTCTTTTCATTTCATTTCGCTATTTGTTTAGTTTCTGTTCAGGTTGCTCAACATAAAAAACTAGGAGAAGGCGCAGCTACCAGATTACATAGAAAGGGGGATTTTTTCACAATGTTTGCAGGTGCACAACAGTGCAAGAATAGGTTTATTCACTGCAAAAATGGTTTCTCATCGCATGAAAAAAATACATCAAAATTAAGGAATTAATAACTTCATTGTCGTAACTTACGATCTATTCTTCGTGCATCCTACAACTGCGTCACCATGGCTTTGTGTAATACTTGAAGTACTAAAATCAAATTCAATCGAATCATCATCGCTTTCTTTTTCATTTTTAAATCTATGATATGTGCCATTTTTTATAAGTGGTCCATCATTCAGGATTTTTAATCCTCCATTTGGAACTTTTTCATCATTGTCCTTCTTTGGTTCTTTGTCGTGTGCTTGAGCATTTGAGTCAGTTTTTGGTAACTGTGTTTCTTTAGCCTTCATTTCAAGGCCATCTTTTTGCATTCTCGGGCCCCCGTTTTGCATTTTGAACTGTGCATTCTGCATATTAAGGCCTCCATTGTCCATCTGAAGGCTACCATTTTGTAATAAATGTATACAATTAGAGCTACAATCCTGTAATTTACAGTCGTTTCCAAGTGTTTTAGGTGTAAACTCCTGCCGTTTGTGTTTATCATTCTGCAACTTTGGGGAGCCGTTCAATAGTTTCAGGCCTCCATTTTGTAATTTTTGATTGCCATTCTGTAATTTCGGGCTGTCAGGATAAGCCTTATGATTATTCTTCCATAAATGGGGGCCTGTGTCTTCTCTAATACCATTTTGCAAGTGAGGGCCACCATTCTGTGTTTTGGAAAAGTCTGTAGTTTTTGGGACCCTGCTTTGAACTTTTGAAGCATCTTGTTGGCTCTTTCTTTGTTTCTTTGGCTTGGGGCTTACTTTCGAGTCAATAGATTGATAGATAAGGTTAACTTTTTCAGCAGCTTTCCTTTTTGCAGGTACAAAGTTACGAATTGTACATATTGCAGCTTTTTCATCTTTTTCTCCGACACCCATGATTTGCCTAAAGTAAAACGAAATTCTTAAAAACACCTTGTACAGCAGCTAAAAGCAACTTAAAACATTCATGTTACTAATCTAAAAGCAAACTCTCCATCTCATTATATAATAAAGATGGTTATAAATATAGATTTGGGTCATGCAAAAACGAAATGAAATGAATCCAACGAAGAAGACACAGTAAATCATTGCTTTGGTCTATGAGGAGTGGGGAGAGGGGCATACGTATTTTGAAATCAGTACCAGCGTTTGAAGTACTTCTAAAATTGGATAAATATTTAGGCTGACCAAGCAAACGTTGATATAGCATCTACTCTCCTCCGCTCCGCTCCGGGAGGTTTTTTTTAGTTTTGTGGTTCGTGGTTCGTGATTCCGTGGTGCGGAAGAAACCGTGAAGAAACCCCGCAGAGAATAGTACATAGCCACTCTGTTATCCTTTGCGTGACTAACAGCAACGCCTTTTGAACGAAGATTGCAAACTTCCGCAAAGAATCGAGGGACATCTAGCCGATATAAAAATATGGTTACACATCGCATCGTTTGGTACTCTTTTCCAATTTAGAAGCACCTGAAAACACATCTTCTCATCTGCATGATTTCGTTCTACACGAAACAAGGCTACAGGCAATTACAAGTATTTTTGTATAAGAAACTCTTTTTAAGAAACTCGATTCTCAAATCACTAAAAAATTAAAAACTTCAGTACTGGGACAACAATATTTAAGAAACTTTTTTCTTGCAGTTGACGAAATTCATGGCATAATTTCACTTTATTTTCCCTTGTTTCGTGTATCGTTGTGAAATGTTCATGTTCAGGAGGGCACAAGATGTAAACATCAAGAACCCTCAAGAAACTTTTGAGCACTAAAATAATCATACTTGAAGCAACTTTCAGTATTGGGTCAAACTCTTAGGGTGTGTTTGATTGGTAATTCCAAACCAACAAAATTCTGAAAACAGTAGACTTCGCAGAGACGGAAATATATATCCCAATCAAACACAAAAGTCTTCGCTCGCTAATGAAAATGAGAATCTCTCCGCAGTCTGCCAAACCTTCTGCCTTTTGGAGCAGCAGGTGCAGAAGGCCTTCCAAACCTACCAAACCTACCGTTTTGAGAATTTTGGAGTCAATCAAACACAAATTCCCAGCCTACTACCAAGTCTACTGTTTTCAGAATTGGTACCAATCAAACACACCCTTAGTTTCTTACAAAACATGCCCCCAACAATGCTCTGAGACGTGATTCACCCTGGGCCCGGCCTGACTCTCGACACCCCTGCGAAGCTGAACTTTAGCACTTACTGCTTACTTTTAGATCTAAAGTGACAAGTAGCTGCAATGTTTGTTGAAACCTAACGGATTAAAAAGTATCATCCCAGCATTATCCTGCTGGGTTTCAGATTTATGAATGAAAAAACATCACACTTGTCTGCATGGACTGGATAGGCATAAAGGGGGCCTGTTAGCACATGGGAACATGGCATCAAAGTTCAGCAAGTAATGGCAAGATTTACAGGAAATTAACCATAAATAGAACAAGGAAATCAATGGTCTTGCACAATATTTTATAGAAAGGATGATTCATAGACGCGCAGCTGATATATGCGGATATGTGGCAGGCTTATCCGGGCTTATCACGCAAGAGTAACATTTTAGGCCATTTAAGCCTTATCTGAAGAACTGATAATTCTCGCAGAAAATACTGGAAAAATTGGCAGATACTATCGCCGTAGTACCTTGCGCGAGGGGAGGGGAGTTCTCGAGAAAAAATGTATCCTCTCCGAATACATACGCATCTCCAGGACCGTCGAGAGGGGGTTAGCCAGGGTAGTTACCAGGGGGCCCGGGGCCCTTAGGGGCCCGCAAGGAAGTAGGCATGTATTTTATCTTTGTTGTCAATTTTCCTTCAGGAAAGTATAGGAGGGCGTTTCCATCTAAAAACAGCGTTTTGACAGTGCATAGGGGGGTGTGGCCTAAGGGGAAAAGGGCGTGGTTGCCCCTTCGGGGTTTCGCCCCTGGGGCCCCGCCCGTCTCTCGACGGCCCTGCGCATCTCTTCAAGAAACTCCTTCATATCATATAAGAAACAATAGCTCTGGGATATGTCAAGAATTTAAGAAAATCTATTTCTACCCCCTAAAAGATACAAACAAAGCTTTTTATGGCAAAGACGTCACTGCCTGCATCCTTATTGAAATCAGATACAACTGCAAGTGTACGTTTTAGAGTAATAGAACACTTTTCCTTTGTGTAGGGATACTAGAAAACTACATCATGATCATAATTTTTTCCTAAACAGAGGAAATTTTACCCCAAGACATCATATCAAGAAACTTTAACGCCTGAGCTTAGCCAAGTTTCTTATACAAAACTTCCACATGATCAACAGTTCTATGGCAAGCTAAATGCACAAGAATTCGAGAGAAAAAACTTTTTCAACAAAAGCCCTGTTTTTCGAGTAGGTTTCTCGAATTCTTGTGTGCATTTTGCTTGCCAAATACGACTGTTACTTATTCTTGAATTGTTATTTGTTTCGTGAAGTTGCTCTGCCAGGTGAAGAATCAATCAATGTACAACATAGAAAAATTGAACAGAACAAAGTCGAACGTTTCAGTTTACTGCTCGATAGAAGAAAACCATTCTTACGTTTCCAAAAGGATTTAATCTTCACACAAGGCCTACGAAAATCGCATTTCACAGTCCTGATAATTTGAAAAAGAAGCTTTCATGTAATCTACGTTCTTTGCTGTATAATCAATAGAGCATGGCTCTGTGGTGCTTTGAAGGGACGGTATGCAGCTACAGTACAAAGAAGCTACAGGAGTGTACCCTAACCCCCTAACCCAATCAAACAGTTATGCTAAGATGCCAAAAGTAATCAATCTCAGCGACTATTTTCACTAAAATAAATTTCTTGTTGCAGCAGAAAGCAAGCTTGAAAATGCCTGTATTGTTGTTTTTGAAAGTGTGAACGATTTTGGGGGGAATGCACAATCATATCAACATTTGACAAACCTACCATTATCATTATCATTAGGTTTAATTCTACGAGGTTCAAATCTGATGATATATATGAGAAACTTCTACAAAATAAATTTGGCCTAAAATCATCATGGTATTTACCTATCGTGCATGTTGGACGGAAATTGTCTTTGCTTGTTTTTAATTACTCCTTTCTTTCCTTTATTTGGGTGTTTACAAGTCAATAATTGTATCTTGAAAATCGCAAAAATCTAATGAACTGCAAAGTTCTTGCACAATAAGATCAATCACGTCAAAAACCAAGAGATCAGACTCGGTTTTGGGTTCTTAGTCGAGTGCAAATCAAAATCATTAGCTCTTCGAGGCTAATTATACTGAACTGAACTGAATGCTAGTCTAAAATACATAAGATCACAGTCGAACGTGGAAAACTCCCCCTTTTACGCCCCATCATAATCCGCAATCACTGTACTAAAACTTCAGGCCGTCGGCGTTGGACATAAAATGATCAATGACAACAAATTAATGCTGAAAAGCTCCATAAGTCACCAAGGTCTTGAAGAATGATCGACTTAAATCTCAAATTATTAGACCTTCACGGGGATAAATCTTAACAACAGGGATAACCTGGAACATATTAATTAACAGCTCCCTTTTACAACCCTCTTGGTAAGCAGCGACCAGCAGCGATCGCGCTCTAGTTTAGCAAAAAGTTCTTAGGCCATAAAATCATCAACAAAATAACACTGCTGAACATCTCAATAACTTACCAAAGATCTTGAAGAGTTGATCTTCTTAAAACCGATATCCTCCCTAACTCAGTTGGTGTTCATCTTGATCAGACTCGGACCTGCGGGTGAAATCAGTCCTGTTCGCCAAACCTCTGGACGTTTCTGGTATTTATCTCCGTGCGCAAAATCATCCCGTAAATAAAGAAACATCGGATGTCATGCACGTCGAGCTGTTTCTGCTACAACAAAGGCTATGCTCTAGTAAAGTTTGCCTCACACTAGATGCCACACCGGGAGGGGGGGTTCTTGGCCAAATTTTGGATAGGGGTGTGCCGCCAGCATCTTCAAAATGGTACCGTTGGCTAGACCAATTTTTGTGAAAATGATACCCTTGCCTAGACTAATTTCTAGACCAAAAGTGCCATAATTTGCCGTCTTCTAGAAACAAATCACCAAAATTTCGCCTTCTCTAGACCAAAATCGCCAACATTTTTGGTTTCTAGAGACAAATTAAGAAAATTTTGCCCTTCCTGAACGAAAATTGCCAAAAATCATACCCTTGCCTAGACTGGCATAGACTAAAATTGTCAAAAAGCATACCCTTGGCTAGACTAGCAGTCCGAAAAAGTATACCCTTGAGGGCGGCACATCCCCAGGTTACAGGTACCTTTACTATGGAAGAACCCTCCCCGTGAGATGCCATGCGAAAACGTCCGCAAATAATAACAATTTAATTGCTTTGCATAGCAATTTTGCGTTATTGTAAATCTCACGCGACAGCTAATTCATTTCAACTCTGTCTTCTCGTTATCGAGTTTAAATTATTTGATTTTTATGTTACGTTTTATGCTACGTTTAGTTGCAAATAAAGTTTGAAAGTTTTGTAGTCACTTTTGCTAAATAAAAACCACACCATCTTCTTTTTGCCTGCAAAAGACGGTATATAATAGTATGCATTTTGGGTGAAATAGAAGAAGTTCTATAGCATAAATTCTGCTTAAAAACTTGAAAGACTACTACCTCCGGCATACCATACAGACGAGAAATATTTCAAGAATTTGTTAGTGATATCGATTAGAAAGTCAGTCCTTCCCAGCGACACCTTTTTCCAAACGTTCAGACCCATCGCCAAGCAAAAATCTGGCTTGCAAGATCACCCTTGCCTCACAAAACATTGACCAGCAAAACGTAGTGCTCTGCTGCTCGATGTCAAGATTAAGTTGACACTGCGGAGGAGTTACCTACCATGTATGACACATTAGCTAGGATTAGGAAGGACTTTCAATGCACTGTATTACTCAATCGATGATTCAGGCATTCACTTCACAAGGGGCCGATAATAAACAACAAGCGGCCTATTAGTGACGTTATATGACATTGTGCATAAACAACACGAGCTTTACGTTTGATAATACGTCGAACAATGCTAAAAAATTGGTAGGCGAAGCCCGGAATTTTGCAAGGAATTCGGGAGTCACCCAGATCTAGGTCTATTTTTAACATCAAGATAGCTATTTTTAACCTGCCAAAACTAACCCTTTATTCGTTTGATCTTCGGCATCAAGGTGGCAATTGCGTAACTTTGATACCCCGCGATGAACAAAAGCATCCCCTCTTACACTAAACAAAGGCAACAAGGCCTTTGAAAATTGGTGCTTTGGGCGTTCTAGGCTTCAGATCATGTGATAATCTTCTCGCTTCACTTGTCACTCCTTCCATATGCTCCTTCTTAGGGAATACTTTTCGAGTAGCCAAACGAGCGAAATTTGGAGCAAGTCTACCCATGATGTGATGCTTGAAATCTTTAAAGGGAATGTGCAATGGTAAATAGGCTTGTCTATAAATACAACAAAGAAAACACTCGGGCACAGCATTGTTTCTTTGGCTACCTATTGTTCACGGAGTGTGTGCAACTTCGATTTGACTGGGATATTTTTTAGATTTTCTTGCTCTTTGCAAATGCAAGCTTTTAACCTTGCACAAACGCTTTAAATTTCAGGCTAAAAGTAGTGTCAATTTTAATTTCATTTATTAGACTCGCAATTACGTATAAGTACACTTGAAAAACACACTAAATAAAATGCAAAGGTATAACATGATATAAGTTTCTATTGGGGACTATGCCCGAGACTATGGCACCTTCTGCTAGGAATTTGCTGGCATTGGTAATTAATATGGACTTGGTACTAGTCTCTCTTGTTTCTTGTCAGCACAAGACGCGGAGGATGAACGCAGAGCAGAACAAGGGAGATACTCCGAGATTCCTTCCTTCTCCTCAACTCTACTTGCTCACATTGCATATTCTTGCAAGAGAGAAAGACTTGTAGCAATTTCATAATGAAAATTGCCACATCTTTGATCAGGCAGCTCTGTTCCCCTGAAGGTGGAGATTAGAGTAGAAATTAAGATGGAACGCTCCTCTCTAATCAAGGGGCCATCCTTGGCGTAACCAAAAAGAAAATCATTTCCTATCACATACTGTATTCCAGTTTCCTGGTCAAGAAGACAATGAAGAAAATGGTATCTAAGAGTGATATGACACTCCTTCAAAGGTCGCATTTTCTCCTTTTGAGATGATAACCTGTTCCAGATAAGCAGACTCAACAACTGGTTAATAAAGCCAACCAGGGATACAGTAAAGAATTTCGATTCGATCAAGTGCAAGATAAAACGGATCATACTTAGACTGTTGACTATTTTGACATAGCCAGCTATTTACATGGACTAGCAGTAGAGAATTTGAGGAAGATTGAATCTATACCCATCTACACAAGTAGATTTGACGTGGCAAGTTTAGTGAGAAAACATTAATGGGTTGGTGGGGTGGGGTCGATATTTTTGTTCATAAAAGATTATGGGATCGCAATCATGAAACGATTAATGACGATTGAAAGAGCTTCTCCCCAGTCCCCTACCGTTGTTAATTCCTGTCTTCAAAGGGCGAAGTTGCAAGGAAGCAGGATAGTGGATAGGCCTTGATAAATATTCGTTTTGTTATCTGAGCTTTTACCGATTTACTAAGACATGCCACGCCTTGTCACAGAATCGCGTGAGGTCTACACCAACAGATGGGAAGCCTTTTTACAACAGTCTGTTATTTACAATACAAAGTATTGTTTGATACATTTAAAATGTGGTTGTTACTCATCAACCACTTTGAAAAAAGATTTCATGTTTTGTAATTTGTTATTGTATCAAACACATTTTTAAAGCATTCAAATATACCATCCTTTATTAGCATAGGGCTCAAATCTTTCAAATCTTTAAAAAGGTGGGTGTAAAATTCTATTACATTTTCCTTTGAATTGAATGACTTGAAACGAACTTCGGGTACATAGCTGTAAATCTGCCGTGGAAATTTTTTGATATCTTGATTACTTTCAAAATGGTATAGAGAAGGGCCAAATGCCAGGCTCATATGGACATGAATAATCTCAAGGTTCTTTCACCCAGGTAAGAAACTACTCTGTCAGCCCGAAAAGGTTGCCACGGTTTCTGGCCTCTGCACAAACTGAAAAAATTTCACGAACTTTGAACAGCGGTAATGAATATATTGTTGCTAAAAGGTCTTCCATTTGAGGCATCTCCGAAAATTGGCCTAAAAGTAAGAAAAATAGGCAAACCTACCAATGATTCGCGAAAAGATGCTGCACACGCTTTCTTTATAAACTAGCAATAACAATAGTCAGTGAGTGAAGCGTAATTATGGTCATGGTTTTATTCACGAAAGTGGTTTTACAATTTTTCCTTGAGTTTCATTCCACGTTTCCAACGTTTACGGTCACTGAATTGAGCTGCGTGACAAATTGGTATATTGGATAACAACAGGAGTTATTTGCTATGACGCAATTACTCTCTTGTTGATATTAGAGGCCAGACCATGGGCGTGAAACGCGGTAGTTATTTCTACAAACATTTTTTTTTTGCTGTGTCCCTATGCCCGTGAAGGTTGTTGTTGTTGCTTCAGGAGAAAGAGAAGGAGAGAGAGAAAACAGTCACTCAAATCAGAACACAGGGAAACGAGGAAAACCAGGCACAACAACAACAACCTTCACGGGCATAGGGACACAGCAAAAAAAATGTTTGTAGAAATAACTACCGCGTTTCTTAACGCCCATGGCCAGACGCAGACAAAAGATCAGATGACATCGGCTATTGTTCCCTGAGTGTACATCCCTGCAGATCAAATTTTACAACGAGCGCGCAAAGCATTATGGTTGGTGGAAAACGAGGCTATTGGACTACAGAAAAACCCCATCTAACCTCATTGATTACGCTTCGCGAATCAAAAACGATAGGTATGCCTCTCTTAGCAGAGAATGCAAAATTCGAGGGGCAAATCACTCCAAAAATAGCATACGCGATTTTGAGATTTTTCAAAGAATTTTGAGATTTTTTCTGAGATTTTCAAAGATTCTTTAAGATTTCTAAGACCTTTTGAGATTTTATGGAGATTTTTGAGATTTTCAAAATTTATCGAGATTTTTAAAGATTTTTTATGAAAGTGTACGAGATTTTTGGAGTGATTTGCCCCTTGAGAAAATTAATTAGCATTGAATTATGTCAATTCAACCAGCTTGGCTCAAGTGCTCACATTTACTACGAAAATTTCAGTAATACTGATTCCAGCATTTCATCTTATCATTAGCTTATAAAACGATAACAAATGACTGAGTCCCGCAGCAGTATAGCCAATAGCCTGAATTGCAGAGACTACTAACTCTTTTCTGTCGTAGTGTAGAAGTTTATCTCCTGAAATTCTCAAGCCCGAAGTACACTGTCCTTCGCAGAGGATACAGCCTCTGTGAAGGAGAGTGCCCGAAGTACATATCAAAATGAAAGCAATAACGCAAAGCATTATGGATGCATTACGCAAAGCATTACGCAAAGCTTAATAATCAAGTGTTGCCTTGTTTCTGTTTCTTTGCCTTTTTAGCATCTCCAGTTGGTTTGTCAGCAGATCTTTTCAACGCTTTCACTTTTCGTAACTGCAATTTATTCAAGTCCTGAGATTGCATGTGTATTCTTCCAGTCTTTGTACCGAAGACATCATGGTCCATGTTCTTAATCTTGCGGACCTGAAGCGAAAAAGTAGAGTACCATTGTTAGAAGGAGTGTATATTCTGCTGTAAATTTGAAGACCTTATTCAAGTGCAAAGACCTTGGTACTTTTACTAAAATTGTAAACATAGCTTCCACATTTATAGCTGTTGGAAATTCTTCTCTTTGAAACATGACACGATATTACAATCTCAGTTTCGTAGTCAAATACATCCATCCTCAATTTCACAAAAAACAAGAGATCATTTAAGTTTTAAATATGAATCGACGAAATCTGGGTCGGTAACTTTCCCTAGTTCAGAAATATTCCAATTTTGCAAAATTTTCCCTTTTGGAAAACTCCCATGCATTTCTTAGATTTCTTCCTATCTATCTGAGAACTCGAACAAAACAATGCATTTAAAATTATTTCACGAATGTAATAAAATGCGTTCAATCTTCTCATTTTCGCAGACGGGACTATTCCCACCTCTGACTAGCCTTTCTTCCCTTCAAGGGTACACTTTTCGTTTTATCCCAAATAGTTCTTACGATTATCTGACCGATATTCTTAAAAATATTCAGTGTCGAATGAAAAAGAGAAATTAATTAAATTTACCTTTGCAGCCTTAGGTTGTCTGCAGGCCTGTTTATACAGACCATCAGAAGCCAGCCTCGTTCTTCTGACGACAAAATCGATCGATGGTCCCATTTCATTGATCTCTACTCGAGGCGTCCTTGTGCCAGACTTTTTCAAAGAAACCCTGCAGGAAAACGTATATCAATGGTTGATTTTGCAGGGACCTTAGCTCAAAGAGTCTTGGGATTACTTAGCCTGCGCACAGCCTCTACTCCTCCCCAAAGGAGTTGAGGCAGCGTGAAAGCTGGGGATTACCAAAACAACAACATTCCCAAACTACTATTGCTTCTTGGAATAAGCTCATACTATTCCTATTGGGAAGAATCAAATCAGAGGAGACGCTTTACATATACAAAGAACTCTCATCAGTTTTACTAGTTTTGTTTCGTGCCTAACGTAATTTAAAATTTCTTGGATTCTTTCAAAAACTCTTCAGAAAGCTACGTAGCCACCTTAACCCCCTTGTAATCTTCACGAGGCTACATCGTCACAAACATATAAGTCATACAAATCGTACACCATGAACAGAGTAAACAGTTCCTTTTTTCCCTCTAAACGCTCAATCAATCAAATGATTAAATAATGAAACAACCAATCAGTTGATTGATCAATCAATCCATTTACCTTAATATTCCCTTGCTAATAGCTAATAAGTAATCTCAAAACTGAAACTATTTCATTTATCATTTTCGACAGCATCTGGGAGATATCCTGCTCCTAGGGATAAATGTTTCGAAAAATATCAGTACCTGTAGCTCCTCATATAGATTTTGCCATCGACAGCTGTAAATTGCATTACGTGCTCAAGGCCTTGTAAACGAATCTGCTCCACTAGTTGTCCGCGCCAGAAGTCTACGGAAAAATATCTGATATGAGCTAAGATTACTACACTCTGAGGGGCGTTTAACTCCAAAAAAATCTTGTACGCCTTTGGAAAAAATTGTTTTGTTTTCATGAAAAGTCCCCAGAAGATCCCAGATCATCAGAAGATTCGATTTTTGGTCTTCGTCACATTTTGATGGTTTAGCTATTTGACTCCCGTTGTAGCCAACTCACTTTGAGAAATAACTACATTTACTTGGAAATTTGAGCATTTTAACAAGAGCAACCTTGCTTCTCAAAAATTGAGGGAAATCTTTGAAAATCTTTGAAAATCTTAAAAAATTGTATAGAGCCTCAAAAATCTTGCAAAATCTCAAAAATCTTTGAAAAATCTGAGAGATTTTTAAAATCCCAAAATCTCGTGCGCTATTTTGGAAGCGATTTGCCCCTCGGGGGATTCTTTTTCAAAATCGTTGCGTGATCGAAAAGGATGACGGTAGTTTCAAAGTAATCTAGCAGGAAAAGAACGTCTGACAATCTGACAATATGTCAGCATCGCGCAAAATGTCTGCGTTATCAAACTGGTAAAGACGAAAAACAACATGGCTGTTTGCAGAGTTGTTTACCAAAAGCAGGTTTGCTTACTGAACAACATCAATAAACAGAATCATCTAGCCATTATACACCCTGAAATAACCTGTCTAATGTCAAATTTCACCCGTTTTCTTTCCAAACAAACAAACTTCCTTCCGGAATAACTGATTTTTTCAGATTTCTAAATCCCATCTTGTTGATCTGCTCAATGTCTCTCATATTAAATGAAACGTTTTTAGACCCTAAAATATTTTGCGATTTGTTCAAAATATCCTTCCAAAAACTATCAAGCAAGTCACTCAGTACACGACCTCCAAGGGTAGCGATAATTACAGGAAAATAAACACTTGATTAAAGTTGAAAAGTTGAAATACATGCTTTGTTGCAAGGATCTCGTTTATAAGAAACTAGTACTACAATGGTCGAAAAACAAAGCCTAGTGCTATGTTTGAGAAGCCCAAGAAACGTTTTCAAAGCTAAATTAAAGGATATTGTGGCAAAGATGTCGTTAAAACCATGTTCTTGAGTAAAATTCACTGCAAAATTATACTATGAGTCAAACTGAACTTATTTCCTTGCCAAACAGGGCTGTAGGAAGCATGGAGTGGCATGGCAATTCAATGGCACTTTTTGATTACAAAGTACTTTGTAATCTAAGAAGTGGGTTCGATGTCAGTAAGTAATGTAAGTAAGTTAAGTAAGTAAGCAAGTCACGCTCATTAGTACGATTGATTAACGTTTGATCTCTGCTAATGAACGTTGAGATAAAGAAAGCGCATGCAGCGACGAATCGCTGTGATGTATGATTTCAAGAATGCATTTTTTGGGAAAACAACATCATTAAGGATCATTTCGTGCTACTCACGCTTTGATATTCAAATTTTGCGAGCTTTTACTGTTTCATTGGTTGAGTTAATGTGGAAATTAGTGCTTCAAGTTTGTTCTACTTGGCGATCAGCCAGAATGTAAGAAGGAACAAACGATAACACGTGCGCTCAACCACTAATGTTCAGTTATTTTGATGGTTGATTCCATAACGTGGTTGTAAGCCATTTCCACTTCACGAGTGTGATTTACATCGTTTGGATGGCAATATTTTCGCATTTTCTGATACATTTCTTACAAATTTCCAGGGCAGCGCACAATTTTGTTCGAAAAGACTCAAGGACAGGGATTGTTTTTGCAAATTTTACTCCGGGACAGGATATCATTTTCGGGAATTTGACTCCATGACAGGGTGCTTTTTCAGATTTTCCAGCGGCACCTCCCCATGTGTTCGTAGACCAAGTACCCCCCCCCCC
>REGM01000007.1:474717-489164 GCA_004194415.1 Aurelia aurita
AATTCAAAGACAGCAATCAAACAAATATCACTGCAAAAAATAACCAAATCATAAAAAACCATTGCCGTAAATCCCTAGTGGCAAAACATAATCTTGAATGGCATAAAGAAGTACACAAATGCAGTAAATTGGAATTTTATAGATATTTTAAAGACATTCCAAAGCTTGAAGATTACTTGACAAATATTACACCAAGAAAACATAGAACATCATTTACAAAACTCCTAATAAGTGCACACAGATTAAAGATAGAAACAGACAGATACAATAATGCAGAAAATAGAAAACAAAGAAATGAAAGAACATGTGACTTCTGCCATGAAATTGGCAAACTATGTGTAGATGATGAAATTCACTTCCTCTTCACTTGCAAAAATAACATGCATTTAAGAGATGAATTTTTCACAAAAATTGGAATTGATGATAATAAGTTCAAAGATACTTTATACAGTTCAAAAATTGATATCATAAAAGAAATAATGAAAAATCCTATCTATACAATAGAACTAAACTACTTAGCAGAATTTATACACAAATCTGAAAATTGTAGAAAAAACATTAAAAACGATTGAAATAATTGCTTATATTTGAAAATTTTGCATTATATTTGTTATGTAGTATTCGTAGTAAGCATTGTATTGGTAACCATTTACAAATATTGCTGTATACTACTAGACCCTATTATTGGGTGATGAAAATATGAAATTGAAAAATTGAAAATATAATTCCAGCATGAAACAATCAAAATAAAAAAATTTCTGGCACAGATACAAATTGCTCAATATCTGCGGGACATTAATACAAATTTGGTCTGAATGACCATTAATGATCCTGTTTTTCAACCGCTCGCCATAAAGCATGAAGAAGGCCGATGTCAAGTTTTCCTTGGTTTTCTATGCGCAGGGGGGATAATCATTGGATAATTGCGTGCCAAACGCACTTTTTCTTGTCTTTGTGCTCATTATCTGCGATAACATGCTGATCAATCACACTAATGCGTGACTGACGGACGGACTGACATCGACCTCACTCCTTAGATTACAAAGTACTTTGTAATCAAAAATGGCACTTTTTCGTTTATTTCAAAATCTTGGGGGCACTTGCCCCCAGTGCCCCTTGGTTCCTACGTCTCTGTTGCCAAATCTTGTTTTCATATGTCAAGAAACATATTTGTAGCAGACATAGGGTGTGTTTGATTGGTACCAATTCTGAAAACGGTAGACTTGGTAGACTTGGAATTCGCGTTTGATTGACTCCGAAATTCTGAAAACAGTAGGTTTGGTAGGTTTGGAAGGCCTTCTGAACCTTCTGCTCCAAAAGTCAGAAGGTTTGGCAGACTTTGGAGAGATTCTCATTTTCATTAGCAAAACCCTGGTGGTGAATCCGAACCTGCTGTTTTGAAGATTTTTGTGTTTGATTGGGAAATATATTTCCGTCTCTGCCAAGTCTACTGTTTTCAGAATTTGGTAGGTTTGGAAATACCAATCAAACACACCCATAGAAACTGTATCAAACTTCATGCACTCGAAAAATAAGAAACAAATAACGAAAATTTCAGTACTAAAAATTGGAAATTTTCATGTGAAATTAAGAACCTGTGCTATGTGCTGATCCAAGTTTCCTATAAAAGACATGTATATGCACTTACCTGTAAAGATATTTTTTATTCTTTTGTAGTCAGTGTCTGTATCAAATGCTTCACCACTGAAAAGCAGGCATGGCTTGGTCCCAGCAGTACATTTGTCAACCTGCAACAAAATAGCGAATTTCACAACTGATTTCTGGGAAATAAAAAATTTTGAACATAGTCTTGGAGATAGGAAGTATCAAGTAACATACTGGACGTTGTTTTCCTCTGACACTGATCATAGTATGAAACATCTAGTGATACACTAAAGAGCAAAGTGAATTTATACATTTTATGAAGCATACACGGGGTGATTAAAAAAAATTATAGGCGTTTGACAAACTATATAATTATGAATAATTGCTATTCTATTATGAAAAGGCTAACTTAGATATTCAATTTACTTCACTAAAATAGCTCATTTTGTTTTGAAATTGCCATTAATTTCAAGCTGAAGAATCGCAAAACTTGTTTGCAAATTGTGGTCCCTTTTAAAGCTCTGCCAAAAATATCTTCCAAGCAAAATCTTCAATAACTCCTGAATGATATGACCGATTTTAGTGAAAAAAATTTCCACATTTAAGTTAGCCTTTCTGCTATACAATCAACCATAGTATTTTGAACTTGGAGGATTTTTCTCGACTGTATATTCTGGCAAACGGCTTTACTTTTTTCACTCACCTAGTAAAAGGATGTAAAGTGAATTCATGGGAGGTTTTATTTTTCGTAGCATAATCATCATAAAGAACACTGCTAAAAATGAATACATGCTACAGTACAGGCATTGCACACAAGTTATGATAAGAATTCTTAAACTATATGAAAGACTGTAATTTTTTTCAAACAAGAATTCTTAAAAAACTATAACTATTCTCAAGAATTCTTAAGAATTCTTAGGCAGGAAAACCATGTTAATGTGCACAAGGCCTGAAAATACCTCAAAACAACCTCAGCCTCACATGTATTAGAAATGAAGAACTATTTGACTAACCTTAAATGCAGACATTGGAATGAAATTTTCTAAACCAAATTCTGCCATATCCAGGATGTGACCATCAAAGAAACGACCTGAAAATAAAAGTAAATAAAATAAAGAAAATTAATATATGTTTGCTTCTACCCTGCACACATGGTGCCTGGGAAAGTGGGTATACATGGGGTGTAAAATTTGCACCCTCCTCGGGACCTCGCATGTTAAAGAAATGGTCCTTGATACCTCATGTTTTTAGATCTTTCTCCTTCCAAGAAAATTGTGAGTCCTCATTTCCTCGGTGTAAAAATAACAGCCTCCTCTGGTACGTGTTCTCCTCGGATTTAACCCGTGTCCACCCATGGGAAAGGCTACTGTAACTGAGCCTACAGATTTTCTGCTAGAGATGCACCTCTAGGAGATTTGTTGAGAAATTGATATTATAGTTTAAAGGGTCATGATATTTTGCTTCAGTATCGTTTTTGTAGTACTGTAGGGTAGCTTGTAGGTAGTGAAGTATAATGTATTGTAAATTTATAATGGAGAGCAAAAAATATTGACAAAATGTATATTTTTCATGACTACTTTTGAGGCATTTTCAACTGCATATTTCAAATTTTTTCTCAGAAGCTGGCAGTTTGGGATTTTTACTTGAAAAATGGCTTTAGTGACGAAAAAGATGGGTTCCTTTCTTGAGGAGCATCAAATAGAAAAAAATGTTGACGGAAAGAAGAAAGAAATCAGGAATCATATCATCTCAACTTACCAAAAACAATATTGTTTGGTCTTTTCTTTGAATGAGAGCCAAAAACAAGCAATGATGCATCATTTCTCTGTGAGAAGAATTCCTAGAAGAGAACGTCTCAACATCAGCAAAAATTTGCTGCTCTTCTCTAAAAAATCAGTCTTCGTCATGAGAAAATAGGCATGTGTGTGGTGACCCACACGCATAATTTATCCCATGCGTGCGATTCACACTCATACTTACCTAACTGGTTACAAGTCTCTAACAATACCAGAAGCATACCAACATATGGCAGAACCTGGATAATTCGAACTTGGTTATGGCAAACTACTCAATATCTCGACAAATTTGATATCCCTTTAGGCCTTAGTTAGGTTGAGTATAGGTTAAACTATGGATATCTAGATAACTCAGCAGCTCGAACAAATCTCTACCTCTCTCGAGAGTTCGAGTTATTGAGGCTTCCACTATCGTCTGCACTTATTATACGTCGCAACAACTGGGACTCGTGATCAAGCTTGTTTCAAAGACTATTGTGTTTTGTGTCCGTTTTTCTTCAATAAATATTTCCTGTTCTTATTGGAACACATGGAACAAAAACATTTCAAACATGTTTTCACGATTGATTCGTTTCTTGTTTATTTTTTCAATTTGAAAGATCTGTTTTTAATGCGTTATGTTTCAAACTGTTCAGTTTTTAAAAGCTTCTACGTTCAACACCGTTTTTGAAAGCTCCTTTCTTAATTCTGTTTCGATCTTTGCAGAGGGTTGCAAAGGGGTTTAGCGGGGGTTTTCTCTCTTTTCAAAGGAAACGGAGAAGTAAAAACGGTGCCTAAGTAATCAAGTCGTACATTAATGACAAAAAACGCCTCGAAATTTGGGTTTGCGGTACTCAAACACGAAAACCTAACTACACGTATATATCTAAAGAAGAAACCGTTACAGGAGTCTGAGCGGCACAAGGAATTCATCCTTTAGTCAGTTGAAAATGATAGTGACTACTGACAAAACTCTTAGGATTTATGTATAAAAGTTTTATAGTAAGAAATTTGCTACTATCAACCTTCATCGTCAAGATTTCTTCCAATCAAATATCTACGAAGATCTTGAAACGCCAATGTCAATAACATGACTATTATTTCGTTGGACTTTCCTGATATGTAACATAGACCATGCGGATTTGCAACGTTCAAAACTTTAGAAAGACGTTTTGGTTTGGTTGTTATCCTTCCTTCGCCCACTTACAATTCTTCATTCTAATAACGATCGTTTGACCAGAGCTTAATCCATTAATGACTTTTTTTAAATCTTTATCGACTTTGAATTGATTTTTGCACTTGATCAACTGGGACAACAGGAAAGCAGAATGGCCTAACTTCTTGACCTCTCGGTAACCTGCTCAGAACACTGGAGCAACAAGGAAGTCGATTACAACGATCGCACATGAAAGAATGTCGCGATAAAACATTTCATTTGTAGTATTTCAACAAATTGACCATTCTAAAAAGGCCAAAAATAATCGTCAAATGTCCGACTCATGTGTGCGATGAATCGCACGCATTATTAGCTTCATGCGTGTGCCAATGCGTGCGCGTGCGATCGCACGCATTAAACGACGAAGACTGAAAAATAATATGAACGTTTGCTGTAGAAAGAAACCCAATCATAGAGTTAAAGAATAAGAAAATAATTAACAATGATATAAAAAGACATTAACTCACCAGTGATGTTTGATCTTCAAATGGGCGAAGAATATTCTTCCTGTTCGATAAATGATACAAAATATGTTATTCAGAAAATTGTATTAGGTATATGTATAGATCTATTTCCTATGAAAATATGATCAGGCCTTTTGGTGTGAAAATTCGCACGCGAGTGCCTAAACGCTCGCGTCATTTTGTTTGCGCGAGTGATCGCTCAGGCAAAGATTCACAAGCATATTGATTCCCGGGGAAAGCATGATACGCAGAACCTCCATACGAACGAACGACTTTAAATGGAAAAAACCAATGTCGGCATCCAACGATAACGATAGTAGGAAAGGATTGATGCACGTTGATTGATGAAATAAATCGATTGTATACAGGCCTATAAAAAGTCAAAAAACCTGATGCTTGGTGATAATATTTGTACAATCGGTGAACTCTTTGCCGACACTTTGATTCCCCCCTTGATTGTGGTTTCTTTGAGGATGATTCCTTGTCTTTTTGAGAGACTTTACACCAAATAAAATCTCTGTAAGTTTGTTCTCTTCTTTTACAGGTATATGTACCTCAAAACATACACAAATTTTACTTATTAAATAAAATCTTAGGTAAGATATTTTGTTCGTATTTTTTTGTTTTATTGTATGCTCCCACCTACTAAAATTACTTCCCAGTCAGTTTAAATGTTATAAAATAGTAAATCTTATTTTAAATTATTGTTAAAGTTTGTCTTTTTTTTCGGTACGTACCTCAAAACATACATGGACATAAACACTCATAATTTTGAATCTGTTACTCTTAGAGCCCCAATAATTTTTCTTGTTTCCTTGCACTAAATTGTCTCACAAGAATTACATGAAATGCAAACTTATAATGAAGCTTTATACCCATTGCACTACAAAACTAGCACTACATATACCTCAAAACACGCATAGAGGAATTGTAGGTTGTATAGATACAGCACATTAACTGATGAAAAGCAAGGCATTTCACACATCTGGTGACAGTATTGATTGGAGTTGCATGGTAACCAACTTCTGTTGGCTTAACAATAAAGATTTTTAACATAATTTAATCATATGGTCAATTTAGGCCTAATTTTTGGCTAACTATACAGTACATGCTGAAGTCAAAAGATTTTAGGCCGAACATGGCTTATTATTTGACAATGGTGTCTTATGAGTATATATCATACTCTGTGGAAAAATTTTTACTCTGTGGAGGTACTTGCAAATTAGACTTATTGATGAAATTCATATGACTGCACCCTAGTTGCGATCTCGGTATTTATTATATTTCAAAATTGCTTCAGGAAAACCCCTGGTGTACGTCTCTTGCTGGAAATTTTCTCGGTGAGCTGCAGGAGAAAATATTTTGCCATGGACACATACTTGTCATTTTAGCATCTAAGACCCTTGATGTTGTAATGCCCAGTTGCTTTTGGCCTCGTATTAATGTTTCATTCTTATTTTTGAGTCCATGAATTATGATTTAATTTCTAACACTGCTACAGATATGTTTCTTGATACATAAAACATCGGGTCGGAAGAAAAAGTGTTTTATTACACTCAAAACTTAAAACTAGAGTTAATTTTACTCAAGAACAAAGGCTCAACGACATATTATTTGCCATTATATCTTTGAATTTAGCAATTAAATGTTTCTTAGCTCTTTTCAAACTTTAGCATTATAGTTTCTTCATTTTCAGTACTTATGTATGTATGTATGTACTGAATGTATGTATCAATTTGCCACTATTTACAATGATTAAGAAAGGATAATAAAATACAGTAGACACAATACAGTTTATATAATACCAAGACTAAAAAAGAAAAATGCAAGTTAAAAAACACCTCTAATTACAGTGGCAAGGATAGCATTAAAAGGTCGAGTTGACCTTATTTCCACAATGGTCCCCTTAGAGGTGGTTGCAAAAAGAATAAACAATAGATTTGTATGTGCCTTTAGATAAAACATAATTCAGTAAGGCTGAACCAGGCATTGAAACTAAAACGGTCCTTAGTAGTAGACATATATGTCATCTTCCTCTTTCTGTAAATTTTGGACAAAGTTCTTTTTGATCTTGTGCTTAAAAGTATTAATATTGTCTGTTGATTTCAACTGAGATGGAAGGCTATTCCACTTCATTCTCAAACTTTAGCATTGTAGTTTCTTATAAACTACTTTCTTATATAAAAAGTTGTGTATCTCTATATCTTTGTTCTTGTCAATATTAAAAAGACTTGTACAGGATATTGAAAGTTATTATCTAACAGCCAGGGTCTAGCAGTAACATGGACAGACAAGTGCTCTGTTTTATGTACCTCAAAACATACACAGCCAGCTGCCTTGTTAGTACCTGTTTACCACTGAATTACTATGAATTGTAGAGATCTGTGCAGATTTTTTGTTTAAAGTGACAAGGACGAGACATTTACCTGTCATAAAATACTAGACTTGCTAACTTAAATCCATGTTCACTTGTTTTTAGGAGCTGTTCTGTGAACAATTGTGTTTTTAATGCCTACCAGAAATCAGCAACCCCCACCCCTGGTTGCAAAAAAATATGAAAACAATGCAATTGTTAACACTTTTCCAGAAAGATATAAACCTTGTGAATGAGAAATAACAATCAGTTTTAGACTTGATGATATTTTGAAAAATTTATGGAGGACTAAGTGTTCATGTATGTTTTGAGGTACCATGTTTTTTTGAGGTACATATACCTGTAGCATTTTAAGCCCTATATACATTATGTCGAAAGTCTCTAGGATTTTAGTTCCCTTGCTGTTAGGATCAGTGTTTAAATTTCCGAACGGATCGCAACAAATTCTTAACAATCATACTTTCAGCTTTACTTAGCTCACTTTAGGGCTGATAATATATTTATTCCAATATCAAGTTTCTATCGAATCTTCAATTAACTGTTTTCTAGAAGAAGATATTTGCCTGAGCTATCATCGTTTCCTGTATTTTGATTATGGTCGTCTGAATGCTCCATAATTGCCAGCTTAGGTCAAGTCCATTAATTTTATTTCTAACAAGATAGGGGAAAATTTGTTCATTGAACAACGAGGATTTTTATAGTTTACAATTCATAAGAAATTGTTGAGAGCGATTTTCCCAAAAATTAGCTGTTTTGCGAGAGCGATAAAAAGCTCGCGTGATCATGTTTGCGCAAGTGCCGACGGGATCGATCGCTCGCGTGAAACGAAAAGGCCTGTATGAAGCTTTGTACTACACAGAGACTGTTTGAAGAACTGTGAGGAAGTGTCTATTCAAGCATTTTTCTGAAACCAAGCTTTAAAATAATAATTTTCAAATCATTTTTTAAATCATTTCACAAGATTCAATGCCAGTTACAGTTAAAACATTCAATTTGTACATACTTTTGAAACATCACAGCATTTGTTTTCTTTAATGCATACTGAAGAAGATAAAGAAGATATAATTTATAATTTCAGTTTTTCACTTTGCTGTTAAGAGAATAAATCTTTATTCTATAATCTTCTAAATAACAAGCTAGTCAGAAATTTGATCAAACGACTGCATTTTCAGTTTTTAAAGAATGTCTTAAAATATGTCTAAACTAAAACATGCATTTGAAGATCGACAATGTCCTTACAGTCAAAGATAAAATTTTAATAATCATGTGATCATGACATGGCTCAAACATAATCTGGAATTTAATCAAAATTTCACTCACTATATTTCAAATCTTTTTAATTTTGTATAAAGTTATATCATCCAATCAAAATTTAGTCTTCCTGTAGCTTTTTTTGTCAGACTTGCATGTGCTTTTATCAAAGAATGATATTCAACAAATTACATGAATAACTCTGCGTTTCCCTAGTTTTGAAACAACAATAATAATAATGCTAATAATAATAATTTAGTGTAAAAATGTAGGCTAACAGCCTGTAACACATCAAAACACCAGACTGGAGACTTTGCTATGTGTACTGAAGATCTTCTGTGCGTGATTTGCAGGAATAGACAACAACAAAATGTGGATATGGGGTCATTCCATATCAAGTCATCAGTTTTTACTCAAATTTGTAACCCACTATGTGGAGTGTGGTTGCTTTTTAGACAATTTGTTCACACCATTAAGGATGGTAACAGAAAAAAGTTTGAGATCGATATCTCAAGCGGTTTCGGATTTACGGCTAATCAAAAATTACCCCATTTTAGGGTGTGGCCCCGCCCAAATTTCACTCGCGCAAGAATGTTCTGACTTCTAATGCCTTTGAAAATAATGTTATACATCCTATGGCTCTGAAAATTTGCACCCTGTACCTTTTGATGATGAGGAATCCAGAAATCACACTTTAAATAGCATGAAAATAAGGGATCTGTATCATTTTGGTCAACCAAATCCTTGATTGGTTTCCGNAACGGTCATTACTCCCTTACTCCTGCGTCGATACTGGATCGGTCGACACGGTTGAGATTTCGAGAAGACCGTTTGGGGCCTGGGAATGAGGTTGAACTTTCAAGCATTTTATTTTGAGTTCAATTTTCCTGTTTTCAGCTTGTTGCAGTGCATTTGGTTGATTCGCATTATTGCAGTGATCCTGGGAAGTTTATTTCTGTTTTGCTGACTTCATTATCTACAATGCTGCAAATTGAACTGCCTCATGTAAATGTTCTATCAAAGATGGATCTTATTCAGCAGTATGGAAAACTGCGTGAGTATTTAAAAATCCTTTGTATCCTTTAAAAAGTTTAAAAATATGGCAAAGAGATTCGGAAACAAACAAAAATAAAAAAAATAAATAAAAGGGTGCATATTTCGTAAGTACCTTATCTACCAAAGTAAAACGTTTAAAGGCAGCTCTTGCCATTAAAATGATTTCCTTGTGCTTTTTACACTAAGATGATAAAAAGGGGCTTAATTTAACCCAAAAAGTGCTTGACCCCCCCTGCCTCCCACTTCCTACAGGCCTGAACAACGGGAAAGAACAATGTGAAGAAAATGAGAGTAGGGTGCACATTTCCACTATAGTCAAAGCAGCTTGATAGTCACTGTGCATTGAATAGAAACTTTTGATAAACTGTTATTGGAAGGAAACTGTGCGCAGTGCAAGAAATATTTATTCTATTTCACATATTACCTGATAAATTGAGAATTCGAGGACACGCTGAACTTTCAATTTTTAGTAATACAACTAACTGATTATCGAAGATGAAAGTCAAACCCAAAAGAAAACAGAAAATTTTTTAATCCTCTTATTAATTTGTACACTACGAATTTTGGCTATTGATTTACTAACCTGTTAAGTTGTTTTAATTTGCATATTTCGCTCATTTTAAAGTACATTGCTCATTCCAGAGGGCATCTTTTAACATACAAAGTGGTGGGGAACTTCCCCACCAGCCCATTCAATATCCCCACCAGTCATGCCCAAAATGGCCCATTTTCCACACCAGTGAGGTGCCCTTTCCAGTAAAAAGATTTCTTCAGAATAACCATGAATGTAGGTTGAAGACACAGGTATTTGTAGAAGACTCAATAGAGCAAGAAAATCACTATCTTTATTGATTTTGTAAAATACTCTGTAGGGATATCTTTTGTTGCCCTTGCAATGGATTCCCCACCGGTAACAAATCCTTAGAAGATGCCCTGGCTCATTCCGTTGTATGCCCTAAATGTCCCACTTTGTAACGAGTTTGTAATGATAGATTCATCTCATTTTTCAAGCATTCAACATAGAGTTCTTCACCGATGTGTTGGACCTTAGCTATCTGCTAGAAAGGTTTGAAAAAGATCCGTTCTTCAAGAAGTATCAGAAACTGAATAAAGCCCTAACGGATGTTATACAAGACTATGGACTTGTATCCTTCACTGCACTTTGTGTAGAGGTAACGAATCTTCATTTTCGCTGTTATTTTTATTGCTTTTACCAATATTAATGTTACTTTAATGCAGAACACTATTACTAATATAGAAAATGGGAATTTTGCGGAAAATTGGCAGAGTAGAACAACGTGCAGGTGAAAAAAGCCAAACCAAAACATTTTGGAAATTTAGCACCAAATCGATAATTTTCGGGCAAAAGTGAGAGAAATTTCTGCTTCAGAATAATTGGGTCAAAGTTTTGATAATTTTCTGCCTACTGTTAGATTTGATGTAAAGGCATTGAAATGATAGTTATAACAATTTTAAACATTATGATTTTTGGACTCAAATATTTCAGCTATTAAAATTTTTCGTGGAACTTTGTTGGACTTAATTGTTAATTTGGTTAAAATTACATTGATCCGACATTTTTCTTTCTAAACGGTATACATAATTAATTTTACAGGATAAAGAAACGATGCTGAATTTGGTGAAGTTAATAGACAAAGCTGGAGGATACGTATTTGGAATAAAAAATCAAGACAATATGGCTTCTATGATGTCATGCGCGGCTGGTGCTGACTTTGAGTACTTCATGTATCCTTTCGTGGCTGCTTGGTCTGTCAACCGTTTTATTCTAAGCAGGACTTTTCAACCATAAAAAAGGACAAGATGACTAGAAATATCAAAGTAAGATCTTGTCAGATTTGATCTTAGAGCAATGAGAATTGAATCATTTATCCTCTAAGAATCTGGAATCTGCAAGGGACCGACATTCGTCGCTTGTTCTATCTCCTTGTCCTGTATTGTGAAGCTGAAACTTCGATGAAATTTAGGTATCCGTTTTCAGGCCTTTTAAAAAAGACTAGACTAGCTGGCATAAATTTAGAACAACATGGCTCATAGTAATCTTGAGTTGAAGTTAGCCTCAAGAGAACCTATGATTTATGAAGGCTATAAAATCTCAGAGCATTAAAGGAATAAATCTCCTTCTTCAACAACCACAACAACAACCAAAAACAAAACAAACATGGCAGACATAACAAAGGCTAACAGACAATTCGTGATGGAATGGCTAACGATGAAGTTTATCCCCCACATGGTAGTATTTATTTGGAGAGTCCCCTAAAGACATGTAATGTTATAGGTAAATAGCAAGTGGGAAGCACAATTTTCCTTAACCAAACATCACAGAAAAGCGGGCGTTCAAGAGAAATATGTGGATAGCGAAGATGTGGTGGAAATGGACGAAGAACAGTCCTGAGAGTGTGCCTAGTCGTAAGTGAAATGCATCCATTCTGACTTCTTTTTTGCATTATTTGCATTTTGAAAATTTTCTTACGGGGAAAAACTCAACTTCATGTTGAGCGGTTTGGCTTGAGCATAGCCTGCGTGCAGACTATACTTTTCCACTGCGAAGGAGTGCCAACTAGGAAGTTCTTCGTTGAAAGTTCCTCGTTGGCACTCCTTCGCAGTGGAAAAGTATAGTCTGCACGCAGGCTAGCTTGAGCATTATTTTCATGGGAAATCTTTGGCTATTCATCCGCAGTTTTTAACTTTGGCTCAAATTTATCCAAATGCTATGTTTATTTTGAGAGGCATAAAAATCCTTTAAAATGTCATATTCTTTGGCAAAAATTCTTTTTCTTTTCAGAAAAATTCCCAAAACATTCATAGAGCTCCTTGTGTTCTCGTGTCCCACCTCTCTGTTTATTGCTTCTTTTCTTTTCTTAACCTCTTTAAATATTGAACTGATAATATTTGAGCGATTTTCAAAATTTTCATACAACGCTAATTTTAATAATATAAAAGTTATAAGTTATTTTTTCCATTCTTTTAAATCAATTCTGAGCCTGTTTGTCGTTACTTGACAAATATTCCACAAAGCAAGGAAGCGTATGCAATGAAAATCTATTCAAATGGAATTTAGCACCTACACAGATTTCATTGAAAGTTTGTTATTTCGTTCTTTAGAAAAATGATATTTCTGTAAATAAATGCGAGCAGGTGTAAGGATTTAGACCACAATTTCGCATCATTTTTTTGCGTTGCCGACGCACCGAAGTAAAAGTAGAAAATTCACAGTAGAGGAAGGAGAAGAGCTGAAAGCTTCAGGAAAGGTAAAAAAAATTATCTGA
This sequence comes from Aurelia aurita, assembly GCA_004194415.1. Lineage (NCBI taxonomy): Eukaryota > Metazoa > Cnidaria > Scyphozoa > Semaeostomeae > Ulmaridae > Aurelia > Aurelia aurita. Next base: position 487,746 of record REGM01000007.1, read on the forward strand.
ATTATTTTATTTATTTTATATTCCTTTTATTTCGTATGTTTTCATTCGTATGCTTTATTTCGATGGCTTTTATTTCGTATGATCTTCATTTGTTTTACGTATTTTGCAAAATCTTGATGAGAACGCTCAAATCTGCCTAACATGCACTTGAATTTAGGACTGCCAGGTGAGTAAAACAGTGTTGTCGATTGCCGAATTGCATGATCGTTAATTATCCATGAATTTTAAGTAAATCATAAACCGTTTTAAGGTGGAAAGGCTGACTTTGATGAGAAATTTTTATTTTTAGATCATCTAAAGTTGGGTGATTCTCGCTCGTCGAATCTGTTTTTGAAAGTCTCAAAAAGGGGACTGCAAGTGTCCATTAAATTTTTGTCAGGTTTTTTGTCTCAGAATAATGACAATGACATGACCCCCAAGAAGTATTCACCATTTTCGTCCTTAGAGGATGACCCTGCTCGCTAACATAGTTCCGAAACTGAATATTAGACAAATTTCGATCAACGTGTGGAATCCTTGCATTTTAGAAGCAGAAACAAAAAGCACCCTCCCAAATATTTTTAGAACGACAAGGCTGATTTGAATGAAATATAATTCATTATCTAAGTTAACCTTTCTACTACAATTTATTGATTGATTGATTGATTGATTGGTTGATTGATTGATTGATAATGATTATTAAAGCTTGCTTTCAAATTGATGGATGAATTTAACATTACTGAATAAATTGTTGTTTTTCCCCTTAGATGATGGCACTGATCAAGACTGCAATTATCACTCTCGCACTGATCTGTTATCATACCGTCCAAGGAAGCTGGATGAGGCAACCTGAAGTAATCAAGAAGAAAGACAGTGGTTGGATAAAAACTTCAAAACCTGTGACATTGCCACCAAACAGCCTATCTTGCCAAGATGACGATGGAGACGTTTACAAAAATGGTGAAGTATTGAGTCTCTCTACTTGTGCAGTTATTTTCTGCGAGAAAGGAACACTCAAACATATTCCCTTTGTTGACGAAAACTTTGGTTGCCCTCATGTTGAAATGGTGAAAAGTGATGGAAAATGCACACCCGAGGCTGGATTTGAAATCGAGAATGATGTCGTAATTTCTTATTCGGATTGCTACGTGTATACATGTAAATATGGGAAAGTGCGACAATACAAGCATTTGTACTGTGAGCCGGATAAGCAGCTGATCGACACGAAAATAACAAGTGAGAAATTTGGACTAATAAATAAGACTGATTGAGTACTGTAAGGCTAAAAGTTGGACGTGAAATTTTGCTGGTATTTTTCAATTTTTAACTTGCCATTTCGTTAAAGTCCTGTTTATTTGTGAAGATTTAGGCATTTAGATGCAAGAGGCAGCGTAAACGAATGCCAGTTCCATTTCTCTGTTTCTAACCCGGGGGGGGGGG
>REGM01000007.1:491821-523980 GCA_004194415.1 Aurelia aurita
GGATACTTTGGAAATTCAGGTACTGTTTTCATAAACGATTTCATAATCAATTTATTTGACTGAGCTGTCAATCTCAATTCGGTTATTAAGACAACAAATATGTCAGACATATGTGACGTTTTACCAGACTCATGCTAAGGAGACTATCTTTGTTAATTATTAAAACCAGAGTAAATATAAATGTGAAAAACAGGAATTAAGCGATTTGGTTCTGGAATAAAGTTTCATACAGATAAAAGGCATGCCTACACAATGCGTAGTGCAAATATGCCGGGCTTATATTGAATTTTGACAGTACTGAACAAATGTAAAGCAAATGCAAGGGCAAACGAACAAATTTTTGTTTGCTTACCCAAAGGTTTTGCTCTGCATAAGTAAATGAGAGGGAGACTTTTCGGGTCGTATGGGATTTTCAGATAATCTGGCGAAATTTTAAGCGAAGTTGGAGGAATTTTAGCAATGTTTGAGAAATTTTAGCGACGTCTGTGAAATTTTAGCGAAGTTGGTAAAAACTCGAATAACAGGCTGTTGGGCAAAACGATATGAATTTCGTCATAATCGGATGAAATTTGAGAGACCAAATACAAGCCCGAGGAGCCTTTAATGAAGTCATCAAGCTACTGTGGAATACAAAGACATCAAAAGATTTGCAAAATTCTCAGAGAACTTCTGTGGAATATACAGACATCAAAAGATTTGCAAAATTCTTAGAGAACTTCTGTGGAATATACAGACATTAGAAGATTTGCAAAATTGCAGTTCTAATTAAAATTTCTACATTTTTGGTGGAATTTGAAGTTTGGCGAAATTTGGCAAATTTTTCCCAAGACTCGCAACTACAATCATCATGGATGAATTTTGGCTCGACAAGAAGATACCGAAGGCTATTAGAACACGAAAATCAAAAAGTTTGGTGTTCACATTTCCAGTGAGTAAAATTGTTTTATTTCTTATTCTGTTTTTCACATTATTCAATCATTTTTATTACCGTTTGCTACTGAGAGAAGAGAAAGATCGTTGCAATTTTAAAGACTTTTAAATTGTAGGTCTTCATTCTATTAAAGTTGTATTTACTTCGTCAAATATTCAAGATATGAACTCAGAGTTCAGGAAGTCGAAATTTAACCTTTCGTTCAAAAATTAGGAGTAATATTCTGGAAAATTCCACTTCTAAAAACTTTTAAAAACAGCTGGAAACGACGATCATATTTCTGCATTTTTCTGCCTGATAGCAATGGCAAGGAGAGCACGTGTTTTCGTCGTGGGCGAATGAAATCCAATGCTAAAAATTTGATTGAAAATATTCGTCCATATAGTTTTAAACTTTGGAGCATTGCATTGATTTTTCCCAATGCGAGAACACATGCTCTTCTCATTGGTGTTAGGCAGGGAAGAAACTTGCTCGAGGTTCTCAGCCGTTTTTGCAAGTTGCTGGATGCGAGTTACTCAAAAGTTGAGGTCTGAGTTTGAACGAAATAGCAGAGTCCAGAAAAAGGTCAAACCTTCCTCTGAATGACAATTTCGTTAGTTAAACCTTCCTCGTTTTATCAAGTCAAAATAACCAGATTTTTCGAATGTTTATAACCATAAAACTTTAAACAGTCGCTGTTGCCAAAATAATCCAAAATTTTCTAAGGTTTCTTATAGAAATTACTAAACCTTCCTCAAACATGACATTAACAAGCAAAACCTTCCTCCAGCTCGCAGCCGTGGAGCCGTGACTTTTTCTGGACTCTGCGAAATAGCTCCCAAGTTTAAGTTGAGACATTGGCTGTTTAACAATACACAAGGACGACGTTGGATGCAGTTTTCACTGGGGGGGGGGGGGGAACAGCTCTTAAAAGGACCACTTTTTAGAAATGGAGGGGCATTTTTAAAGTTGAGAAAGAAAACGGGAGGATAGAATTTGAACGCTACTAGATATTGCGCTTGAAACTGAGAGGGGTTTTTAACCAAACTGATATCATCACATGAGTCTTGGCAAGAGTTTCGTCCATCTGAATTAGGAAAGAGAACGGAGAAACGGATTCGAGCCAATCAATTTATCAAACTTGAGATCAAAGAACAGTGTAAGAACGCAACATTCGCGAGATTCTAGCAGCCGGAGGGCTGCGAAAATTTTGAGAAAACAACAAAAAGATGCAAGTGTGTTTAAAATAATGGTTTACAATAAGAAGGTATGAAATTACCAAAATGTGAATTAGAAAAGGTTTGGACGTTAATCAGAAATTGAGTTTTTCAATACTTCGACTGTTGCTTCCTCCGCATTTGTCATATGGCACTGTAGTGCACGTCTGTACGAGAATCATGGAGGGGCGCCATCCCCAATTTTCCCATGGAAGATATTTCCATTGGTAAATCCACGTCTTCGTTCGTGCAGATCAGAAATTATTACATCAAATGTTTCCTGGGCGTGGTGATCATTTTTCGTGTAGTGATTACAAGGAATCTGATTTTCGAATTTGGTTATCTGAGGTTTTCCTTTTAAATCCCAACACGGACAAATATCTAATTTTATCTTTGAAAATCACGTTGATGAACAGAAAACATTTAGTTACTGTTTCCCGTACCCGGTGGGAATGGACAAGATTAAAACCACAAAGAATAGTTTATACATGTCAAACTAAGTTCGTTGTTTTCTTACTGATAACCTCTGATAACAGTCATGTGCCTATTTCGCACATGTAGACAGGTAGAGTTCAACTGAATGTATCTAAGCGTCAGTCAACCTCGTTCCCAGGCCCAAAACAGAATCGACGAAGGCATGGTGACTATTTGAACAAGGTTGCGCGTTGGTTTGGAAATTTTTGCTCCACTTTCGGAAAAACATTCGAGGGAACTGCACCGGAAGATTATATTGTATAATCCTTGGACTTATTTTAAAATCAGGAAGTGATGGAGCATTTAACTGGTTTTTCCTTATTGACTAATTTCGATAAAACACTTAAATCGCATCCATTTTCGGCTTCGTTCAATAATGTTCTACCAGTAAATCAATTTTGATCTCACAAAGTTTACAGCGAAGATGGATTCCCCATTCGATAAAATTTTGAAAAAGACTTCTATAAGAAATAAGGATTAGAATTGACTTAATTGAAAGGTTATTTGTTTGTTTGCTTTCTCACCAGTTAAAATCCGGACTACGATAGATTTGTTTCTTGATTTCAGTGCTTTGAAGAAATAGCAGCATAAAGTTAATTACTTTTGGTTCTTGCCCGTTAGAGAATGTTGTCAAGAATCTATTTCTAAGCGAATCAAAATCTAAAACTTCTAGAGATAAAGCCTTTGCAGACGACTTAGATAAGGAGGCTTCATAAAGTTTTTTTATAAGATACTTGGCTTTGGGATTTGTAATACGGTTTCTTAATTTTGGTCCCAAATCTTAAAGTAAAAATTTTTTGGTAGAGTTTCTTAATCATTCATAAATAGATTTTCACTATTTATCAAATTTATTGGGGACCGTTTTTGAACCAATACAAGAAAGAACCAAATCATAAACAAGAACTTTGCTTTTAGTATAACTTGGGTTGCTAATACACTTTCTGTTTAAAAGCACTTTGCAACTCATAGCCAAAATTGAAAAACATTTCAACGTTGACCTCTATTTGCTTCAAGTAGAGGTTTCTTTATTTGTTCCGCAGTTCCCATGTTCCGCAGTTCCATGGTCCGTGATTCCGTGAAACCTCGCGGAGGAGAGCATGACTCGTCTGCACAGGAAAATGCTTCTGCAAACGTCACTGTTGTGGCTAGGCGCCAACTACTGTGCGTCAAATTACGTCATAAGTATATGGTGGATTTCCTTATGGGAACTTCTTCAATAGTGTTTCTGGTTTCGTTGAAGTTAAACGAGAAATAAATTGCTTCTGTTTTAATAGTGTATTTAATTAGCAATTATTGTTAAGGAAATAATGAAATGTTTTGTAATAAAGAAACTGTCGCTACGAGTCCAAAGATAATAATAATAATAATACCTTTTTTAATGTTAGTTTTACAATAGTGTGGACACTAATAAACACTAACATGAAGCAATTTTAGAGATTGCATTATGGAACTTATTGACTGCAAGCGTTGCAGGCGCATTGGTTATCGAAATACCAATCTTTTATGAGAATTTTGAATTGATTTGCATTTTTGGATGACTTTATCTCATTTGGAAGAGAATTCCAAATCTTTGGACCCAAAAAGCTAATAGATTTTATACCATAATTTGTAGTTTTGATTTTAGGAACGAACAGAACATCATTTCTTCGAAGATTATACCCAGTAGATTTTGGAAGAAAATAGTCTTTCATAAAAGCTGGATTCAAGTTGTGGAAAGTTTTGTAAATTTCAAGCGCCAATAGCCTAATAGAATGAATATGAATTGTAGTAGATTCGGCCTTGACGAGAAGACTACTGTACGATGAAGTATAATCTGATAGTGCTAGTCGTAAGGCCCTCTCGTTGATTTTCTCGAGTTTCTTTTGGCTTGCATTACTGCAAAATAACCAAATAAGTGGACAGTAATTGAAGTGACAAAGGATGAATGAATTTACAATTACTTGTCTCTCTTTGTTACCCATAAATCGAGCTAGTCTTTTGATTGCGTTAAGCTGCATGGCAGCTTTTTTGCAGATTTTATCAATATGTGAGTCAAATTTTAGTTGATCATCGATTTGAATTCCAAGTAGAGTTACTTCATTACTCACGTTTATTTTAAAGTCATTGTTTATTCGGAATTCTTTAATATGATTATCGTTTTTTCCAACAATTAGTGACTGAAATTTAGATGGGTTGGCTGTCATATGATTTGAATTAAACCAGTCAATGCATTTATTGGTGTTAAGTTGTACTAATCTATGGAGTTCATCGGCATTCTCGGCAGAGATCGAGATTGTGTTATCATCTGCAAAGTTACATAAGGAGCCCTCCTGGATAAAGAGGAAGAGATCATTTATAAAGAGGTTGAAGAGTAATGGTCCAAGTATTGAGCCCTGAGGCACTCCTTGATTAAGTGGTCCCCATGAACTAAAGTACCCACTGACCTTTACCATTTGTTTTCTGTCTGTGAGATAACTTTTTAATAGTCTGAGTGAATTTATACCAACTCCATAAGCATCTAATTTTGCAATTAGCAGATTTATGGGGAGGCTGTCAAAGGCTTTGGATAAATCCATGAGTACAGCTGCAGTGTGTTTGTTAGCTTCTAAACTAGTTTTCCACTCTTCTATTAATCTTATTAAAGCATGCTGGGATGAGAAATGTTTTCTGTAGGCACATAAGAAATTGGAGAAGTTCCTGTTGAGAAATGGAGATAGCTGGAGCTCTATTGCCTTTTCAAAGACTTTAGAGAGAGCTGTTAGAACGCTAATTGGTCGATAATTCTCTTTGTTGAAAGGATCTTTCTTTTTGTACACAGGAGAAACAACTGCCATTTTCATCAAACTGGGAAATGTTCCTTGAAGGATGCATTTGTTTAAAATATTTACCAAGGGTGCTGCAATGATGTCAACAGATAGCTTTAAAAATTTAGCACTTATCATATCATGGCCACAAGCTTTCTTGTGGTCAAGTTTAAGGATAATTTCTCTCAACATTTTTTTGGTAATAGGTTGGAATTCAAAAATCATCTTATGTTTCAAATTGTTTTTTATACTGATTATGCTATTGTGTTTTTCAGACCTCTTAATGATTTGGTGCAAAGATAGATTGGAATCCTCTTTTATGTTTGTTTGATCTGTGGTCTGGCCAACACTGATAAAGTATTTGTTCATGGTTTCAGCTATGTTTTTTGGGTCAGTGATGAGTGAATCATTCTCTGACAGGCAGACGTCCGAATCACCATGATTTTTTCCAAATAAGTATGGTTTTAGCTTTTTCCAAAATGATTTTGAGNGCTGGCGCCGCCCCTGGTTGATTCGTACCGTGAAAGAGACTTTGTAAAAAAGTTCTTTAACTAAATACGCTTTTGGTAAGATTAGATTTTGTCGAAATAGATCTGTAAGTAGTACCTTTACCATAGTTTATGCCTGATAAGAAGTACAGAGTTTTCTAAGGAATTTTGTAACAAGAAATATTGCTTGCGGCAAAAATAAAGTCCACTTTTTGAAATTTGCCCCCCTAGTTATGATTTCTTAAAAGAGGCCCTGGTGTCCACAATACCCATGATTGGACTGTTCAGTTCTTCCCATAAACCAATTTTTATCGAAACGAAAATTTAATTTGATGATTCGATTACGAAAATGAAATATCATCGGGCTTTTCATTGACAAGCAAATCGGTAAAAAGCGTCCTACTTAGACATGAACGCAATAAAAACAACGAACAGCTGAAAGTTACAACTAAGAAATTGAAATGCAATGATACAAATCTTATCTGTATTTATTCTTGCTCAAAGCAGTTACAAGCAACTGTTTACCAAACATGGTCAGGTGTTAAATTAAAACTAAACTTTATGATGTGAATTTCCGATAGGCCTAATGTAAATTACCGGGGGTCCGGTTGGATAGTTAAAATCTTGTAGTATTGGTTCATGTAGCGCTCAGACCTGCATTGCTAGCACTAAATCTTTATTGGCTGAAATTTTGACACGCCTCTGCGAATTTGGCCAATCACATTGCATTAAAATCACAACAAATACCAAATGTAGGCCTATTTTTATTTTCACGATCATTCTCAATACCATTTTGAAAACTGAATTTCCTTGCCGCAGAGAAAAATATTGTGATGAAGGGAAAAACGTAAAAGTTGACCGTTTGATGTGGCTTTTGTGTAATGTGATTGGCCCAATTTGCAGAGGAGCGTCAGTTTGTTAGCCAATTAAGATTTGGTGGCTATGCAGCCCAGACATCTTCAGCTTTGTTGTTCTCAGGGACCGTTATCACCTGATGTCTTCTGCTTATATCTCGGCTTACAAGGCACATATTTTCATAGAATTAGTTCCAAAATCTAAGTTTAGGCGTCTGTATACTAGGGAAAATAACTGTGGGGTTCCGAAATTTCTGGTGCCAACACAGAGAAATTTTAAACATGACCTATTTTTTGGAAACAGCATCAGTGTCTGGCAGAGATAGCTGCGAAGTGGGTAGGTGTCAGACGAAACTATTCAAAGTGAATTAACTCATCGTTGCTTCATGAAAAGTTAAACATGATCAAAATTGTTCTTGGCCGCCTTCCTGGCTTAAAAATTTTATTCACGTTAGAAGACGATTTTCATCAAAAATTCATGAACCATAAGCTGTAATCCTAGACTGATTACAGTGAGTCCCATTGTTATCGTTCACCAAAACGAGACTACCACCTGCCAAACCGAGACCGCTCAAACTGTAGCGGGGTATATCAGTTCGGCGGAGGAGCGAAACTACGACATGTAATCAGTCTACTGTAATCCTATAAGGTGTTGAACATAAACTGTGAAAAATGATCTTAAGTTTGGTGAATTATACCTTAACCAGGTATATTATTGCAAAGAGGAACACTTTTCTTCTCCCAGTGTGGATTTGCATTTGGAATTTATCTTTAATTCAAATATATCGAATATCGTCAAGTGTGGACCAACTGCTATGTACTGAACAAAGCAGAGAAAACTGATGGGGGTACTGGGAGGCCACAGTTATTCTTGCCTATTCTTAACCCAAACATATCGACATGTGTTGTTGCTTTGAGACCTAATGACGTCATATCTGTAATATTTCTGGCTGTTTTGTTGATTGTTTACAAAATTCTGATGTAAATAGAGACATTTATTTGTTTTCCAAGATTAGAAACAAGATCTATGATTTAAGAATCGTATGTTCCAGAAACAAAGAAATGGAATTTCTCCAAAAAGTAAGAAACCAATTAAGAAACCTTTAATAAACGTGGCAATTTTTGCGAAAGTGTTAAGAAATCTTATTGAAAGCTGAGCCAAGTTTTTTTATAGAACACATGTTTTTTGCAGAAACATCACAAAAAGATGTGCCTCTGAAATGAAGGGATGTTGGTGAAATCAAGGGGGCTAAGCACTCCTCCAAAATCGAACAAGTTTTTTATGAGAAATAAAGGATTTTATAGATTTTGAGGGATTTTATTATGAAAGGAAAAATAATTTTCGCCAAAAGGTATATTGCCTTGCCCCCATCTTACGTAATGGAACCCCTAAAAATTTGGATTGTAAGATTTTTGTTTGAAGTGTATCATATCGATTACCCAACGCATCACGGGGGTTACTGTGAGCACATAAAGTCTTGAAAAGTGCAGCAAACAACCACTCCTCAAAAGGTACCCCCGGAAAGTATTTCTAACGACTTTTTCAGCTCCAATTTTGCGCGTCAGTCAGGGGGGGGGGGTTGATGAGAATAACAATCCTTTTCATCTTCATTAGAGAATTCTCCAATAATTAGTCAAAGAAAGCGGTACCTATTTTGAGATTGGTAACAAATTGTTTCCATGGAGCGTTGACTGCAATTAACATTTTTAATTACTTACATTTGTTTTGAGGAATTAATGGCTATTTATCTGTGAATTTGGCGTTTGTTGTAAGAAAGGGTTGTCCAACTGGGCCTACGTCACAGAACTCAACATGATTTTGACACCAAACGCGACGCTGTGGCCAGCAAAGGAACCCATGTTTGTTGCAGATGAATCGTAGATTTGTTTATGAGAAATTTTGGATTAATGGCTTATAAATTTTGACAGCCACTTAACATGTGGGATTCTCGATTTGAAAATCAGTCGCCGCGAGATTTGAGTGTGAAGAGTTGAAGATCTGACAAGTATACAATCTCAAGTGTCGAGGTTCTGAATGAAAAGTGGGAGAAAGAACTGAAAAAAATCAGACGGAGTCTTGGGTGGAAAAGTCGACGACTTCAAAAGTCAAGGATCTGAAAACTGAGCTGAATAGTCGAAGTCAGACGCGTCCATCGATCGAAGAAAATGTCGTTACATCTCAAAGTCCCACATTTTGGTACAAGAACGCCAAGTCCAGGTCTTTTCAGAAGGCCACATTCAAGAAGTAACCCAAAGCCATTGTCAGAAGTTACTTTAGGACGACGAGACAGAAAGCGTTCAAATACAGTTCATTTTGAATATAAGAGTCCACAATTTGAAGAAGTAAGATGATTTCCTATTTTAATCTTGTGTTGTTGGAAAATTTGCTGCCGGGTTTGGGTTTTGTCTGTCTATTTCTGTTATGAAATTTTATACAGTTTGTCTTTTGAAAAAAATAATACTTTATTTACAAAAATAAAATATACTTTTTAGTCAAAAGAAGCAAAAATTGAAATCGTCATAAATTGCAATTTCTTCGTAGTTACAGTCATCCTCTGAAAATTGACGCAATGTTTATTTTTTTGACACATTAAACCAGATATTTGTTATATTTGTCCACTTCTCAGACTCTTTCTTTATATTAAATTAGATTAACAATATTGACTAATTGACTAAAAGAAAAATCCAGATGCTCTACCAACCAAACAAGGGGGTGGGACTTTTTGGGGCCTTTGATTTGCTACATTTTCAGTGAGTTTTGTGCAGTGTTTTTACGTGTAAAACTGAGCCATTACACGGGCAGGAAAACAACAGACGAAGCAGACCTGAGCAAACTGCAGTGCAGGGAGAAAACAGTTGGTAAGAACATTCAATGTCGGTGAATTTATGAGCCTCCAGGGGTTTCCTAGCGTCTATATCAGCGCCAACATGGCTCGAATATATTGTGTTAGTATGTATTTTGCCATAGTAAAAGTGAAAGACTGACTGGTTTCGTTTAAAAATTGTAATCGTTGGCAACTTTATTCGTTTAAAAATTTGGCGTTTAAAAATAAAAATTTGGACGAAACAATTCGTAGATACCATTTTGGTCAGAATCTCAATTTATTTCAAATTTTATTGGTCCCATGCTTGACACAAAAGCAATTCCCTTTCTTCCCCAATGATTGAAATTGTTGGCAGGTTGGCAAGGTATTAAGTTGTATGCAAAGCACAATAGGTATTTCGAAAAACATCTAAAAAAACCTGAAACTTTATGGCCTAAATCGGCCTAAATGCAGACTTCGTTTTCTTCCTCACTGCATGCTCCTTGCTGGGAAAATAATCCCACATCGTCACCCCTTCAGCCTCAGTATGCCCAACTGAGATTCACAATATGCATATGCAAAAAACTTTCCTTTCAAGGAAATTACCATAAGAATTCCCAGAAAATGGCGCAATATTATGGGCGGGCCGTGATGAAATGCCTCTATGTTGCTTGAATGTATGAAAACTTGATATTGGCCCCGTTTACACGATACCGTTTTCATTTCATATCGGATTGGTTTCATATCGGATTGGCCTTCTGTTTACACGAGACCGTTTTCATTTCATATCGGATTGGCCTTCTGTTTACACGAGAACGCACCAATCCGATATGCTTCATACCGTTTTCGCGTTTTCAAATGAAAACGCTCTGAAAGTGGCATGAAACGAATCCGATATGAAATGAAAACGGTATCGTGTAAACAGAAACATTTTCATACCGGATTGCCACCCCCAATCCGATACGAAATGAAAACGGTATCGTGTAAACGGGGCCATTGAGTGTCTGTCAGCGTCTCCATATTTTTTATCCAGGATGGGCAGGACTGTTCAATTGTTCCTTGCATATCAACTGAGGGCGATGTTGGTTGCAAAAATTGCCCCTGATAGTTTTTGGAGCAAACACCGAGGGGCATTTCACTCACTCTGTCGAAAAACATACGTGATGTTTTATTTTAACGATTTTTGATGGATTGTTCTTGAAAGCAAAGGATTTTTGCCTAAGATGTACGAGGTTTTTTGGGATAAAATGCCCGACGCAAGAAACGTGGTGAAGGACAAATGAGTTTCTAAAACTGGGGTGTCAACGCTCGATATGCACCATGTCTAGTCAATTATTACCCCTCCCCTCCCCCGCCGCTCCTCCTAGACCATTGAAAATTTGGTAGAAAATAGGAAAAATGTGTTTTGTTTATTCAACCTCATTTCTAGACAGACCTTCATAAGTTGCTTCCACTGCTAGGTGTTTTTAAAGACTGTGCTACCTGGTGCTCTGGTGCTACCAAAGATTTGATCCGATTTGATCAGGGGCAGGTGTGCTCAACTTGCACTATGCAGCTATGCAGCCCCTCCAGCTCCCTCTTTAACCCCAAATTCAGCTTCGAGACGGATTCAGAGTGTGGGGTTTAGAAAATTTGAGATCGTTAATGTCTGATTAAGAGTGTTCAGTGCAAACTAGTCCGTTCTTTCTTATATTCGCCATTTTGGCTGGTAGGCTTACTGTGCTATCATTTAAAAAAATAAGGCAAAATTCAGTCAGTAGTGTTTCCCCTGTACCCTGTCCTCATACCTCACTAATTGGAAAGACTTTTTTAGAATCCCTTCTGATGCCCTTAGCGATCTCGAAAGAATGGAGATATCTAATGTTACAACCAAAAAATTGCTTCTTGGATTAAAATGGGATGGTAATGATATGGTATCGGTTACAAACAACATTTAATATTTAGCTGATAGCTTTAGATTTGAACTCTCTAGTACAGTTTCAGATACAGTTTCAAAAGAGCAGACGTTTAGTTATGTAGGCAAGGCAGACAGGAGGCCCACTAATGAAGCTCCATGGCGCCATGTTGAATCTAAAAGGACCCTCTTTCTGCAATCCTCGGCAAAGTTTGTTGGCACAAATGATAGATTTTTTGCACAATTTGCGATAACATTTATTCCGAAAGCCTTGCAGTTTACCTGCCCCCCCCTCTCCACTCTGCCGCCAGATTCGATGTTGGAAAATTGTTGAAGCTACAAGACCGTGCAATGAAGTTTTGCAAGAATGGTAGCGTTCAACATTGAATCAGGGGTTAGAAGGAGAAGATATCCAAGGTTAACGGATTTTGAGTGCTCGCCCCAACAATTTTGGCAAGGGTTGTCGAATCAAAAGTGAACCTTTCTTTCTAATTGCAATGCTTAGTTCAACGAACATGTGATTTATGTCTTTGCGTCGAAAACTGCCTTTGGCCAAACCACGGATGTAGATTTTTTTTAAATTAGGCCACTGAAAATCAGTCAATGCTGTGCTGTTGTAGGCAACACCCAATTAATAGAAGCCACACCCATTATGACCTCTTAATACAACAATGAGGGGTAAATGAGCCAATCCGCCACTGCTTCCAAAAGAAGACGTTTCCTTCAGAACGTGTCAAAGAATTTCAGTGGGAAATTTCGATATTCGGAAAAAATGTCACAAAATTAAACAACTTTCTAAAGGCTGCAACTTGAAGATCTCCCTATAGGCCTTTATAGATTAAAAAATATTCTGAAAAAGATTAATCTTGCCGAGGGTTTAATCATGGACACAGTTATTGCTGCGAGCGATCAACTTCTTGGATTAATTACTTGCAAAAATTGATAACACCTCACTTTTAATTTCTTCTCAATAGGATTTGCACTATATCAACATGTTTTCACCTCATTTGACTGTTGTAGAAAATTCTTTATGTGGTACCTATGCCGGCATGTTCTATTCGCTGGCCGCCGCTATTGCTTGCTTTGGGACTAGGAAGCCCCCTCCCAGGATCTGCAGTTCAAAGTGACAGCTATTGTGGTTAAACTTAGGAAAGTTTGATAACGTGAATCAGTTCTTCCTAAACATTTCTTGTACCGTTCTTGCCCTTGCCTAACAATAATAATACAGGGAGCCTTTTAGAACGCATATAACTTACATCTAGGGCAATAATTAGACATTTTTGAATTAATCGAGAAACTCGTCCCTGTGCAGCCAGAATTGACCAATCAGGAACCATTACATTTATCGATCAAATCATATCAAATCCCTCTCGACTTTGACCTCTATCCCAAGAGAAGAAAAAAACATTCCTTTCTGACGTAAGCCAGCAAGGGTAAACAATCATGATGACGTCAATGGTTTATTGTCCAACGGAGATCTCGGAAGACAGAAATATGTTGATGAAATTTTATGAGAGCTCATTCTTGGCGGAGTAACAGTTTTATTGTTTTGCCCTTGCATATCTTGCATATCATGTCCACAGGTCAGCTGGGGGCTGTCTTGTTCTGGGACCTCCACTGAGGCTAAAAAATTTAACGTTACCTTAACATATATTTTGCAAGAAACTTATATCGCTGGTTACCTTACGTTGTTCTTGAAGTTTCCATTTCGGGAAATCTTTCCAAGTATTTTGGCACAATTGATTTATGCCATATTGCTACAGATACACCGCCCTCCCCCCCCCCCAATTCATGGCTGATAGGCAAACGTGGCTGAAGAGTCCACCACAACCAAAGATACAGCCTTGGGCAATTTCTAATGACAGAGCCACCAATCAGATCAATCGAGATTCCATGTAACGCAAAGGATCATGGTAAAATGTTCCTTTTTGCCATATTTGGCGCAATCGTCCATGGATGGTCCATGCATGGGCGTTAAGAAACGCGGTAGTTATTCCTACAAATTATTTTTCCTCCCTGTGTCCTTATGCCCGTGAAGGTTGCTGTTGTTGCGATTCAAATCAGAACACAGGGAAACAAGGAAAATCAGACACAACAACAATAACAACCTTCACGGGCATAGGGACACAGGGAGGAATGGGCATAGGGACACAGGGAGGAAAACAATTTTGTAGGAATAACTACCGCGTTTCTTAACGCCCATGGTCCATGTGTTATTTTTCTTTCAAATAATTTTTACGATCCACTTAAAATCCTCGAAACTCGTAAAATTCGAGGTAGTAGTCTTTGAAAAAAGAGACGTTGATAGCACAACTATTAATCACTGCCCCTATACCCCATAACTTTTTATAAAGTCTAGCCCAGAACTGTGCAGTCTTGCGACAAGTGGCACCGGTGGCGTGGCCAGGGGGGGTATGAGGGGGCAAATGCCCCCCCACTTCCAATATTTCGGCTAAAATTGTAATTGAAAAATGCAATAAAAATGTCTGGGTATACCTTTTTACCCTCCCAGCCTAAAAATTTTAGACTTTTGCCCCCCCCCACTATTTTTGGTCTGGCCCCGCCGCTGAGTGGCACTATTCGTTATGAAAAACTTATGATTTTATTTGTTACTTTCTTTGTAGATAAAATCATTTGGAATCCAACAGAGATTCCCCTCAGACGATCTGCGCTTGGACAAGAGCTTGGATTCGGAGCCCTTTATGGTATATTATGAATTTTCTTTTGATTTCTTCGTTGATGTTTTTGTACTTTTCATGCTTGGTGTGTCCTGAGACCCATTTCAGCAGCTATGGTTTGTTATGGTTTTTCTACGTGGATAAAAATTGGTCAATTAACTTAGTTTCAGCACTCTTCGGAAGATTGCAACTTTTTACTGAACCGATGCTGCATCTTCTACATCTTGCAAGCTTGCCTTCTTAAACAACGCCAATCAACCAGCATCCTTTGCGCGCTTCGCTTGTTGCCTTTCGACTGCGGCGGCCATTTTCATATGATATTGTAGTTCTGCAGTGCTCTGTAAAGTGCGACCGCAAAGGATGCTGGTTGACCGGCGTTCTTTAAAGGTATGCTGTCAGTTGAAATACTCTTACCCTGGGTACCAGGGTTCCCAAAAAGAGAGAACGATTCCCTTCAGGTTGGATCTTGTCCCCTCCGTAAGATATTCGATGAGGGGCAAAACTTAGATTGCCTGGGAGCCTTTTGTCATTGCGCAAAAGCAATACCGTTTGTCAAGCCATTACGAAAATACTTTGCAAGTTGTTAAGAACTATTTCTGTGCAAGCGGTATTTTAGCATTTGCGAACAACTTCACACTGAATGTAATTTGCGAATATGCAAGGTGATAATCGCAGAAAGAGATTTTAAATGATGCAACACCTGAATTCCTGCAAAAGTGCTAGATTTTTTTGACGACCATGCCAGCATTGCTGGTGATGCTAAAGATGGGAATCTAGGCAGTCAAGTGGAATTCTTCGTTTAGCTATGTCAATTCTACCTCCTTTTAAGCCTGGTTCACATTAGGTCGTTGCAGTCGCTGGGGTCGTTAGGATGAACGGCCCAAAAGACCCAAAAGACTGAATGAACAAGGCTTTAGACTTTCAGATTCCTTTAAAATAAACGGGGATATAGCGATCAAGTTTAAGAACAGAGCAAAACAAGGCCACGTGCCACTTATGTTTCTATTAATTTCATCTATCGAGAGAGAACATCAAATACAATAGGCTGTATTTAGATCGCCCCAGTTCCCCCAGCTAAGCTGCTCTTAACTTCGTTGCTTTGCTTTTAATCTATATGTTCTAAAAAGTTGAAGACTCCCTTTTGAACTAGGGCAAATATGCCTCCTCGTTGGCTTGTTTCAAATCTACTCAGTTTTAAAAACTGAGTAGATTTGAAACAAGCCAACGAGGAGGCAATTTAGATTAGTTTTACTCCATTTTTGGCCTTGGATGAACGATTTTGTAAACCCTCTGAACTGCCTAAAGGTTCCCTTTGATTCTGAAGCGTCTTCATGAAATTTCCAAGAGATCTCTCGGTTTTGCTTGTTACGAAGATGCGCATAGTTTATTCAATTGCTCCCTTTTTGGGGCTGGTCTCAAAATTTTGTGCTGTGGTCAGCATTTTTAGCACGTGTTCTTTACTCAGGGTAATTGAGAATTGTTTATAGTTTATGGCCTAAGAAGCCCAAATCACTCCAAAAATAGCGTACGAAATTTTGGGATTTTAAAAATCTCTCAGATTTTTCAAACACTTGTGAGATTTTTTCTGAGAATTTCAAAGATTTTATAGATTTTTGAAAAATGGCGAAGATTTTAGATTTTTGAAATTTTGAAATTTTTTCGAGATTTTCAAAGATTTTCGAGATTTTGTAAGATTTTGCAAGATTTTTCAAGATTTCGCAAGATTTTGCAAGATTTTGAGAATTCAAATTTTCAAAGATTTGTTGAAAGATTTTTTTAAGAATTTGTATCATTTGTTGCGGGAGATTTCTGGGAGTTTGTGAGATTTTCGAGGATTTTTAGGATTTTCTTTGGGACTTCTAAGATTTTGTGAAGATTTTTCAGATTTTCGGGATTTTTGAAGATGTTTGAAGATTTTTTAGGAATTTTTACGAAAATGTACGAAATTTTTGGAGTGATTTGTCCCTCGATTGTAACAACGTTTCGAGCCCAACTCGTCATCAGGTACGAGTCTGATTGATGTCAACGAGGCACAACTACATTAATTTTAGTGCTTGTTTGTTCTATTGTTTGAATTCGAAGAACAATAGTGCCATTTACCAAAATTTACGTCGAAGTGATCTTTGTCAATTATCTGAATAGGACATCTTGACTGCTTTAGGGAGGTCTCAAGTGCAGAGAGATATATTTAGATAAGCGGTTTTAGAAATCTTACCAATGCCATACAAGTGATCGTGCTAAATGTGAGATAAAGGTGTCATAATCTTGACAAAACCCTAAGGAAAATAGTGGTAAGCCTAATTAGGTCATCCAATTTGATGCACGTTAGAAAACAGACGTCCAACGTAGTCTATGGCGTCATCCCATTGAGATGTCGGAGACTGCCATTGACTGCAAGATTGGCTGATTTGGTCATGTGCATTGATAATAAATACGGAGTGGACACCCATATTTGCATGGAAAATGAGAGATGCTTGTTATAAAACAGAGATCAATAGAACAAAACCCCTTGAAGTGCGTGCAGTGTGGCCACGTATGAAGAGGCTGGAGACTACCATTGACTGCAAGCTGGACCTGTCAGGCCGATACATTGAAAATACCATATAGTTAACTATGATAATACGGACGGGACACCCATATTTGCATGGAGATAGAGAATAGCTACTGATAAAGTGGAGATGAATGAAATAGACCTTGAAATACGTGCAGTGTGGTCACGTATTGAGATCCTGGAGACTTCTATTGACTAACAGATAGGCCCATGAAGCCTGTACATTGATAATGCGAGAGCTCACCCATACTTGCATGTAAATTCCAGGGGTGGTCATGTCCTATGGGGACAGTGGTTCCAGGTCTGTCCCAAAACTTGGCTTTTTTCTCTTAACTTTGGGCAAGCTCTGTCCCCAAAAGGTGGCTTTCTTGCCTTCAGTAAAGTTTGGCTTTTTTCCTGAATATTATTGGACAGCAGACCATTTGGCAAGGTTTGTCCCCAAAACTGGTTGTTTTCGTGCTATCAGCACTGGTTTTTTCTTGCTCAATATCAACGAAAAACTGAAATCGTTATAATTTAAGAAATTTCTTCGCTTGTTTCTTCAAATCAACGGGCAACAATTTTTCCCCAAGTTTTTTGGTTTTTTTCGGTAAATTCATGGACAATATTGAAATAACTGCTCAAAACTGGGTGGGATCTGACAAATACTAAGGACAGAGGTAACACCAATTAACTCAAAATACGTATTTCACAATTACAAATACAAAAACCGGGTGGGATTTCAGAAAAACTTGGGACAGAGGTCACAACAGTGCACCCAATATTCGGCAAAAATTGGCTTTTTAAGGGAAATTTCAAGGACATACGTTACGTCAAATGGATGTCAAAAGCCTTAAGATGTTGAGGGAACAGCATTAGAAATTCTGCTAGGGCACCTGAAATTTATGCTGACCAGCTATGTCCCAAAAACTTGGCTTTTTCTGGGGTTTCTTGCATAAACCTCGCCAAAAACCGGGTTGGTTTATTTTTGTTCCCAGGACAAAGGTGGGGTCAAGAATTTTACAGTACTTGACCACCCCTGAAATTCAGTGTAGCGAACCGGCCAGTTGAACCAAAATGGTTTATAGCTGTTTGAAAATTAGCTAAGGTTTAATTATGCAAAAAATCTAGGACATAGGCTGGTAACATGGTGCCTCTTTACACGCTCCTCCGCAGAGGCTCTTATTTGGGGCGGGGAGGAGAGGAAAGTTCCCTCTCCTTTTATAATTCCTTTTCGTCCTCCTCCGCCGCAAAAAGAGCCTCTGTGCAGAGGAGAATGGCCTCTTTGAAAAATGAATGCTGGGTATGAATTTTTAAGGGATATTTCGATTGTTATTATTCATCCTGTGATTGGATACTCAACATTTCACTCTGTCAATCTTTATTGTAGGTCAAAGGCTCCCCAAATTTTGATTTCCGAAAAGTAAGCCACTTATTCTCTTCAATAATTTAAATATGTATTCTTATATAGTTATGATCTCTGTATAGTTACCTTACTCAACATGCCTCTCTGTATACTTTTTTATCAGGAACTGAAGCAAACAGTTTACTAACAGAAAAGTGGCATTTAGCTGATTGGCAGCATTTAGGTCCTTTGCTTCGCTCTAAAACTACAACAACAAGGGCCCATGCACAAACTATTAAAAAATCAAGACAACCAATTTAGTGCCTTAGGACAGCAGCGAAGAGTGCGAAACAAACTTCTTCCAAGCACCAGTTGGGCAAAAACAATAAGAGACAAAAAACTCTCTGACAATCTTTTAACTTTAAATTATATTGATCTTTTTTGCTAGCATTGATGATATCTGCTTCCTCCATTTTGCTTGGTATTTTCTATTGACACAATCCGTAGCGCCATGTGCCTATATAAAATCGAAACGTCAGCCTACTGTGCACGGATTTCAGGCCCTCAATAATAGGCCCTGGATATTAGGCTATCCAGGTTTTTGTAATTGTTCGTACCTTCAGGGTATCTAGACAATTTTTTCATTGAAAAATGCGATACAATGACACTTTTAACACACGAGTGCAAAATAGTTTTCTTCAACACGGCTCTGAGACTGTTTAAAGGGAATCTAAGCATAAATATAGCCGTAGACAGACAACAGAATTTGACACGCACTGAACCATATTTGGGTAACTAATCTATGTCAAAAGGAAATACTGCTATCTGATTGGTTAGAATTTGACCGCAGGTGGCTTGAGCCTCTTTTATATGCTTAGATTCCGTTTAATAGAATGATTGATAATAACATCGAGTTTGTTTACAGCTTTTTATCAGAACATTTCATCGAGAATTATCCGCCCCAAAAACTTGGGGCCGTTTGTCCTTGTTTTTGAACAGTAAGGTTGTGAGTTGTAGTTTGAGCGAATAGAAAAATTCAATTCAATGAAGTTTGGAGCGAAAACAACGAGTTAGATCATAAGTCTAGTATCTTATTCTTTCAACGCCAACAACTCTTGCAAACTAACTTTGTTGACAGCAAGGCCGTGCACAGCATAGGGCAGCAGGGGCTGTTGCGCCTCTAAAAACCCCAAAGAAACAATAAAATTTACTGTAATTTTGACCTGATTTTAGGAAATTTTCCTTCTTTGCCCCCTAGTTATTTTGAGCTGTGTGCGGCCATGGTGACAGGTAGTTTATCAGCTGGTGTTAAGATTACAAGGATTACAAACTGTAAATCAAGACAGAATAAAAAAGTTTTTTTGCTGTGACGTTTGTTGCTTATTGCAGGTATCAAGAAGTCTTTCAAGTCGAAGAAGATCATCGCCAGCACAAGTTATCAGCAAGATACAAGAAAGGCTTTCAAAAAGGTAACAATTCCATTTTTCAGTGGCAACGTAACGAAATGTAACCTCAAGGCAAAATATCCGAAGCTTTACTTGGGGCAAATCAGAACAAGTTCGATTTATCGTAGGGCCAGTAACGCAGCATAATTAGCCTGCGTGCAGACTCAGGAGCGGGGGAGGAGCACACATTTACAACTCGAGTCTGCACGCAGGCTCGAGTCCACTACTGGTATTATTTAAATCAATCAACGCAGTAGTCTTTATTTCTGCTTACTTAACTTGCAACAAACATATTTTTACTTAACTTGCGTTCTGATTGGCTATCTTCATTTTGATTGACGTGGTACACGGGATTTGGTTCTTCCGTTAAGATTTGACTTATAAAACACCAAAATTGCCTGATAAAAGGCTTTTATAACACTGATGCAGACAAGATCTTTTGTATAAACAAATTTTATTGATTTTTAAAACAGCGATGCATACATTTCCGTCACGTGGTACATAAATCTATTTGGGTATTTCTCATGAAAAGGTCTTTCAAGGCTTTAACTCTATGATTAATTAGCTGTGTACTAATTGGAAATATCGAATCATCTGTTTACGAAAGTTTGATAAGTATGGCAGATGAAAGGTTGTGAATGTCATGACAGAACAACAATCCCTGCCAAAAGTCCTTTAGGCCATTTCTTGATAATGACACAGTTTTCCACAATTATATCCGTAGAGATTAGTTGAGGCACCCTCCCCCCAAACAATGTTGATTTGCAAGGTTATTGTCCTAGCATTCCATCAGAGTCGCGAATCGTCCTGTCATCCTCATTTTATCGTCACAGAACAGCATTTTTCTAAGGGGGAGAGGGGGAAATCGCAAAACAAGGCAAAATTAGCTGAGGTGTTCCAAGACTTTTGGCAGGCATTGTGACAGAACAAAGTTCGACTTCAGTATCTTGAAAATTGTTTCGCCGTTATGGAGCATGTTCTAAGAAACAGACCAGAAAGCAACAGACAGAGAACTGCAGAAACTGGAAGCCTAACCTGCGCACGAGTTAGAGGAAAGGTTTAATTTGCCCTATTTGCAGAAGTAAATTACTGCTGCTGCTGCGAGGGAAATATGTTTGAATCCGAGGGAAATATTTGAATCTATTGAGATTCGAGTTTTTAAAGAAAATATCTCATCGAAGTTTTTATGTGACTCCTATATCAGTTAGCTATTTGCTAATTAGTAATATCGGAGCATGATATCGAGATAGAAGCTTTTACAAGTTTCAGCTCCAATATCTTGAACAATTGTTTCTCCTTTCATTATTTAAGTAACTAAGTATTTTTTATGGTAAACTATGACCCAGTAATGAAACTTTCGTAGAATCTTCATATTTCATCACCAGTAGTTTCCAAAAAAGTTCTTAAAGAACGCCGGTCAACCAGCATCCTTTGCGGTCACGCTTTGCAGAGAATGTTGTCATATTAAAATGGCCGCCGCAGTCGAAAGGCAACAAGCGAAGCGCGCAAAGGATGCTGGTTGATTGGCGTTCTTTAACGATGAAAAATATGCTATGAATTTCCTATGAATTTCCTATGAATTTGCAACGAAGTCTGTAACAATTGTTTTGCATTGAATAAATGCAAAGTATAGCAAACTCGTCAAAGCAATCCATTCATCAATCAACTCCCACAACAAAGAACTCTGTTCAGGGTGTCCAAAGAACTCTGTTTGGGGTAAAAAACTGACCAGCCTTTCCTTAGGCCTAAAGACAGCTATATAAAATGTGATATTCTCATCGCTATTTTGTCAACTAAATGTTGATATATATACCTAAGCTTAGTCTCTAAATTTAAGATGGCCTTCTATCGACAGATTAAAAGAGCAATCGTTGAGATCGGTCAAGGTCAACTTTTACAGTTTTTCAAAATGTGCAGATCATTTTCTTGCTCTCCCGGTACAGTAATCGAAATCAAAATGGCCCCTGAATATTACGTTCCATTCCTCCCATCCATGAGTTTCCTAACTTGTTGACGATCTGATAGTTCTGTTTCTTATAGTCAAAAGGTTTAATTTGTCCCCTAGGCAGATTAAAGTGGTTACTGCTATCAAACGGTAATATATTTCAATCTGCTCAAGATTTTAAAAAGAGGCCTATGAAGGTTTTCAAATGACTCCTTTATTAATTAGAAATATCGAATTTTAATCGATTTACGAAATTTTAATGAGTTTTTGAAACTGAAAATGAAAGATGGCATGCAACTAACAATATTAGACAAAGGTAGAAATTCGTCATCTCAGCAGGAGGTAAATCGACTTGCTTTCGAATTAAAATTTCTTGGAATTGAAAATCTTAAAACCTTGAAAATCTCGTTGAATGATTAAAAATATATGGTAATTTTTGTTGTCTGGTGTTCTAGTTTTGTCTTCTCGTAGCAAAACCAGACAAAATCAGAAAGACAAAAATAAGATTTAAAGTGGATTTTGTATTTTATCTAAGCTGATGACGAAATTAAATTGTTGGATTTGACTGATTTTTAAGCGATGGTATTTTCTGGCACAGATTTTATAAAAACATTTTTAAGAAGATAATCTTTCTTCGACATAATTTGAAGATCCATATTGAGCCCCCCGCATTTTATCATTCTTTTACATGCCTTTTTTTCAGGGCCGTAGGAAGCATCTTAAACTTGGAGGGGTACGGCACTTCAAGGGCACTTTTTTCACTAAGCTAAAGGGGCGTTTGCTGAAACAAAAAGGGCACTTTTTTGTTTATTGCAAAATCTTGGGGGGGCACGTGCCCCCAGTGCCCCCCGGTTCCTACGTCTCTCCTTTTTTAATTCCCAAAAAGACGAATAAAGGACTCTACCTCAAATCGCTCCATACTTTACTTAAAAACTTCGTGATTTTCTAAATTTTGGAAATCTCTTTGATTTCTCAAAATAGGGACTTCTTTGAAAATCGAACTGTGTATGGATTCGTTGCACAAATTTTGAATCTTTGGATTGCTATCAGACGATCTATATACGGTGACCATTGTCTGACGAAAAGGTTCGAATTAGCATCCCGTCTCAAAGGCTATCTTCAAGTTTGCGCCAGCGAAAGGAATTTTTGTAAGAGTAATTTATTTTCTCTTTTCTTTCTTTATACAAACGTAAAGACAGATGCATGATAATATTGTTTCAGACTTCGTCAATATTTACTAAAAAACTAAAGAAAAATTTTAAAGAAAAGAGATTTTAACATGAAGTTGTAAGAATAGACTGTAAATACATTAGTGCAAAGATGCCGCAAATGTTGGATGAATTTGATGCTGTCGTTTCATTGGGTTGAAGGACACTGTAAACCAAGTTTCTGAAAGAGTAGCGCGCACCACCGAGCTACAACTTCACAAAAGTATCCTACTTCATAATTGCAGATGAAATCGCCTTTTGGCAAATTTTGAAATTATAAGCATTAAGTTACATTTGTCGATAGGAAGGATTTGTCTCACTTTCTCCTGATAACAAACGTTGCGGAGACACCTCTAGCTCGAGAAAGTCAGACGAAGTTACGCAATTTACTTTGTGTCCATCCAGAGTCACCCTGGAATTTTTGTTTGGAAAGAGTTTCACTTCCCCACAACGAACATAAAAAAGTTTAGACCAGACACAGTAATATTCTGCTTCTTCTGCTTGTCTAGGTCGTCTAGCCTACCAGCTGAAATGTCAGATTTGTAATATTACTTTGAAATTTAGTGGGGAAATAATGTGTCTCGCCCCGCCAGGAGGATTGGACGATTCAAAAATTTTTACAAGAACCTTTCTGCAAAGTGTCATTTTATCGCATTTTTCAAGGAAAAGTTGTCTAGATCCCTGAAGGTACGAACAATCACAAAAGCCCAAATAGTCTAATATCCAGGGTCTAATATTGAGTGCCTGATATCCGTGCAGTAGGAGGACGTTTCGATATTATATAGGCACAGGGCGCTACGGAAGATGATAATTACGGCACGGATTGTGTCAAGAGAAAATACTAATAATTGCACAAGAAATCACATATTTGAGTTTTGTATTTGTATGACGTATGGCACCAGATAGGCGCACGTTGAACAGAGGGGTTAGAGAAGTAATTGAACTACTTAATTAATCTGCGATAACGCGTATTGTATCAGCATCATTCGCTTTGTAATTTCATAATTACTCGATTTTCAAAGCCAAACAAGAGTTTACGCAGAGGTTGAACGCGAACAATCGCGGAAGGACTGAAGAAGACACGTTTTAACTCATCCCCATGGCATAGAAAATGAGATTAAATTTATAAACAGACAACTTTTCATTCCAAATGCTACTGAGCTTTAGCTGAAAGGATAGCCTACTGTTTTGGAGTCTGTCGCAGCTCTTTTTGGAGGAGTTTGCTGTATTTATGGTATTGAAGAACATGGAAGATTTCAGCGGAGCTGAGTCCTCGCCGCAATCGGAGAAAAGATCCAAGTTTAGATCTGCAATTCTCGCTGCAACTGCCGTTGCTAAGTTCAAACAACGCTCCAAAAGGCAGATTAAAAGGCCAACTTCCCTCGATCTCTCAAGCTGCAGCTTCACTTATTGGTATGAATTTGTTGATATTTTTTTGAAATTATGACTGATCAGTTGTGATTTGATTTCAGTTTGATTTCTCATGAGTTTTGATTTGGATCATTTTGATTTTTGAGGTAGTTGCACTGCAAAACATTGACAACGAACAATATGGGATAAATATACTTTTAACTGGATTTACATAACTCAATAAATTTTGCTCTAATTTTGATTTACAATCGCGACAACAAAACCGAAATCTCAAATATGATAACATTCTGCCAAAGACATATTTTACTCGTGCTGTTCGGAGAGTACACCCCAGGGTACACTAAATGTCTGTAAGAAACTGCTTATATTATGAGAAACTGTAGTACCCTTTTCCAGGAATTAAGAAGCTCTAGCTCTACTAGAAGCAGCGAGGGGCACATCACTGATTTTTTTTGTACACCTTCCTTGAAATTGTAAAAAAATCACACACAAAACTCACACACCAAACTCTTAAAAAATCGCAAAAAATCACAAGAATTGCCAAAGAATCACACAAAAAATCACAAAAATCACACACAAAATCTCGTGATTTTAAAATCACAAAAATCACGTACACTATTTCGAGAAATGATTTGCTCCTCGAGAAGCAGGAGCGATCTGAGCGATCAGAAGTCGATTCGAAATCAAGAAACTTTTTATCAGTCGTTTATGAGTTGCAAAGTGTCTTTAAACAGAAAATGTATTACCACCCCAAATAATACTAACATAAAGCCTCGGTCAAGCAATCCAACATTTCACCCAAAATTTCACCCAACATCGTCATTTTTGTNTCATTCCATTCCATCGTTCCATTCTATCATTCCATTCTATCATTCCATTCTATCATTCCATTCCATTCCATCATTCATCATTCCATGTTTTAGAAATAGCCCTACGGAAGATGATAATTACGGCACGGATTGTGTCAAGAGAAAATACTAATAATTGCACAAGAAATCACATATTTGAGTTTTGTATTTGTATGACGTATGGCACCAGATAGGCGCACGTAGAACAGAGGGGTTAGAGGAGTAATTGAACTACTTAATTAATCTGCGATAACGCGTATTGTATCAGCATCATTCGCTTTGTAATTTCATAATTACTCGATTTTCAAAGCTAAACAAGAGTTTACGCAGAGGTTGAACGCGAACAATCGCGGAAGGACTGAAGAAGACACGTTTTAACTCATCCCCATGGCATAGAAAATGAGATTAAATTTATAAACAGACAACTTTTCATTCCAAATGCTACTGAGCTTTAGCTGAAAGGATAGCATACTGTTTTGGAGTCTGTCGCAGCTCTTTTTGGACGAGTTCGCTGTATTTATGGTATTGAAGAACATGGAAGATTTCAGCGGAGCTGAGTCCTCGCCGCAATCGGAGAAAAGATCCAAGTTTAGATCTGCAATTCTCGCTGCAACTGCCGTTGCTAAGTTCAAACAACGCTCCAAAAGGCAGATTAAAAGGCCAACTTCCCTCGATCTCTCAAGCTGCAGCTTCACTTATTGGTATGAATTTGTTGATATTTTTTTGAAATTATGACTGATCAGTTGTGATTTGATTTCAGTTTGATTTCTCATGAGTTTTGATTTGGATCATTTTGATTTTTGAGGTAGTTGCACTGCAAAACATTGACAACGAACAATATGGGATAAATATACTTTTAACTGGATTTACATAACTCAATAAATTTTGCTCTAATTTTGATTTACAATCGCGACAACAAAACCGAAATCTCAAATATGATAACATTCTGCCAAAGACATATTTTACTTGTGCTGTTCGGAGAGTACACCCACCCCAGGGTACACTAAATGTTTGTAAGAAACTGCTTATATTATGAGAAACTGTAGTACCCTTTTCCAGGAATTAAGAAGCTCTAGCTCTACTAGAAGCAGCGAG
Organism: Aurelia aurita; assembly: GCA_004194415.1. Lineage (NCBI taxonomy): Eukaryota > Metazoa > Cnidaria > Scyphozoa > Semaeostomeae > Ulmaridae > Aurelia > Aurelia aurita. Next base: position 517,711 of record REGM01000007.1, read on the forward strand.
GGGCACATCACTGATTTTTTTTGTACACCTTCCTTGAAATTGTAAAAAAATCACACACAAAACTCACACACCAAACTCTTAAAAAATCGCAAAAAATCACAAGAATTGCCAAAGAATCACACAAAAAATCACAAAAATCACACACAAAATCTCGTGATTTTAAAATCACAAAAATCACGTACACTATTTCGAGAAATGATTTGCTCCTCGAGAAGCAGGAGCGATCTGAGCGATCAGAAGTCGATTCGAAATCAAGAAACTTTTTATCAGTCGTTTATGAGTTGCAAAGTGTCTTTAAACAGAAAATGTATTACCACCCCAAATAATACTAACATAAAGCCTCGGTCAAGCAATCCAACATTTCACCCAAAATTTCACCCAACATCGTCATTTTGTTGGGTGGAATGTTGGATCGTTTGACCGGAGCTTAAGTATACATTGTGTATATGATTTGGTTCTTTCTTGTAATTTCTGGTTCAAAAAATGGTCCTCGAAGAATTTTGAGTAAATCGAAATTCAATTTTATGAAAATCAAGAAACACTTCACAAGAAACTTTTACCATAAGAATAGGGCCCAAAATTAAGAAACCCTACTACAATGCCCAGAGAGCCAAGTTTCTTACAAAAGAATGCGTGCAGATTTAATAGGAAGCGAAGGATGGCCAGGGATTCTAGAGAACAGAGTACAAACCTGAAGTCTGCTAAAAGGACCAATGAAACTTTAGCATTTTCCACTGAAAGTCAAGAGTTTTCCTTTGATTAATTAAAAACACAAAAAGTGAACATTCAGTTTTTTGTGCGAGAGAATAAGGGAGCTTGGACCCCTAACCCCTAACCCCTATTGACAATTCGCCTATGTTCGTTGTAAAAAATCAAGGAAGTTCTATGTTCTTTCCAAACTTAGATTTGATACCACCCAAGTATTATTTTCTGGATTTTGTCATTCGTTGACAGCTAACAGCTTTGATGAAGTCATTTTTCGATGGAATATGTCATTCATTTTTGGCGTACATGGATTAAATTTTGTTTTGCCTATTTGGAAGGCACCCGTTATTTGAAGTGTTGATCGTACGATTTCTGGTTTTGAATACTGATAAAAGTTATAAAATGCGTTGAGTAAAAAAAGCAAGGCGCCCCCCCCCCCAACAAAGCACTTACAAGAAAACCCTTCTTGTACTCAAAGAATCGTGCGATTAATGATGTTAGCAAAACAGGCCTAAATGACACAAACCAAAACTCGAGAATAACTTGAATTTCAATTGAAAAATTCGATGCATTTAAAGTTTCTTCGTAATACTGCGCTGCCGTTTTGCAGTGCAGTTGCCACACTTTTTCCCACTAGGCACAAAAATGTAGAAGTCCAGAAAAGCCAATGGCGTATTTTCGGACAGGAAAGCAAAAATTCCTTGAGAAAAACGATTTAGGCGGTTAAAGACCTAGCAAAGCTCCCTTTGAAACAGATTGTTGTTTACGAAAATATTGACACAATTTCCCAGTTCAGTGTCTTTCATTTCAAAATAACCAAAAAATTACCCCTGTTTGTGGTTGAGCTTTCAGTTAACAACAAAGCTAAATCTCTCGGCTAACACGGACCTTTTCTTCCTTGGCCTAAATATTTCTTAAATCCAAGTATCATATTTTATAAGCTTGCCTTTTCTCATTTATTTACCCTGAGCATAGATTATGCAACGCTCATCCAAAAGTTAGAGGCAGGTTTCCTTAATGGATTAATGGAATAAGTAAAGATTTGATGCAAATATAGCAAATCTGCTCCTAGAAGTAGATTTTGGTTACGTTATTCACTACATCTATGGATCTGAAAGAGATTTAGGCCGATTATGGTTTCTGTTTTTGGCGGATCAATGATTTGATACGATTTCATGATCAACGTTACATTACAAAGAGCTCCACCTTAGTTGTAGCAAATGGTAGGTAAGATATCCATAGGTTACAATGTGCAGGGTCTTTTAGAGAACAACGGATTAGAGAGCCGGGAAGAAGGAAGAACAATATTTATGATATGGGTATTTTTGTACTTAACGCAACTCAATCGAAAATGAAATCATTTCATCTTCACGGGCTTCACTGTGGAGTTTAAATATTTTTCAATGTTTCCTTCGGTAAATTCAGTGGATTACGCGGTAAATTCCCTCCTAAGTGCGTGTGAAATTTGGAAACCATTTTTTTGCAAGTAAAACCAGTATGCAGCACTCACTGATTATTGTTATTGCTAGTTTTCTACCTAGAAAGGCTAAGAAGCTTCTTCATGAGCCAAAGGAGTACCACCATGCTCTATATGTCTGTAGCTAGACTAGGTTCCAGTCCCTTTAATACTGATACTGCTTACGGGCACAGCTTCAGAGGTTTTGTCAAGCAAAGGACATGTTTTTGTTTTGTTGTTTGCTGCAAGATATGATTCTGCAAAATAGTACCATGTCTTGGTATTTGCACTTAGAAAAGTCAACATTTGCTGAAAGTTGTCTGCTCTTTTCTCTTTCTAGGCCTTGCTAATCCTGCATATTGGTAGATAGCTGATATATTGCGCTAAGCAGTTTTTCAGCCGGTTTCTTTGGATGAAGATCCTAAGCCATTTGTCTATGTATTATCCCCTTGAGAAGTTGGAGATGAGACCACATTGTATCCGAGATGCTCAAACTTACTCTTGAAGGCAGGACATAGTATAGTAACTGCAATAATTTCCAAGCTGTTTTAATGCTTTTAAGTGGACTAATATCATACCTCTAAGTACCATTCCTAATTAAAGGCCCTTGGTTAACACTGATCCTTTGCTGGCGTAGATGATAACAAAAGGCCACGAGGGCCTAGCCAGAATCGAATTTCTTTGTATGTCTAATATTCAGCTGCACTTCCGCAAAGGATCAGTGTTAAGGAAGACGTTTTAATAACCAAGATTCTTCCACACATGCATGATAAAATGATATTGCCAGCCAATTGTCAGCCTTGCTAAGATGTAAATGGCTTAACGCATTGACCTATGTTCATAGTAGAAGTATTGACAGCAATGGCAGGCACAGAATTCCCAAAGTCATAGACATAAAATGATAGTCGGTTTGATTTTCGTAAACCACGTTGGACCCAAGTACCGTGCAAGTCATTTAATTCTTAATTAATGAAATAATTCATCGTTTTATTTTGAATTTAAACCTTCTAAATTATAATTGTGCAATTGAAAACGAAAGTCATGCAGTTGAACCACCGAGAAACGCGATATACGTTTTAGTAAAGGAAAATCACAGAAATTGCACATATGGGCCTAAGTGACTTGAGTTTTTATATGAGCTATAATTTTTTTACCTGTACGAACCTGTACAAAACTTTGGCAGAAATCTTCATCGATACCTAAAGTTTAGTACGAAATGAGTTTAAGACTCTTTTTTTTCCTCACTTTTTTTGTTTGCATCAGAACAGAGTAAAATTAGGTGTTTCGTGTTGTTTACTGCTAAAATTGCACCTTGATAAATATGATGTGTCAAATGAACATATAAATTGATGTAATTTCACTGAATTGCTATGTTGTTTAATTGGTTAAACATTGAGGTTTAATTTAAAAAAATTTATTAAAATCGGACGACTGGAGAAATAAGAGTTGAAATATTTGGTTCAGGCCATTTAAAAAGTGATACACTGGAAATGTAAACAAAAATAATGCCTAACAATTTTGGTCAACTTCAAATTGCAATTTCTCTGCACTCGTTAATCCGATTTCCATACCGATTTTTGCTCTAAATAGCTTAAAGTATCCTCTTTATGGTAGATTAAAAATATTTGTGTTTTCTCGTTTTTTCCATGCTCTGGATCACTGTGACCTGGAGAGAGTGCCTGGAAATGTTAGGGAACATGAGAACCTTCACATCAAAGAGGCTTCACTTTAGAGCCTGGTCTAGGCATTTAAAGATTTGTCTATGAATTGGACATTCTGCATAAATGCGGGCTACACAGAGGCCCTGTTTGACTCCGCCGAACAACTGGGCTTTTGATGATATCTGCGTCAACAAAAACACAGTGGCTGCCGTTCTGCTAATCTTATCAGTTTGATATGATCCCGTTTCTCAGTGAGTGAGATGAAGAAATTCGCAGTTGTATTATGGCCTATTATCAAATTTGAAAAGCTGCCCGCTCGGTATTAAGTTCTCATCTTATTTTAGAGTCAATGCTTGCAGACGGGTATTTTCTCTTTGACCTTCGAGAATATACGGATTTGGTTTGTTTTTCATTTCTACGAGCGAAGAGTTACGAGGCTGGAGATCTTTCTAGTTGTTGTCTGATGTCCGATACTGGTCCTTGAAAATCTCACTTAGGCCCAGCTGGGTTGTTGCTTATCTTTAAGAATTTGCTACTTCACATGTTCATTCATTCAAACATTGCCTTTCTCAAGCGTTAGGAATGATCTCGGGCCTGGCAGTACCCAAGAATGGGGACGGGGATGTGAGGAGGTGACATGTAGCTTTGTACCCAAAAATGGGGGTGAAGTTTCAAAATTTGCCCCAAGAATGGGAAAGCTGGAGATTTTTTGACCCAAAACTAGGAATGCTGATTTAAGGCATTAGACCACTACAAAAGTGGATTGTGCCACACTTATTTGTTGTCTGTCACATTTTAATGATTTTAAGTTAACCACTCAAATCGTGCAAGATTTCAAGGGGCAAAAGTACGGCTTTATTGTGCTCTTTGTGTAAAAGCCTCTGCTACAAATGCAAATTGATGCAGACATTTCCTTCCTTGAGGCTGGGAATGATCCGTCTTCTGCAACATTTTGTTGTTTCTTTCTCTTACCCAATATGTTGGAATTTAGTGTCAAGATTTCGAATAATTTTGCATTCGTAATCGAAATCTTACGATAATTCGTTTTCTCCGATGTGTAATTTTGCAGCTGACTATATGGAACGATTTAAGATATACCTTGAAAATCCACATTTCCCTGCCCGAGAAATTATGTTGGAGCAAAATGAGCCAAATTTGTGTTTGTTGTGGTTTTATGCAATCTGATAGGCTCACTTTTGCAGAGGCGTGACAATTTGGTGGTCAATCAAGACTATGTGCATATGCTGGAGACTTCAAGTCTATTTCGTGGCTCATCAGCGTGCAAATAACATTATGATCACTGCGGGGGTTTCTCCTCAGCTTTCTCCCACGCATTGGTCATAATGTCCTTTGCGCACAGCAGTAGACCTCGAGCTAGTCTTTGCCTGTGTTTTACTGCTCCAAGCGATGTGGTACCAATTTCTACTCCTTCATTGTCACTGAAAGCGCAACAACTCCAATAAGTTCATCATTATCAGGCAAGGAGTAGAAATTGGTACCACATCGCTTGGAGCAGTAAAACACAGGCAAAGACTAGCTCGAGGTCTACTGCTGTGCGCAAATTACATTATGACCAATGCGTGGGAGAAAGCTAATGTATGGAGTCACATCGTGGACAAAAGTCGTAGTCTTCAAATCGAGTCGTAAATCGTAAATCAGCTCGTTGTACATGACACGATATGACTCAATATGCGATTAATGTTGCTCAAATTGAGTGATGTTTTCCATATCGAGTCGTTGAATTACCAGCTCATTTGAAACTGGGTCCGCAAATTAGTTGTGTGGGTGTTAGTCAAATTGAGTCGTCAATCACGTCGATTCTGAACATCAAATTGAGTCGGCAATCACGTATCATAATTTCTTATCAGTTATTAATCACCATTAGGTAGTGATCATACTCACAACAAATGACATTTTGTCTGACTGAGCTAGGCTCAGGCTCATCAAAAGCCTAAGGGGCTAAGAAACAGAATTGTAGCTTAGGCCAATTGTTGATATGTTAAAACCGGTTTACACAATTTTAAAGTCAAGCAGACTGGGATTGAATTCTTTTCCCCATAGTGTTGATATTTGATTAGACTGATCTGACAAAATAGGGGGGCATTTGGGGAACTGCTTGGTGCTTCACTACATAAACCCCCGTGATCATCGTGTTATTCAAAACCAAGCAGGATGGTGCTGCTTGGACCGCTTGGACTCGATCAACTATCTGCTGTTATCTTTGTTTCAAAATGGTGTCACCTATCACAGCCCTCAAAACAGGGGCGCACATCATAGGGGGTGAAAGACCCTCCCCAATAATTCTGGATATTCGGCTCCGAAAGTTTGAAATTCGGTCCCGAGACACCTTCCAGACCTCAGTTATTAAAACTGTTGCCAGGCCATTTTCATTTTTCGGGCCGAAACTTTTATCGAAATATCTTCTAATTTCACTTATTGCTTCTTAGA
>REGM01000007.1:536771-550588 GCA_004194415.1 Aurelia aurita
GTATCCTTTTAAAAGCATGAATGGCAGAGTTTGCCCCTCATCTACCTTGTAGGCAAAACAACAACAGGAAAAAATATACCCCTTTCATCATCATCATCATCATCATTAATTTATTCTACGTAGGCTACTATATTAAAAAGAAAGAATAGCTAAATTACAGCTAATTTAGGCCTACTTTATTTATACTTTGTTTATACTTCTCTGATATTTCCAAAATAGTCTTATTTTCGTCCCCATCATCTTCCATGTTGCATTTTGTAGTAAACAGGTAGTCGACGAGCGTACCAAGTGCATCTTATGAAAGGCCGAATGGGCATCTAGGTTTTTTGGGACGATATGGGGCAAGGGTAACTTTCACAGCCCATGAAAGAAATCTAATTCCATCGTTGAAAAAAATTTGGAGAAATAGTTGGACCTCAAAAGAATACAGCTTTAGTAGAAGTTTCAGGTCTTTTATTACACCTAACCCTTGAAAATGCAAAGTAGCACTTTCTTTTTCATTCAAAATGGCCTACAACAAGGCTGTTTCCCTTTCACGGCATTTGAACAGAGGAAAGCAAGGGGATTTTCAAAAGCCTGTCTCTATTTGTTGACCCACGATCCATTTTTTGTTTACTTTTTATTGTTTCTTCTTGTTTACTTGTTCAGAAAGAATTTTGTTGTTGGAATGATTTCATTTCTAATCTTATCTCATGAAAAAGTTCATCTAGGGTAGCTGGGAAAAGTCGGACAAAAAGTTCCATTGGAGGCTTCCTAACACTTGGACCGTAATTTTAGCCATATCTGCATCGAAAGACCTTAGGTTAACCCAAGTCCTGATGGAACCACTCCAGAAGGAGAGCTGCCAGCCATACCATTTCGAACTGTTTACAGTTTAGAGTGTTTGTATTTGAACATTTTAGTGATATTTAGGAATAAAACCATTTCAAAATTGGATTGTACCAAATCACATCTCAAGATGGTTCACCATTTTAAGGATACAATCGGAACTATAAATTCACAGACCTTCCGGCCAAAGGAGCTTTAATTGCGTGTTTTGCAGGAAAATCGGTTTCGAAAACGTTGTGTCTTGTTGAGATAAAACGATTTGGGGTTAAGAAAATTGGTATTCAGGGAATTATCTTCAAAACAGGAACGAAAGATTATTACGTGTTTTTGGGTGTGTATCGCTCACTCCGCATGGGTCCTAAATCTATGCATCCTGTTTTTTTTAAACAATAGTAAGATGGGTGGATAAAAGATAGGGTTTGAATCTATTTAATGGAAAAAAGTGTATCAAAACTAGAACACAGCCTTGAATACCACCGGAAACAAAAACTACCCTTGGATCGAAAGGTTTCGACAGGACAGCTTCCTTGAAATGTTTTCTAACGCGTTTTCTGAATTTCAAAGAAAAAGATAGGAACAACGTAGGAAAAAGTGGAAAAATATTTTCCAGGAAGGTAACTGCAAAATGCTGTTTTCGTTTGGAACTTTGAGGCGGATTCTGTAATGTAAGACCTAAATCAGGCTTTCCCAGTCCGGATAGGGTTAATGTTGAAGGAGTTCTGTCACGCAGACAATTGGCTTCTAAAAACAATGGGACCCTATTGTTGTACAAACAAACACCATTTTGTACCTTAGAAGAAAATGGCGACAGGGTGCACAACAATAGGATCTCATTGTTTCCAGGAGCCAATCAACTGCGTGTCAGTACTCTTTCAAGGGAAGCTTTATTTGGATATCAATAGCGAAAGACAGCCGTGAGAATAAATCATGCCAAGCAGTGATATTGGTGTTGTTCGAGTTAAAAGGTCATGTTATTTGATGGGTTTTTAGCTCGTTAGGTCATGCTCCTGTCATCTCATTGCCTTAAAGTAAGAATCGTTAATCTGCGTGGAAACGGATCAGTAAGCAAAATGAGATAAAAAATAGCCAACACGGGCAGAGAAAATGACGTGTATTTACCGCCCATGTTGTTTTTGGGATTTTAGGAAGGTTACGATACGGAACTAACTGTTAATAGAGTTAATGCAGAGTGCTGCTATAAGGTAGCTATCTATAATCTGTGTGGAATTGGATCACAAAGCAAAAAGAGATCAAAAATAGCCAATGGAAAAACAGAGTCACATGTCATGCCTCCCATACTGTTTTTGGGAATTAGCAAGGATTATGATAGTAACACGAAATCACTTATTTTTATTGCAAGAAACTAAAAACTTTGCCCAGAACTAACTTTTCCTGGACGTTTCCTAGAAGTTTCTTACAATCAGTTAACGAGTGCTCTAAACTTCGGGGTATCTTCAGGGGTGTCCCTACCCTCGAAAAGCTTGCACACAGTATTTTACCAAGCGCCATGTGGTTCCCAGTCGTCGATGTATAAGCTGCGTAGTTTTCGCTACTGTGGCATGCTTCAAACTTTGATCTTATTTCTTTTCTTTTATTTCTTTGTAGGACCATTGATGAGCAGAGGACCCTTGAATGTGGCAAAACAGTGCCAGTCAGGATTTTGTTTAGAGATCAAAGCCAGAAGAATTCTGCTGTAAGTTTCTATCGCTTCGTATGTCTTTATTCTTTTCCCCTAAAATTTTGCGGATTTTGTTGTTTTCACTTCAATTCGCAATGTTTTAGCACCCAGCCAAACTAGCCCCATTTGAATAGAAAAAACGTTATAAATTTTATCTATCCCAAGCTACTTCTTTTTAGCCCTAACCCGGCCATTAAAAAAACCGGGTCGTAAAATAACCGGGCCGAGATTTAATGTCTTTAGGCATATTCCTGTTCACAATCAGTCACTTAATCAACAGCTTTAAATAAGGCTGGAATCTTCAAATTTCTCAGGTTTTAACAAATTTTTGAAATTCCAAATTTCATCAGCCTTTCATTCACTTACTGGTTATATCTCGCGGTTTATCAGGTCAGAGTTGCCCGCATAATTAAGCTGTAATTTACCACAAACACCAGTAGATCCTAGATTGGCTTTAAGCTATTTTGAATGAGAATTTTCTTCTTTTTTGTCTTCCATACATATGGATCTTTTTTGTGTCAAAGGTTGATGAGTTTTTAGAATGTGATAGCATACTTATATTTCTAATGAAAGGTTCATGGCTAGGGCAATGAAAAAGACATAACTGACCTTACGAATTATGATAGATCTGGATGACTAGCATTCGACTGTCTACCGTCAAGAAAAGAAAATAAGAATAGTTAAGGGAAAACCTATTTCTTGTGTGAAAACAAGCAGGGGCCTAAAATTGCAGCTTCTTTCGTGACGCCTTTTCTTGCTCGCTAAATAAAGGCGAAAGTTTAGTTATGAGACTCAGCACTCAGTCCAGCCCTCATATGGCCTAATTCTGAGATGAGACTTTTGGATCAAAAATTACCCTAAATACTGATCTCAAAAAGTTCTAGAAATCTTAAACAATCTTTGAAAATCTCAGAAAAAATCTCAAAAATCTTTGAAAAATCAGAGAGATTTTTAAAATCTCAAAATCTCGTACACTATTTTTGGAGTGATTTGCCCCTCGGCAAAGTTGATCCATGCGCCATAGCACATCATTACTACGTTGTAAACCGACCCTGACCAAGTTTTCTCATTCATTCATAGAGCCCTCACCACAAAACTAAGACACACTCATGGACTGTTTTGAAAAGTTTCTCATGAGGTCAAATTTCTTTTTTCTTTCAAACAGCCACTCTCCTTGCCTGTTTCAAATGAAGATGATGTCAAATCTGTTGTTAAAATGGCGATGGATGGCTTTGGAATTACGGTATGTTGTATGCCTTTGTTATATTTCATAGCAACAAGACGCATGTAAATATTCTTCATTCACCGACACAATATCCTAAGATGCAAAAGTCAGCTATAACACAAGGGCTACGAGCAATGGAATTGGAAGTAAAACATTATTATTATAAAAAGATCCGTTCAACTAACTTTGTACCGGGTGTCCCAAAAAAGTATACAGATTTGGTCGACCCTAGCGATGAGAATTTAGTGTGAATCAATCCGAAATCACTTTTAAAACATACCTCGATAGTCAACTTGAACATAGATACCTTGTTTGTTGATATTGATGCTTTGAGAGTTGACATATTAATATATTTTTTTTTATATACTCAATCTAAAAATTTACAATTTAACAAACATATTTACGACAAACGATACCATAGGGAGCATGATATACATGTCAACCCAGTGACCTTTACAATTAACAAAATACAAAGATACTAAAGGCTATACCAAAGTTTCTGTTGGTGTCTGTTAAGGAAGAACCATTTAGGTCGAAAAATATAGATGCCATCTGCTCGAGTATAATTTTGAAACTTTGTGACAGATTATGTTATGGTATAGGCTTTGGTCACATAGATATATTTACTATACATTCATTATGTTAAAGGAAGGTTAAAAGAGAAGGATGAAAAAGAAACTTTTATTACATGGATTTTATTTGCTGGTGCTACAAGAAACGCTCTGATTTATGTATGAATTTTAGCGTTGATTCCAAAAATGTTTTATTGTGAGAAAATGTTTTATCACCATACAACATTATATGCACAANTAAAGGCTATACCAAAGTTTCTGTTGGTGTCTGTTAAGGAAGAACCATTTAGGTCGAAAAATATAGATGCCATCTGAGAGATAAGGATGAAAAAGAAACTTTTATTACATGGATCTTATTTGCTGGTGCTACAAGAAACGTTCTGATTTATGTATGAATTTTAGCGTTGATTCCAAAAATGTTTTATTGTGATTATGCGAAATTTTTTACCAGCATACAACATTATATGCACAAGGGTTTTATTTGTCAGGTTTGAGATGCTGTGTAGTTGGAGTATTTCATTAATCGCGCCTAGGATTAATCTTCAAAGGACAAATTTGCCTCGACCTCCAAACCAGAGCTTTGGCGTTTTGGCCTAAGCAAATTCTTGAAACACAGCGAAAGACTTGAGAAAATGTGAAACAAGAGGGGAACAATTAAAAACAGCACAACAGATGCGTTTGCATGATTTCCATGATTTACTCGAACAAAAGATGATTTGCGTGAAATTTTTATCATCAGGGGAACTCCAAAGTAAATTTCGTGAAATAAACTGCCAATATTTCCATATTGATGAAGAAATAAATTCAGACATTAAAATGTGTCTGTTGTTTTGCGACGCCAATAGAAAACTATTTTCGGTTAAACAGAAGACGCATTTTCTTCCTTCTTAATTCCCTGCCTTTCGTACGATGATTGGCTGAAAAATGACTCAAATGATAGACAGGTGTCGTTGATCCACTGTCACTTACTTGTAATGTCACATTTTGCGGTGGTCGCTTGACGTAGAAAGTGGAAAATGTATCCGTATTGATAACTGTTTCCAACATCGTAGCTCTTAGGTACTGACAGTTGGGGTCTCACTGTGCCAATTGCTTAACGTTTAGCGGGGATGGTTCAGTGGTAGCATGCTTGACTACCAACCTGGGGGTTGGTGAATCGAGTTTTCGCCCCATCAAACCCGCTACGTAGAGTGAGGAGAGTCGCCAACTGTTTGTAACTCCAGGCTAAATAATAATAATAATAATAATAAATAATAATAATAATAATAATAATAATAAGCACCGGAGTTAAATACAACTATAGGCTGAATACTTACAGGATACGACTCCTCTAAACAAAAGGAACAGGCAATTTAGGAACATAGATAAAGGAATCACGCGGATTGTTCACATTGAGAGGAAGGACCAGGACGCTTTTTCGACAAGCTTCGCTTCTCAGTGTCCTAAAACTACCTTCGGATGCTAGGTAGAAATATAGAGAGAGAAAACGTTCAGCCGTTCAGCCTAAAAAAGAAGCTATACTCATTACATAAGTCTCAGTATCGCTCATTAAATTCGATGGTTATTTAAAAAATCAGATTAAAAATATTGAACGAATACAAGGAATCATGTCGTCAGTCTAAAAGGAAGCTAGGTTATTTTAGGAACAAATAGAGAAAATAGACAGCAGTTTTCTCAATTTTGTCTTTCATGATAAAGCAAACCATTTTACTCGAGGGGGAAATCACTCCATGAAATCTTGTACGCCTTTGGCAAGAATCCTTTAGTTTGCAAGAAAAATCCCCAAAATCCTATTATAATAAACCTATTGTTGTCAAAAATCTCGTACGCTGTTTTAAAGAGCGACACATGCCTCGATCTTACACGAGGTTTATTTAATTTCAAGGTAAAACACTAGCCACAAAAGTCGGAAGTATTATTTTTTTGAATGTCAGAGAGGACGGAGAAAGATAGATTGATACCTGTCTCTCAAAAATATGTGGATAAGAATATATTGAATTTAGAAATTTACCCCTTAGGCCCAGATTTTTCGTCTTTCTTTCAAGAACTTTCTTGGGTCGGCCATTACGGGCATGCAACTAAGCATGAAGATGTTGGCAAAATTAAAAACGAACGTACAGCGATTGTTTTCCTTCACCTTAAAGGGTTTTATGTAATTCGATTTAATATCTTTTGGAGATTCAAAAACATCCTTTGATGCAAAGACCTTGTACCCCTCTGTCCCAAGAAAATTTGAGACATATTATTGTCAGTTATTATAACTGTAGCATAATGGGTACCACTGTTTTTGTAACAGTCAAATTGAAACGTCATAGCTAAGCTGGAATGACGTTGTCGGCAGCTATTAGGTCTTGTGGTACTTATTACCTACTTTTTCTGTGCCAAATGGCTTAACTTTGGTTTCCAAGACCAGTTTTCCGCATTTTTGGCACAAGAAATAATTCTTGGTTCAAAAGTTGCGCTTTCTATATGACTTCCCTGCTCGAGAAAATAGTTCATTTTGAAAAGCCGTGCTATGAAGTTTTAGGAGCTGTTTGACATTGCACTACGTCAGTTGGGAGACTTGCTGGTAGCTTTAGCACCAAAGGTCTGTGCCACCGGTTGATTTTGTCTGGGATTTATTTGGTGATTGTGTTTTGGGTTTTTGATATGCGTCATTCTTTCGTTTATTTCTTTCAAGTAAAATGTTTTAGGGAAAAAATCAAACGCCATCTTTTCGTTGTTAATTGTTGCCCTAGACTCCTTTAAGGTGATGGTTATAAAAACGAGTTTGCAAAGTGATGCTATCGCGTTCGGATTTTGGTGCTTTTAATGGCACTGGGAGCGTTAACAAGAAGCTGGGCGTTTAGAAGAGAAGAATTTATGATACAAATCGTAGATGTTGGAGTGGAGTTTTGTTGTTACCAAGGCATTCTTTTCCTTTGCAGGGCTCAGAAGCTAATGAATACCAACTATGGGTCGTATCTGGTAAAGAAAGCGCAGCCTATCCATTAATGGGTAAGTTTGGAAGTTAAGCTGTACGATGTGTCATGTTTTCAATATTTGTGAAATAGTGCAACAAGGTTCGTAATTTGTACACACCCCGGGGGGGGGGGTGCACGACTTGTGGATGGAGGGGGGGCTGCTGCCTGGTTTTCAGAGAGCTACCAAATTCTAATTTCCAAAATTTACCTTCTTACCCACTTTTATGATGAATTCTGGTGGAAAACTACCCATTTTTAGCTATTTTTACCGATTTCAACCAGACCGACCCATGTTTAAGGAAAATCTGCCGAAAATCGACCCTTGTTTAGAGAATTTTGGGCCAAAAACCCATCCATATGGGTGGCACATACCCACCCGTAACCTCAACATGTTATGTACCCCCCCGGACACACCCTAAACTTGTTGTCAAGCTTGATGGCGCTTCGATACAAATTTGTTCATAGGAAAGTTGTGCTTGGATGTCCAAGAATAAAGAAAAAACGTTTCAGAATCACTATAAAGTAGATTTTTAAATTTAAATGGAACAGAAGCGATATGATTGCTTTTGTATCATCGTATTGTCATTGTAGGGTTGAGTTTGCTAAACATAAATGAGTTGAAGGTGGTTAAAACTTTTTTCCCAGAAAATGAGAAGGAAACCCTGTATCTTAGTAAACATCATTTCTTACTGACATTTTCCTTTAAAGTAAAGAAGCCCCACGTTCTATTGGTCGATCCCAGGTTTTTTTCAAGAAAAGTTATGCGCTCTTTGACCCAAGAAACAGAAGTAAAAAGTTGTAAAATATGACTCATTACAAATCAAAGAGACCTTTATTTAACTAGAACCAGAAACACTTAGAAATCGTACACAGTACACTTCCGCGATACAGTTCTATTTTATGGTTTATGGTCGAATTTAGAACTCTTTGGGAGGGCTTCCCTTATCCATCTGTTTACTTTATTGGTTTTTGTGGATGAACTTTGGAAATCCCGTGGATTAAATTTTGAATAACTGGAGACAGAAAATCGAGTTATGAGCTAAACATGGCCCAAGCCACTCGTGGTTGTTTTACGTGCGTGCGTAGAGGAACTATTAAGTCGATTTTTCATCCAAAACTTTGGCACGGTTTGCGTAACAGAATAATTTTATGGATGATCGTATTAGCTTCGAGGACTGATGCGATGAATAAGATACAGTTATACAATGAAAAAGTCAAGCTCTGGGTTCCTGTTCTGACGATAATTATTCCTTTTAGTAAATCTTCTCAATTCATAAGCAAACATAGCAGAGTAACGTTCCTTTAATGTCGCCTCAGGCGTTAAACACTCCGGCCTACGTGTAGTCAATCAGTAGGCTCCAAATATTACATGCATAGTGCTTTGTTTTCATCTTCATTTTTCCTCCGTTTCAACGTGGTCCCCATCAGAATGAAAATGCGATAGATATGTATACAAGAGTGAGAAGAGATCTCGAATCATTTTTAGTAAAGGCCTATTTTCGTATGTGAAACAGAAACACTCATCTTATATAACTCACAGGTTATAAGAAATTGTAGGTGAATTTTTAGAAACGTTAAGAATGCTAGATACGTTTGGTAAAATAGTCGAGAACGTTTGTTGTTTGGAGGCCTAACGAGGTACCTGGGAAACTTTTTTATTGAAAGTCTATATCTAGATCTAGAGCATTAAACATTAAAAAACTCATAAGAAGTTTTAATAGGATGAATGCTTTCAAATTTGAGAAACCTTGTAACCAACCCCAGACCTGCATTTTTTTACAAAAACTCTTGTAACAGTGAATAGTTTTTATTTTATTTTTTATGACGATGAAATCCATGAATTTGCAAATTCTTCTTTTTCTGAATGCAAGTTTGCTAGATTTTGCAAATGAAATTAAGCCAGTTAGTTTTTATTTACANCGTTTGGTAAAATAGTCGAGAACGTTTGTTGTTTGGAGGCCTAACGAGGTACCTGGGAAACTTTTTTATTGAAAGTCTATATCTAGATCTAGAGCATTAAACATTAAAAAACTCATAAGAAGCTTTAATAGGATGAATGCTTTCAAATTTGAGAAACCTTGTAACCAACCCCAGACCTGCATATTTTTACAAAAACTCTTGTAACAGTGAATAGTTTTTTTCTAATTTTTTTATGACGATGAAATCCATGAATTTGCAAATTCTTCTTTTTCTGAATGCAAGTTTGCTAGATTTTGCAAATGAAATTAAAGAACGCCAATCAACCAGCACCCTTTGCGCGCTTCGCTTGTTGCCTTTCGACTGCGGCGGCCATTTTAATATGACAACATTCTCTGCAAAGCGTGACCGCAAAGGATGCTGGTTGACCGGCGTTGTTTAAGCCAGTTAGTTTCTATTTACAAGCAGCGTATCAAAATGATACAGAGCGTAATTTTAGATGCCAATCCTTTACGGTTGTGCAATAAGCAACAATTACGCAAGAAGCAACGCTTATTTCGTTAAACTAACAAGTTTTACAAAGATGATCTATCTATCTTATTAGTACTTTGACAGTTAAACAATGCCTGATAGAACGATTGAGAGTTTGATCCCTGTGGGTTATAGATGTCAAGCTTTAAGACTGTAAGTTGGAAATTAAGTGGTTTGTTCTTGCCAAAAGAATGAGTAAGAACAGCGAATGAGTGAACGAAAGAATCAGAGACGTAGGAACCGGAACGTGCCCCCCCCCCCCAAGATTTTGCAATAAACGAGAAATTGCCCTTTTTGTTTGAGGAAATGCCCCTCTAGCTTAAAGGGAATCTAAGCATATATAAATCTTCGATAAAAATAGTTGTGCAAAGACAATAGGCCGTGACACGTGCCGAACCATATTTGGGTAACTGATGTACGTCAACAGGAAGTACTGCTATCTGATTGGCTAGAATATGACCGCAAGTGGCTTGAGCCACTTATATATGCTTAGATTCACTTTAAGGAAAAAAGTGCCCTTGAAGTGTTGTGCCCCCCCCCCCAAGTTTGAGATGCTTCCTACGGCCCTGGAAAGAATAAATGAATGAACAGATGAACGAATGAATGAATGAATGAATGATTGATTGATTGATTGATTGATTAATTGATTGAATGATTGAATGCATGCATGCATGCATGAATGATGTACCCTAACTGCACCAGAAAGTGCATCAGAAGTTTATTTTCATACCGGGTGACCCAACAAAAGAAACTTTTCAAAAAGCATCGAAATTTTATTATATTACCGATCGTGAACATTTCTTTGTGTGCATTTGTGTCAAGGGGCCAAATTGTTTCCAGACAAATTGCAAGGTTTTGAAGTGGATTTGAATTTGTGGGAATTTTGCTTTCAGAAGCTACGTGGTTTTGAAGCGTACTCCAAAATCAAAGAAATGATTATCAAATTGAATTGTTAGTCCACAGTACCAATTATATTGGTTGCTTATGTCCGTGACAAGGCTCTGCTCAAACATAGAGGAACGCTTCTCTCTTACATCATGGGTGTCTTGGTCTTCGAATAAGCTCAAGGATGATATGAGTAAATAAATGACTGAAATAATTAAGTAGTTAATTAATGAGTGAAATAATTAAGTAGTTAATTAATGAGTGAATGAAGAGTTGCTATGAGTGACGGAGGAAGAAGATTAATGAATTAATTGATAAAATAAATGAAGAATTTTTGCTCGCTATGAGATATTTATAATTGAGTAAAGTAGGACTTTTAGATGAATTGAGGTTTAGAAAACTATCAAAACATTGATTCAGGATAAATTAATGAAAGTATTCGATGATCCGATGTGAACAACAGACAAAGCAAGACCTTGAGTGTAGATTTGATAGTTTACGTCATCCTATCAATACTTTTCAGTCAGAAACTATAACTGATTTACTACAAAATGCTTCTTCCAAAAGCTTGCAAAACAGCTGAAATTTTGCAACTTTTGTTATGTACAAAAATGTCAATATTCTGCAGCTTTTGTGATTCACAGCGTTGTCAAGAGAAAGTGTTATCGTCGATGGAGAATTGGATGCAGATAAAATCTCCANAGATTTGATAGTTTACGTCATCCTATCAATACTTTTCAGTCAGAAACTATAACTGATTTACTACAAAATGCTTCTTCCAAAAGCTTGCAAAACAGCTGAAATTTTGCAACTTTTGTTATGTACAAAAATGTCAATATTCTGCAGCTTTTGTGATTCACAGCGTTGTCAAGAGAAAGTGTTATCGTCGATGGAGAATTGGATGCAGATAAAATCTCCAATGTATTTGGATATATTTGCTTTACAACGAAGAACTTACCAAGTTGATTCGTTAAATGATGCGAAAGTATAACCTTTAAGAGAGATTTTTCTTGGTCACCAAGTAATAGACCTTTTAGCGATTCTAAAAAAGAGCCTGGATCGAGCAACCTTTTTATACATTTTTGTACGGAATGTTCGATTGAATGGCATTGGAGCCTCTATCACTGTTGTACACATTCGAAAATTCTACAAAGTGTATAAAACTATCGTTCGATTGAACCTCTTTTGTAGAATAGCTAAAAGGTCTATTTATAAAATTTGATGTGAAAAATTCATTCTTTTTCGCCTCCTGTTTTGCTGTCAAGTGACAGTTTTATTTTATCATTTATAGGTCACGAGATACCATTTTGCATCAAAATGAACCATGCCCGTCAAGCAAACGCCAGATCATCGCTATCAGAGTCAGAAGATGTTGATGGTCAATGTTTCTCATCTGGGCCTAAATGCGAATTTATTCTCAAGAAGAAAAAGAATTCTGCAGGAAGACTTATCACTGGTAAGTAATTTGAGATTACCTTTACCTTATCTTACCTGACCTTATCTTACCTTATCTCATCTTGCCTTACCTTACCTTACCTCACCTCACCTTACCTTACCTTACATGACGTTACCTCACCTTATCTTACCTTACCTTACCTTTGAGGTTACCAGGTCAGTAGGTAACCAGATTACCAGTACTGGAATGACCTTACTAATCATTTAAGAAACATGTTAGAAACTTTGCCATAAGTAAATGAATACTTTGTGTAGTA
Organism: Aurelia aurita; assembly: GCA_004194415.1. Classification (NCBI taxonomy): domain Eukaryota; kingdom Metazoa; phylum Cnidaria; class Scyphozoa; order Semaeostomeae; family Ulmaridae; genus Aurelia; species Aurelia aurita. Next base: position 549,083 of record REGM01000007.1, read on the forward strand.
AGTCTCTACAGCTGCGGAAAGATGCGGAAGATAGTTGTGCAGAACGTTAGCGCAAAATAATGGAAAAATGTAACTCGTAGAGCTGAAATTCGCTTGTAATAGAAAGTGTTAGTCCTTCAAGCCTTCAACCTCCACGTCCATACACCATGATCCTCGCCATCAGGGTAATAATACGGAGCCTTACTGTGGTATTCGAAGGTAAAAAAAGCTTTACGATGTACTTTGCTACTTGGGTTAGGCTCATTTCGTACATGAATGATAGAAATTCGCTCAATGCAAGTTGAGATGCTGGGGTTTTGGTGTAGCTCGCATATAGAGTTTACAGTTGCTGTTCATTGAGTTAGTCGATGAAAACATAAGTTAGAACACAGGGATGATAGTACCATAAATTACATCGCGATTTAGGAGCAGTAGTGTACTGCTACTGTTCGCATGGATGCACACTGTTTGCATGTTCTGACATACGTAGAGTCAATTTGCCCTGAGGCTACAAAATGGAAAAAGGGAGACATTTTGAAATATCTGAAACTTCTACAGACGTCAAGCAAGCATTTTCAAGTCTGTTAAATGGCCTTATTGCAGTTTAAAACGCTACTAAGAGCGTGCATTATGTTGGTTTCAGTTTACTGGATTGCTGCTCTTTTCTATATAGAAGACATTTAGATCCCTTCTGTATGGCATAACGGAATAACCAGACCTAGGACCCATAGGACCAAGACCCCAACGGACTGGACCCCAGGGGAATGCCCATTCCTGTCCTTCGTGAGTTTGTTTTGCAATGACGGCGCAGAAGTTTCGCTCCAAGGGAAGAGAATACCAGTACTGAAAAGAAATACCTTCTGGATGCCACAACAAATGCACAATTATATATATCAAATCAAGACCAGCATAATCATAGAAGACAAAATTCCTTCCAGCTGAAAGGAACAAAGCCTCGCCACGCGGCCCGGCCTAGTCTGGCTTAATAGGCCCTCCTGTAAATTTTCGACGGCCATTGGGATTGCCAAATTGGCCTAAAGGTGTACACAATATCTCTGTCTTAAGAGCATAAATCTTACTCTTTCTGGGTTGGGTTAAATCATAAATAATTTTTTAGCTGCAATAATCAAAACCTAAGAGGCCTTCTGAAGGCTTCTCTTAAAATAAAGCAGTTGTAAGAAAAAATCATTAGCTAGTAGCAAACTTTACCTCTCTGCCTTGATTGGCGATTCAAGAAGTAGCAGTGATGTAGTGATACCATCAATGTCATGTTTCATCTCTTCGATTTCAAGACTTGAAGCTAGCCCCTGCATGCTCTTTGCAAGTTGGGACTGCAAAATTATTTAGCACGGAGCCTTTTCATAACATATCTGTTTCCAATGTTTATTGTAACAGTAATAATTGTCAGATGTGGGGAAATCTCAAAAGTCATTAAAGACATAGAAATAACTTTGGGAATGTTAATGGCACCCATTCCCAAAACACAACGGATTAGGAAAGAAGCACGAATTGACCCTATTTGCTTTG
>REGM01000007.1:550829-591371 GCA_004194415.1 Aurelia aurita
TATGGACCCATTTAGACTAACTCCTCGCATTTTAAATGAACTTCCTTCGTTTACGCTAAACTACAATGTACCAATACTTTAAAACTACGATAAGAAGCTTCTACTAACTGTTGCGCACGTTAAGAATGCAACTGTGCCTAAGGATATGCCTTCATTTAGGCGAACTACAGTGTACATTAAATCAACTGTGCCTTACGGATATGCTCTAATGTATATTCAGTTTAAAGATCTCTTTTAGCTTTTCCGCTTACGTACTAAAATTCTTGTGATTTTTCTTTATGAGAGTTTCTGTTCCATCGAATTGTCCATAGTTATTTTACTATAGGGAATTCAAAAATATAATAAACCTGTTTCAGTTTTTCGATCTGTGATCTTTATCTGTTCTTACAATAATTTCATATTTTAAGCCTAGGCATATATTTCATATTGAGTAGCTATAGGCATATTTTAAGATTGCATTGCACTACACTTTTTCGCTTCTTTCGCTTAAATTTTGTGCCAACCAACAAAAACAAAAAGGCTAATAGGAAACAGACGTGTAGAATATCCATTCCTAGATCGTAATATATAATTTATGAGCTAGTTTAAGATCTCCAACTGCTGGTGTACTGTCAGCAGCTCCAACTTCTCTGAAATGTTTAATGTCTATCATTCGATGTATTCCTCACATCAAAATCGAAACAATGTTTTCTTGCAAGATCTTACCATTAGCCGTATACATAGTTCAACGCCAAACCTCAACCAAACAACAGCACACCAAACAACACTACGCTACAGCTTCGAAACCATTTACACTTGAGCCTTCTTACTGAGATTTAGGCCTGATTCTCACTGGTGAGAAACTCAATACAATTGTACTACTCAAGACAATCTATACAGTACAGGATGATACATAATGATGCAATGATATACAATAAGATGCAATACAGTGTAAGACTATATGATCGGATATGAAAAAATGCAGTGTAGTAGACTAGAACAGAATGGATTATAACAGGATAGAGTAGAATAGAAAGCTAACATCTATTACAATTTTTTGACAATAAAATCCAATAGGTACAATGTAAAACAAATTGATACAGCTCGAAAACACTAAGGTACAATATGATGATACAACACAAAAACAACACAAGAAAATACATTACATTACAATTTAAATTGTGTAATGAAGTATTAAAAACATCCCTGCAAGGTCCCTCGCATCTTAATGAGTTCTGCTTATGCGGACTGAGCAATATTTAGATTCTTGAGCTTATTTTTATGATGGGGTTCCTGAAGGTCATTCAGTCGGTTTCTCTATAGATTAATTCTAAGTGATTATCTATTTTGAGTTTTTGATAATTGTAAATTTTCCATGAGTGAAGATTGAGTTGTCTCAGGTCAGGGAAGCGGAAGGTTTCTTTCAAAGAACGCCAATCAACAAGCATCCTTTGCGCACTTCGCTTGTTGCCTTTCGACTGCGGCGGCCATTTTCATATGACACTGTAGTTGTGCAGTGCTCTGCAAAGCGCGACCCCAAGGATGCTGGTTGACCGGCGTTGTTAATTACAACACAGCTAAATCTTTGCTTTAATTTTCGTGACGTCATTACTGAGTAGGATTATATAGACCATTGGTTGATGAGGACAGCGATCGTTACCTTCAACATTAATGTTTTTCCTAAATCATGAGCTACACAATGCACCTCAGGACAGAGGAGCGGCGGGTCTGTCCACATCATCTCCATCCCTCATGTACAGACATACCCAGCATAGGTGTCAAATCTTTAAAAATGCTAGTGTAAATGGCTAATACCTCTTTTAGCTGCTTTGCCATAATTCTACCGTTTAACTTTGTAAAACCATTGTAATTTCTAAACCTTTCGAGGAAGCATGGTATAATTTTCCAGAAAACCATAGTTTATGAATGTCTAAACTATGGTATCAAGTACAAGTCTTTCGCTCTTCTGGTTTACGATTTAGGAATTTAATTACGTCACACCCTCAAACGAGTTGGAATCTAAAATTCGCTGTAATTCCAAAAATATTGAAGATGTCAGAAAAGTCCAAGGGTAGATTTATTGCCAAGTAGATAAAGTTTCTTTCGAGCTGTTCAATGAAAAGAAGGATGTATTACCCATTTACATTTGCCTTTTTAAAGATTTGAAGGTGGTCCAGACACCCTCAGATAGTACAGATACCCCGACCTTGCTCTCCTTCGCAGAGGCTGTATTACCGGAGGACTGGAGGACGGATGATATTCCCAGTAATACAGCCTCTGCGAAGGAGAGTACCCCGACCTTGCTATGCTCTACCCAAATAATCATACAGTAAAACCCCGCATATAAGAACCTACCTTTTTCAACCCAAGCTGTTTTGATTCTTATGTAAAGGATAACATTCATGAAAGCATTCTGTAGGTTCTTAGATTATAGGTTCTTAAATTTTCCCAACAACGTTTTTGTACCAAACTGTTTTTTTTGCAGTCTTTAAATATCTCTGCTTACAATCAAAATTCTGTGATAGAGGATTGAATATTAGCAATGTGATGAAATCAGACTTGTTTAGGCCTTTTGGATGATCAAGGAGAAATATCATTTTTTTGTATTTTACTCGATAATCAAACTAATGTTTCGGATTGTCACAGTTAAGAACTATATCAATGCATTTGTTCTTCCAAATACAAAAATCAGGGTGAAAAGGTTCTTACATATAAAAGAGTAAATATTGAAGATTTCAGGCTGTAGGTTCTTATTCGAGGAAGGTTCTTATATATGGGTTTTTACTGTAATGCAAGATGGAGCTAATCTTGTGTTTCATTGCCATAGAAAACTCTGAAGGAGTTTGGTTAGATACTACACCGCTTGTATCTTTACCAACGTATATTCTTTCTACATGTTCATTCAAACTAACATACATCGATACCGATTTCAAATAGTAATAACAATATCGAAGCCACATAATAAACAAAGATAACTACAATTAAATACCATATTTCCTTATCACAAACATCCAATAAACTAGCTGCAGATAAAAACAAAAAACTGACCATCAACCTTTAACCAGAATCTCAAATTTGGATCTATCAGGCTTTACATATCAAGTTGTTTGATTTTACAAAAGCACTGTCGCTTGAGAAACCCGCCTAATTTAAAGTCAACTAATAAATCTATAGTAATATAGACAAAATCGTTATCTTTGAAATTGGCTTTAATATAAGTCACCTCATGTAGATATAATACTGCAGTTGCCACAATTTCCGTACCAAGGCCTAGGCCTAATGCTTTTGTAAAACAAATACTTGTGGCCGTGCTTAACTATATTCAAACAGACATCTTGTCTTTCATTTCGTGTCCGCATTACCCATGCTAAGGCCACAGGGGGGCAATGCTTACTTCTTGGGCATCTTGGTAGCTTGTTACTTTCTGTCAGTGTAGTTCGTTCTTTGTGTAAAGTTACTTTAAATGAATAACGACTGTGACTGATGGGTTTGCGATAAGGGCTACAGGCTGTTCATTTTGCTCTTTGGCGCATTATGTTGCGTTAAGTCTGCAGTGAGTAGGACTTCGTTTGATTTGAAGATGTTTTGCTTCAAAAATGTTCCAGGCTTTTAAAGAGATCAACTCCGTTTGGGAAATTAATATGGCAAACAAGTTAACGTAGGAAATTATCGCAGTTTAAAGTAATGCATGGTTTTTTTGAGGAACCCAACTTACTTCAAGTAATAGGGATGTTCAATACATAGCACAAGAGCCTAGACCGAGAGCGGCATTTTCTGGTAAATAGAGGATCTTCGAATGGATATATAGAATGTGATTAAAGGTTATGTATCGTCCATGAATACGTTGTGAAACCTTTTAGTATTTGAGTGTCTAACTTTAATCCTAAACATTATTGAATGGTTAAATTCACTGTCATTGTTTTTAAACACTTTGGAGGGATGCACCAGAATAAGGACTGGAAAGTTAGAGAATTTTAAGGGAAGTATAAAAAGATAGAAAAATAGGCTGGATAGCCTAAGCCAGGCAGTTGATTCACTCTGACGTCCGTTGAGTACTTGTCTTTCAATCATTTCATTACACCGTCGATGGTGTAGTGGAGTGATCGTTTGACTAGCTCCGTGTTGATCCGAGTTCGAGTCCTGTCTGGTGCAGTAATTTTGAATTTTTCACATGAATAAATAAAAAATATTCAAGGTTGAAAAATGTTAAGGAATAGGGAGGTAGCTTTGGAAGTCTAGATCTTAGTCGTTGAAGTATTCTTTCCGTCATGTAATGTGACCCCCGTCTTCAAGATTCAGAAAGGAATGAGGAGCACGAGCCATTGAGCGAATAGGGATGCTGTCTTATAATCATATTTGTGCATCATTCTTCAAATATCATTTTATGTATCATCTATCTATCATGTGCAATTGAGGAAGTTTGTCACGAAGGCAGAGCTTCCTGTAAAGTCGTTTTTGGTTTAGATTCCTGTATTCTTGATTATATTGCGAGGTAGAGAACTGCTTCTAGGGCCAGATGATGGCAAGAAAAATCTCTTGGCCCGTAGATTCTCGAGGTTAGTTTATAATTCTGTACTTGTGTGCATATAAGTTTCCAAATAGTGTTACTAACGGTAAGTAAGCGAGGACTTTTACAACGAGGCTTACTTCCAGAGTAGCGCTTCGTTATAAGTCTATTTGAGACGGCGTTCTCCGTTCTTACGACAGGACTAGAGTTTACTTTCTTCTGTCATGAGAACTGGAAGTTTCTGTAAATTTTCTGCCAGCATATTTGAAAATATTGTGTAAGATGGTCTATGAGATTACAACAGAACATATTGTGTACGCGGTATCTGAGTACCAGATGTGCCTGAAGATTTGTTTCTAGCTACACAACCAATTCGCTTTAGACTTCATGCTGACATTAGCAAATTCTTTCAGTTAAGGTAGCATATATGGAATGGGGGATATCTGCTATGCATCCTGCCCTGTCTGATATACCTGGGGATGGTATATACCTGGGGATGACATCTATTAGATATTGTTTCCATGCACAATAATAGACGGTACGGACATTACAAATTGTCATATTTCACAGAATGTTAACTTCAGTTTCAAGTTATCTGGAGCTTGCTCTCGAGCTTTGCTGTGGGTAATTTAGTTTACAATAGGTATCGTTGGATTTCAATCACTTCGAACAATAGGTATTGTTGGATTTCAATTCACTTCGAACAATAGGTATTGTTGGATTTTCAAATAGAAAATCAAGGAGTCATTATAGTTCTCATGAGACACAACATAGAATGTAATCCAACAATTCACATGATTTCTAAGGGTCTGATTACATGAACAGGGCTGGCCCTGTTATCCGAGCTGGACGATTTTAGGTGAAGTCCCTCTGTCAGTAGAAGACATGTAATAAATCTGAAACATGATTATATGGCAAGTGGGCCCTGTTCGAAGGGATGATTTAATGACGTTTTTCTCATGTAATCGCTTGGCAGGGCTGGAAACAGGGCTTGCTTCCCAAAGTTATTAACTGCGCATACACCAAGCCGCCATATTGCCAATGATTTGATTTTTCCCGCCAAAACTACTTCGCAGCCCTGGGGTAAATTACTCCATGTAATCGCACGCAACATTTCATCCCTGCGTACAGAGGCAGCCCTGTTAGCAGGGCCAGCCCTGCACATGTAACCAGGCCCTTGAAGTCTTTTTCTTTTTAATACCAATATAGCACTGAGTCATTATAAAAATAAAGCAGATATTGCGAAATAAGTATGCCCGACAGGACATTGTTGCTTATCTAAGGAGCTACAGTTTATTAATCTTACAATTGTATTGTACTAAGATGTATTAGATGATCGCATTTCTGAGAAAATGGGAGGATCTGAACCTCATAATCTTCACCATTCGTTTGGTATTAATTTGTACAAAGCTTAACTTCCACACCCTAATGCGCTTTTTAGCGTAATCAAAATAATACTTTTATCAAAAGTCCACATTAATATTGATTAAAATTTATGATTCATCGTATTTCAGTTTTTACTGACTAAAAGTTTACGCCTTTTGTTAGCAGTGTACCCAGATTTTTACACAAGACAACTCAGTATCAATCAGAACTCTATCAGATCATTGGGACGACTGCACTTTGTCTTTTTTATTTTTTTATATAATATTAAAATCAACTACAATACAATGCTCTGAGCCAATCATAGCGGGAAAAGACACATGGTCATCTAGTTCTCCTAACACATTTCATGTCGGTATCTTGTGTGCCTGCCTTCCAAACAATGTGGTTATAGACCTGGAGCTTAATACGTCATTGATTACCCGGGAATACAAGCATCTGTTGCAAGTTCTTCGCAGCAAAAATGTTTGCACCTCTTAATCTAAATCATGTGCCTTTTTAGCCAAGATTGTACCTCATTTGCCGTTCCAACAAGATTGTTAAAAAACTTTAAATGCAATGCCACATCATCAGGTTCTCCGATTGAAGAGATCTCATTGTGATCTCTTGGCACCAGTAATGCTCTCAAAGTAGTGACCTCGTTGCCATCTTTCAGCACCTAAACGACCTCGTTGCCATCTTTCAGCACCTAAACAATACCAGTGTATGATTCATTTCTGGCACAGGTACTAAACACTATCTGACGCACTGCGTACACTTTCTCAAATATCTTATTTAATTTTTGTCGGAGATTGGGCTGGCAAACCATATTACCTCAAACGTTTAAATCAGCATCGTCATCGTTGTTGATTAATGGCCTGCAGGCTAGTAGTTGTGGCTGCCAAACTGTCAAAGCATTTTGTCCGTTGTTCTTAAACCTTTGTTTGAGGTGCAAACGTGCCTACCAATACATTTTGAAAGGGCTATAGTCAAGGCTTCGCTGCGAATTTCCGATATTTACCTTGCGAAAATCTATGTCTTCAGCTTTGGAGGGGTGTCATATCCCCAGACCCCCCCCATAATTCTCGCCCCTGTCTGTTTTGAATAGAATGCTGCAGAGTTGCTATGATATTCAAACATCTCGATCAAACTTGGTAAACTAAATGGGCCTAAATGCACAAGCTGCTTCGGTAATGCAATAAACTTTAAATAATCCTAGACGCAAGGAAAATTTCTAACTTGTGAAAATTAGTGCCAATGACCTTGGAGTGATGAAAGTTCTCTGTGACAAATTAAAAAAATTATTGTCATGCAGCTGATTGGTTCCTACAAACAATGGGATGCTACTGTTGTGCATTCAGTCGCCATTTTCTTCTGAAGTACAAAATGGTGCCTGTTTGTAGAACGATAGGATCCCATTGTTTTAGGAACCAATCAACTGCGTGACAGTAATCGACTGCGTAACAGTAAGTTCATTTCGTTATCTAATGAAGTTCTGAAACATTTTTAATCTTGAAATATTGAAAATATTGCAGGTTATAGAGGTTCGTTTCTATTGGGATTGCCACATTTCCAACACGATCTGACTCGATCGGACTTCCAGTATGAAAGCATTTTAAATGGCAAGGGTGGGCATGTTGCAGTGAGGACAGTAGTCCTATGTATGTCCACATAACCGGTTTATTTCTCCCATACTATGTTAATGTCTGTCCCTAACATCAGGTTTATTTTGAACTCTTTTCAACAATATCATTTTGCAACTAACTTGGACTGTTTATGTTCTTGGGTGTTGGTCAATATTTGTCCTCAAAATTCGGTTTTATCGGAGTATTATAGAAATGTATGTCCCAAAACTAGGCTTTTTAAGAGCGCAATTTGTACCGGTATGCTTAAAAATGGGTTGGTGAAATCGTTTTTCCAAGACATACATAGGACCTCCAAAATCACAGCATATGCCCACCCTTGAAATGGCTCATGTAAGCAACAGGTCCTTGCTCAGACAAACAGAATAATCATATGATAAATGTGAATCATAGAACAATGGATTAAAGACTTTACGCTCAGCAAATTTAGACGATTAAACTTCAAACTCCCTTTTGCAAGCCGATGCCGTACGACGCTGTGTTGATACCCCAAAATAACATATTCCCACGTATTTACTTCTCATAAGTAGTTATCACAATTCATGATTGTCGTGTCAAAATCTGCGAATATTCGTTAAACGGGCGAAGTTAAAACAAAGATCTGACCAAGGTATCTTAAATTGTTTGTGCCACAGGGACATGCGTTGTGATGTGCCACAGGGACAGGTATTATATACTGCGTAAATAGATCATAGGTTTCAGTTTTTGATGTCTTCGTCGAAAGAAAGGTTGCAATATGAAAGGACTTCCAAATATGTTTTCTGATCTGTGCTACGGCATGTAAGCCTTTGCAGTGCGCAGTTTCAACAAGAACCAACTTTTGTGGTGAATAAGAGAGATTCTTGCATGGTTGCTGATCGTTCTGAGATGAAAAGAAAGTTGGTTTGGAACGTAGGAAACTTTTAAAACAGTTTACCGAGACAGGAAACATTGCATAGGACCCAAAATTGCAGTGGATTGATTGTTTGATCAAGTTTATACTACGCTAACGGTGAAAGAACATCACTTGCTTGCGTGGAAATAGACTTCGATGCAAGGCCTAATGTGTGCCTAAGTTTGCTGATTTTTTGTTGCAGTGCTAATGCAGAGATCAACTGAACAATATGTTTTGAGATTAGTGGCAAGCAGTGCCAGTTGTAATAAACATTAAATTCATATTTGCACGGCATTAAGAAGAAGCTAAAAGATGTCGAAAAAACGAAAGCCCAAAGCACGAAGAAATTCTTCACTTCCAAGTTTTCCTTGCTTACCAATATCGTACAGTGATTCTGCACTTTATGGATATCACAGTACTGAGATTTATACTATCCGAGGTATGTGTGAAGGGGCATCATTCGAGCTTGTATGCTGCTAAATAATCAGTTACTTTCATAGTGTGCACCACAAGGCATACCTTCATAACCTTCCAAAGTATGACACATATCGATCAAGGCGGGCATCATCTTCGTCGTCATTTGCGTCTTGACAAAAAGATACGCTTTGTTTGGTAATGTCATAACTTGGAAGGAGCAGATTGTTTCAGTCGGTTGGCAAAGGCTGAAGAACGCTGCTAAAAGCTCTGGCGCTAATATTTTGTGGCTATTCAATTTTAGCTCGTGGGTAGTAGGAAAAGTAGGGAAGTAAAGTTATCTAGGATATGGCCCAAAAGCTCCTCTCTGAAAGCATGCAGCTGTTGAGCTGTGATGCTGGCAGCGCTTGTGTGAAAGCATCAGCTATTCCTGGACTCAATTGCCTCGCAGCCTCAACACTCCTCCGGGAAAGTATGATACTATACTTACTATACTATACTATACTATAAGTATAGATATCTATACTTTACCGGAGGAGTGTTGAGGTTGCGCGCAGGCTAAGATTCAAGGGTCGACTAGCAAGCTTCAGGTACCCTCGAAGCTTCTTTTATGAGGTTGTACTGTAGGTGAGTAAAGGAGAGGGAGGGTTCGGTAGTGGAATTAGAACCTCACGAGTGTCAAGCCCTCATTGATGGGTCACAGTCATAGGACATTCATCAACTTACCACAAGTTTCAAGAACCTCAGTCTGCTTTGTCGATATTGTGAAACATATACCCAGCATATTGTTTAGAATACTTTATTGCAGTGACCAAGATCTAAGCTCATACTTCAACATACGAGTCACCATAATATGGGATGCTTTTAATTGTAAAAACTAACTGCATTTTGCGCCGATGTAATGAACTGAGCTATCGGCAGGCTTTGAAATGGTTTTTGTACGGAAATTTATTGTCCTTAAAGCTGATCATATTTAATAAAAGTAGTGGTAAAGCTAGGTGAAAAAGTTTTGATTTGTTCGGGATTGTATGAAAACTTTGAGGTTTTCATAAACACACCGATTTCAGTAGCGACCTTGAGATGATGGATAAAGATGGATTAAATTGGACATCAAATAGGTTTTTTAGAAACGAATTCGCTTGATGTGGCGTGCAGGTTTGAAGAAAGAGGAAAGTTGTGGGAAAATTTGTGATTTGTGTGTTTAGGCCTGAGAAACAAATAAGAGTGGGTTTGGTTAGACATACTGATAAAGCAAGTTTCGTTGCTTCGTTTACAGGGGACAGGATGAAGTGATGTTACTTCTAGTGGCACAAATTCCGTGGTCCAAGGTCCCAAAAACAAAATACGACAAAGGGGGAGGGGCCATTGGGTCAAAATTTGACGCCGTGAATTGATACCTTCAAAAAACCCTGAATCCTGCAATTTTTGACAAAATTTTTTGTTACAGGAAAAGTTATTTTTCAGGCAATACTGATGGAACGACATTATTTTCATTCTGTATTGATTTTTATTTGGTGGTCTCTTCGTTAAATAATGTAAATAAAAACGACGTAGAGCAAAACTGTTTTGGCCTATATAGAACTAACATTATTTTGCACTTGGTTGGCTGAAAATCGTTGGTATGGTGTCCTGTCAAAATAGTAGTGATGTATGAAGAGTCGTAAAGTTTGCAGTTTCAAGAAGTTTTAGTTCTTCACGATTTTTCCATTTTTCACTCTATCCTACGCTTCTAATGGCTTCTTACTTCATGTTACAATACATCCCTCCCCTCTCGTATGCTCGGTTCATCCTTTGCAGGACAGCAGTTCAATGCTAAGTTCTCCTTCGCAGCGTTCCTCTTGTAGTGCGTTCGCAAATGTGCCCATAATGACCCATTTACCTTTTGCTTGACCTCCATAACTGGTGAGCAAAGAAGCAATCTTTTGAGAAGAAGCAATATTTGGTCGCCAAACTAACCCACCCCCCATAAGCCACAAGCAATACATTTAATTGGTAACAGTAGGGGTTGATGCCACAAATTGCCCAATTTAATTGCCTAATTTAGGAGTCACGCTATACCAAGACAAAAGAAATTTGATTAATTAGCAATTCACATAATTTTTAATTGCTTACGAATATACGGAGAGATTTTTGTGTCCATGACACATGCCGATTTATTTCCTGTTCTTGGTATAAGTTTGACCATGGTGTTTGATGTTACTTTCAAAGTCTGCAAAGGACTATACAAAACTGTGAGAGCTTTTAACCTAAAAGGCGGTTTAGTGGAAGTGATATCATGCCGTGTCATTGGCTTAGGGTTAACGCTGCGAGAAAACAATCCTTTTTTGTTGTTTCAATTAGAAAACCTACTATACTTCAGGTCAGCTTTGAATGAAAAAGGTATTAATATAGATTAATTCCCTATTCATATCCATCCCCCCATCCCATCCTTCCAGATGCCTGACCAAGCAACTCACTTCGCCGTCCTCCAGAAGGGACGTTAAACTAGGGGTCCCATGACTGGATGCGGCATGCATAGTAGGCCTAAATTAGCTGTAATATAGCTAGAAATCTTTCCAGCCTACTTAAAATAAAGCAATGAATGAATGAATGAATCTTTCATATGTTTGAGAGGTAGTCATGTTAACCCCTCTTGAGTCGTCCTTTACATTCCTGCCATTTAATGCCCTTTGTCCTTTGCCCTTTGACTTTGCCCTTTGGCTCTTCTACATCACAGACAATCCCAACTGACGTTGGCCTCACTTGGGTTGCCCCTTATCCCCTATCGAAACCATCCACTGCTCCCTTATCATATCCGTTGGCTTCAACCAGCCCCCTTCTCTACCGAAGTGACAACCCCTAGTGAATGCTTTAGTTCAATCCTCTTGTCTTTGATTGAAGTAAACTAACGAATAGAATATTTATATTTCAGATTCACCGAATAGTCAAAAACGCTGGAAGAGCCCGATGAAATCGCCAATAATCAACTGGGCATTGAACAAGAAGCCTCAAAAGCAGAACTCCCCAGAGTTGCTGTCCCCACAAGGGAGGTGAGTTTCAAGTTCATGCAATTCGGTCTAAATTTCTTGTTTTCTTTCCGCGAATGCTTAGACTTGCTCCAAGTCGATTCCGTGGTCTATCAGCGCTCAATAAAACATAATAACTTCTGCGGGGGCGTAAATTGTGGCGAGGACGCTGCGAAGGAGAAACATTTTTATGCCGTTTTCAAATTGTGCCGGCATCGTGTGAAGGTAGTCTCCATCTATGAATACAGAATTTGCCAGGGTGGCCAGCGATATAAAATTAGCACACTCCTGGCCTGTTTTCATCTTAGGATGCTATAGATAATCCCTTGTTACTATAGAAACTATATTTTCGTTGTTGTTGCTGTTGTGCGTTGCTACTGAGAAGCAGAAAACTTTCGCATGCCTCCCGCTTGTATTGGCGAGTTTCCAATGGACTTTTGTATGACATTTCAAAAAGATGTATTTCAAGGAATCCTACCCCCTCCCACTTCACTTCATCATCCAATACAAAATATTCAGCACTGTGTAATTAAAATAACTGTCCCATGTGAACCCTCCTATGAATAGCAGAAGGGAATTTGAATGACTATTTAATACATGCCCCAAAAGGTTATAATATGTATTTGAATCTATTTTATTGCAAAGATATATGCAATTCATTCATGAACATTTGATCATCAATACACCGTTGGCCTATTCCAAATAATATTAATTCTTCCTGTCTTACTGTATTCTCGTCCAGCTTGGTTGAACTGGATCTTTTATAGCTGACCCACATCGAGTCTATTTCATTTCGTTAAATGTCATCGCCACCTCCAACACTTAACCTTTGATCAGGCAGTCATTAAATTGGGCAGACGAACTTGTTAAGTGTCATCGCTTAATAGTTAGTGGTAGCTGCTTAGTGGGGACTTACTATTTGCCATTTCCTTGCTAAATAAATGAGAATTATTCGCTGATTGAATTTGACCGAATAAAACTAGCCGTTTAGAAGTATGAATCAGTCCATTCAAATGATTTTATATAAGAAATAACACATACATGACCTAGGAAGTGAGAGAATTTATTTTTCTCCTGGTATCTTTCAAAATCTTTTCAAACTGAACCAGGTCACTTCGTATAGCTATTTATGAGAACCATAAGGTTCTTTTACCAAGGGCAAGAACTGTGCTTTGCATGTTTTGAGGGTTACAAATTACTTACTAAAGATCTCGTACCATGTTTTGTAACAATCCTTCCGAATTAGGGAAAGATCCGTTTTAGATCTCAAAAATGTAAGAAATGACGTTGGAGAACTTTCTTCTGAAGGTTGTGATGGTGGAGGTGGGATTGAACTTCAGTATTTTCTTAGTGGAGTATTGTCACTTTGATGATATGTACGTAGACCGTGCTTAGACCAAGCAGATCATTTTCTTGTGAAACTGATCACAAATCTCCAGATCACTACTGACATTCCATATCGCTCTCCCCAATCCCCACAGACATACAGTGCGTACATCTTTTCATTCCATGGAGGCAAATCAATTTGGTTTTAATTCTTCTTTTCATCAAGTATCTGCCAAAAAATAAATTAATTTTCAATATTCATTTCCACTTGACTTTTAAAAACCTCAGTATCAAGATGTCGAACATTTTTACGTTAATAATTACTTTTTTACCAACCCAAGATCGTAAATTTGACGTTTTGAAACCCAGCCATCCAAATTTTTCCATAGATCTCTGAGCTTATCCCGTTGTCAAAAGATATCACAAATGCATATGTCATTGTTGTAATTTCCTTGGGAGGTGGCATTTAATACTATCAACGAGCAAATCTACGATAAAGGAGTTGATTTTCATTTTCTATTTCCGTTTTAAGTGCACTCTTTGCCAGATTAAAACCCCTTATAAACTAAGACAATTAAAGCAGAAACCAGGAAGTTCATACGTGTAAAGATTATAGCTTAAAAATTTGAATAAAATAGCTCCCCATTTGCGACGTTATGGAAGACATTTTGGAGAGAGCTCTGAATGTGTTCTCTCTTTTCTTATGACTATGCTCTTGGAGACCCTTGGAAGTATATTGTGCTCCCAAAACCTTGTGGGTTTTTATCAGAATACATGCACGTTTCTTAGCAAAAGGTTTTGCATGACAAAATGATATAATCCCATTCTTTTAACACCCTTGAATGTTTAACTCTAAAATCCAAGAAACTTCATAACATTCAACTTCATTCAACAAACTTCCAAGAAACTTCATTCAACCAGAATACCCGATGCTCTTTTAGCTACAGTGACCCTACTGAGCATCTTTACTTTTTAAAATGAAAGTTTTTTACACACCATCACAAACTTGGAAACATGGTAGAGTCTATTCAAAAGGGTTTAGATTGGATTCTTTTTTAAATCACTAAAAGTCACTCCCCTTATGAGGTTAATTGTGATTTTAATACATAGGATACACAAAGATAAAATTCACTTAACTTCTGATAATTGAAGGAAATGAAATATATCTAAGGAAAAGATTTAGGCAGGTCAATTTGTTAAAAGTTTGACCAAAAACAAGATAAGATTACAGAAGCACGGAATAAATCATATTTCCGGGCACAGCAAGGTCTTAATAAAGTTTAAATTTTTATCAATTCATTGCAAGTTTGAAAAGTAAACACAAGCCAAAGGGGCTCTTTGATTCCAATATTTTCAAATGCATGAGTAACTGAATAAAATGAGTCTTATTTGTTATATTTATAAAGCGTTGAACTTGAATGAAGATAAGGTTGCAATGATGAAGTCATCGTTCCGGTGGCATCAACTCTCGTAAAATTGAAATAGCTTCTATTCATGTTTTCCAGAAAGATAGATATTGAGGCCAAATAACGGATATTTGCCAGTACGTGAATAGATGAACTTATCATGGTGGACACCATAAGACTTCTTGTCCCCACCCCTAGAATGCAATGGTGCATACATTGGCTTTCATTTGCTTTGTTAGATCAAGCAAACCCCTTGGGGATCACATCGTCCTCTGTCATCATGGAAANCCATAAGACTTCTTGTCCACACCCCAAGAATTCAAGGGTGCATACATTGGCGTTCATTTGCTTTGTTAGATAAAGCAAACCCCTTGGGGACCACATCGTCCTCTGTCATCATGGAAAATTAATGTCTCTGTCTCTAGAATTTCACTAAAAAGGCACTATTAGTTACATATTTGTACGTTCCCAGGCCCCTTTGTGGAGGAATTATGAAAAACGTACGTTCTTTACCCTTCATATCAGATGATCTAGACATGGAGTACTCTACTACAGTGTTTTGACTTCGTGCACTGTTTGCTCTCCACGAAGACTTCTGTACATCAAAGTTTGATGTCTTCACACCCTCTTCACAGTACTGAGTATCTGCAAAATGGTTTATAGGGCGGTAAAATATTCAAGATTCCCTGACCTATGAACGTTCTCGATAAAGTGTCTAACAGATGTGACCCAAAGCAAGTGAAGTTTACACGGTCATGTCGCTACCTTCTGTCCTTGATTTCATGTAAATTTTAGGCTCTTTTTATTCCACCAAGCCACTAAAAGATCTTGTTAATACCAAGTTATTAGGGCTTGGCTTCCGAGTTTCGTTGCACTTTTCCCAGATTTTCAAGGGTAACTTGCCCTTATAGGCCCTTATAGCATGGATCTTATTTTTTTTTCAATTCTCAAGAAGTTTTGATACCCATTCAGGTTCCCTTGAGATTTTCAAAAGTACATGTAGATTCCCTTGAGATGTTGTTAAATGCCATGCAATACCACTTCTGAGAAACGAACTTTTTCGTGCGACGAATAACACTACCAAACAGTTTGGGACTCGATCATACCAAAATTGAGTCCAAGTCTAATACCATTCTTACATGTTTTTCACCACTTGCCAGAGTTATACACCTCCCTTATTGATAAAGCATTGTGGCTTAAGGTGGGGACAGTTAAACACCTCAAGAATCGTATTAGTGGGCCCGATGCCTTACTCTTACATCTCTCAAGATCTCTCTTATCAAGATCAACAGACGTTATCTTTTCTTTCTGTGATAAAATTCCCACGTCAACTCGACACGACAGAAACTGCAAGGAAAGGCGGGAAGGTTCTTCTTGCGTTGATGAGTTGCGCGTGGTTTACTATGAATTTTAAAACGATAGAAATCTATAGGTTTAAGAAGATACATATCTAGAAGTTCGCGCGGTGTTTTTGATGTTATTCACCCAGAGGGAAATTGAAGATTTGCGGTCTTGTGTTGAAAAAGAGCAACTTTATAATCGGTTTAAGCTGATTTGTTGATATTCTTTTGCTCACATCTTTGCTATGTTTAATGATATTTTCTTTGCTTACTATAGTTATTGTATGGAGTAAATCCGTTGGCCATGTTGTTTGATTGCGACATTGGTTTAAATAGGCCTAAGCACATTTCAAAATCTGAGGCCTGTGTTTCAATATTTCTTGCTTCCTTCCTTGGAGGAACTTTTTTGAAATCTTCAATATTTTCAGAATTAGAGGGTCTTCTTCGTTTTTATGAATTGAAGAAAAATTTTTGAAGAAAACTTGAAGCCATCGTAATTTTCAAATTTTTTGGAGGAAACATGGAATAATTTTAAAGAAAACCACAGTTTATGAAGGTTTAAAATTTCATATCAAGCACCAGTCTTTCGCTCTTCTGGTTGACGATGTAGAAATTTGATGACGTCACAGCCTTAAATGAGTTGAAATATGAAATACGCTGTAATTTCGAAAAAATATGCAAGTGTTCTGAAAAGTTCAACGGTAGAATTATAGCAAAGTATCTAAAGCTTCTTTCAAGCCATTCAGTTGAAAGAAATTGGTCATAGAGTTTTACACCAACCTTTTTAAAGATTTGGAACCTATACTGGCAATTATTACACTCACAGTCCCGTTACTTTTATCAGCATCAACTTCTCCTTCGAGGTGCTTGTACAATAGATGTCGCCACCTTTCTAAGGCACAAAACACACACAAAATATTGCAGACACTGATTAGCCTGATTAGTTGACCAACTGACGCACTTCGTTCTTTTCAGTTCAGTGAAGTAACCACCAAATAACTTACTATTTAATTAGTGACAGTATCCGTGAATTACTCACACTATTGAGGTTACATCTTCCAGTGATACAATTCATACATGTTATTTGATTAACGTTTTACGTAAAATGGAATGGCTCACCCACTTTTTCTTTGGCAACCGTTGTTCTGCAATTTGCAGATTAGCTTTCACGAGCTCCATTATCAGGACTGGGTTTACCCTCGGTTGGATAGGTTGTATCACCTGACTTAACGCGTTGTCGCTTCTTTATTGAACGATCTACTTAAAAGATTCATATACGTATTACAGAGTGAGAGGGGCAAATCACTCCAAAAATAGCGTACGAGATTTTTTTCTGAGATTTTCAAAGATTTTTTAGGATTTTTATGACCTTTTGAGATTTTGAGATTTTTGAGATTTTCAAAGAATTGTCGAAAGATTTTTTTGAGAATTTCTATCATTTGTTGCGGGGGATTTCTGGGATTTTTTGAGATTCTCGAAGATTCTTAGAATTTTCTTTGGGATTTCTAAGATTTTATGAAGATTTTTGAGATTTTCAAGATTTTTCGAGATTCTTGGGATTTTTGACGAGTTTTAGGATTTTTTACGAAAGTGTACGAGATTTTTAGAGTGATTCGCCCATCGACAGAGTTTGTTATTTTGGTTCAGCTGTATGTTTTTGGCCGTCTGGTGCTTAAAAAATGTCAGGCCTATATTCAGGTAGCCAACTTTTTGATACAATTGTGCGTTAAAAAATGTTCATGCTCAACTAGCAATTCCTTGATTGGTTCTTTGTCAGGAGCAAAGTTTTTTAGCGTAATTTCTGAGATCGCTATGGAAAGGTTCCTTGACAAATATAGAAACAGTTGGCAAGAGAAAGAGCTCTGTGACCGGTCTGTGACGCGCAAAACGCTTACTTTTAGTAAATATTACTGTAGAACAGGAACAGGAGTGCAATGACGACAATGTGCCAAAATTTGGAAAGAACAATACTAATACCATAATCCCTTTGCGTCGATGCTATATGAGTTTGCAAAGTACACGTTTTTTCTTTTACAAGAAACTTGGATCAGCCCATAGTACTAAAAGTTTCTTAATTTCACATGAAAATTTCCGCTCTTTAGTGCTAAAAGTTTCTTAATTTGTTTCTTATTTTTTGGATGCATGAATTATGATGTAGTTTCTACTGCCACGTATTTGTTTCTTGAAGTTTGAGCGACGATTTTACCATGATGTTTTTTATTTAGCTTTCGAAGGTTTCTAGACTTTTTTAAATTTTCAGCCATCCTAGTACTAGTTTCTTATAAACCAGTTTCTTATATAAAAAAACGTGTATTTCTACAGATGTAGATTACCAAAACAATTCTTTCGTGGTCTCTAACCAACTGGTTATGTGATGCTCAAAAATGTCAGAATCGTGCTATACCTGCTCATCATAATGCCTTGGTTTTGGTTTGTTTCAGTGATAAGGTTTTCCATTGCAGTTTCTGTTCCCTGTTATACTACGACATCGTTGCCTAATACTTCTTGTACGCAAAAGATACTCATTTTGATTGATACTTGTTTCGCATTCTTTCTTAATAGAACTTGACTCCTTTTACGTCACGTATGTGCTCCAATCTCCATCTCATAGCCTTCACTCTGCCCTAATCCTTGCTTTCGCCATCCGTTTTCAATTCTCTAGCTTGTCTTGTATAATGCCAGTTTTCAACCTAGACACGGATCCCTTCGCCATCCCAGGTCGCTATCTTATGAACTGACGAATGGAAAACGCAACGCTAGGTGAATGTAGAAATTACAAACATCTCACTGCTTAGACCATGTTGCATATTGCCTTTCGAACATGGTTGGAACAGCTTGGTCCAAGAAGCCCTGTTCTCGCCTGAAAAGGGGAAAGATAAAGAGTAATCATGCGTAAACGATTGGTTTCTTGCACTAGATTGGAACAGAAAACGCAGTTTTTGTCGTTTATTATCGCTCAGAATCGTGCGATAACAGGCGATAACAGGCGACAACAACCATCGCCCCTTTGAAAACATTTTAAAATCAGCGATAACCTGCCATCTTTCTTAATCGCTTGCTATCGTGTTCATTATCGCCAGGTGAGAAGTAGGCTTATGAGCATTTTTCAAACGTTTGTTATTCACCTTGCTGACGTAAAAAACGTTCCTAAAGGTTCCTCGTTGGCCTACTTCGCTAGGACCAGGCTGGAAATCTGGTTTCTGGAGAGCTTGGACAATTTCCTGTCACGTTATCTCCCCACCCNAGATTCTTGGGATTTTTGACGAGTTTTAGGATTTTTTACGAAAGTTTACGAGATTTTTAGAGTGATTTGCCCACCGACAGAGTTTGTTATTTTGGTTCAGCTGTATGTTATTGGCCGTCTGGTCCTTAAAAAATGTCAGGCCTATATTCAGGTAGCTAACTTTTTGATACAATTGTGCGTTAAAAAATGTTCATGCTCAACTAACAATTCCTTGATTGGTTCTTTGTCGGGAGCAAAGTTTTTTAGCGTAATTTCTGAGATCGCTATGGAAAGGTTCCTTGACAAATATAGAAACAGTTGGCAAGAGAAAGTGCTCTGTGACCGGTCTGTGACGCGCAAAACGCTTATTTTTAGTGAATATTACTGCAGAACAGGAACAGGAGTGCAATGACGACCATGTGCCAAAATTTGGAAAGAACAATACTAATACCATAATCCCTTTGCGTCGATGCTATATGAGTTTGCAAAGTACACGTTTTTTCTTTTACAAGAAACTTGGATCAGCCCATAGTACTAAAAGTTTCTTAATTTCACATGAAAATTTCCGCTTTTTAGTGCTAAAAGTTTCTTAATGTGTTTCTTATTTTTGGATGCATGTATTATGATGTTGTTTCTACCACTGCCACGTATTTGTTTCTTGACATACAGCACAATCTTTAGCAAGAAAAAGAGTTGTATTGGGCTCAAAACACAAAATTAAAGTGAATATTGCTCAAGAATTAAGTTTGAGCGACGATTTTGCCATGCTGTTTTTAATTTAGCTTTCAAAGGTTTCTTAGCGCTTCTCAAATATAGTACTAGAGTTTTTTAAATTTTCAGCCATCCTAGTACAGTACTAGTTTCTTATCAACCAGTTTCTTATATAAAAAAACGTGAATTTCTACAGATGTAGATTACCAAAATAATTCTTTCATGGTCTCTAACCAACTGGTTATGTGAGGTCAAAAATGTCAGAATCGTGCTATACCTGCTCATCATAATGCCTTGGTTTTGGTTTGTTTCAATGATAAGGTTTTTCATTGCAGTTTCTGTTCCCTGTTGTACTATGAAATCATTCTTCTTGTACGCAAAAAATACTTCTTTCGATTGATACTTGTTTCGCATTCTTTCTTAATAGAACTTGATTCCTTTTACGTCACGTATGGCTTCCAATCTCCATCTCATAGCCTCCACTCTGCCCTAATCCTTGCTTTCGTCATCCGTTATCAATTCTCTAGCTTGTCTTGTATAATGCCAGTTTTAAGCAATATTTTAACCCTAGTTATAGTTATTTGCAACCTAGACACGGACCCTTTCGCCATCCCAGGTCGCTGTCTTATGAACTGGCGAATGGCAATGCAACCTCTGGATAAATATAATAAATTACAAACATGTCACTTCTTTGACCATGTTACATATAGCCTGTTCAACGGGGTTTGAGCAGCTTGGCCCGAGAAGCCCTGTTCTCGCCTGAAAAGATAAAGATAAAGAGCGATGACGCGTAAGCGATTGGTTTCTAGCACCAGATTGGAACAGAAAAAACAGTTATCATTGTTTACTATCGCTCAGAATCGTGCGATAACAGGCGACAACAACCATCGCCCCTTTGAAAACATTTTGAAATCAGCGATAACTTGCCATCTTTCTTAATCGCTTGCTATCGTTCATTATCGCCAGGTGAGAAGTAGGCTTATGAGCATTTTTTCAAACGTTTGTTATTCACCTTGCTGACGTAAAAAACGTTCCTAAAGGTTCCTCGTTGGCCTACTTCGCTAGGACCAGGCTGGAAACAGAGACGTAGGAACCGGGGGGGCACTGGGGGCACGTGCCCCCCCCAAGATTTTGAAATAAACAAAAAAGTGCCCTTTTTGCTTCAGGAAATGCCCCTTTAGCTAATTGAAAAAGTGCCCTTGAAGTGTCGTGCCCCTCCAAGTTTAAGATGCTTCCTACGGCCCAGGCTGGAAATCTGGTTTCTGGAGAGCTTGGACAATTTCCTGTCACGTTATCTCCCCACCCTGATGTATCGACATATGGGCTTTAAGAAACGCGGTGGCTGTTGTTCCTACAGCAGTCTTGTTCCTCCCTTTTGTCCCTGTGCCCGAGATCCCTTATATCCCTGTTTACACAGGGAGGAACACAACTTATGTAGGAACAGCACCTGCCGCGTTTCTTATCCATAGCTCAATTTCGAAAGTAAATTTGGTTTTCGTTGTTGTGTATAAGAGCGTGTTGTTAGTTGGGACTTGTGGCGGTGTTTTTTACGTTTCACTCAAATTTTATCATGACTGGCGTGAATTACCGGTTAACTAGACCAATTTTCTGATTTCGCTATTAATTGGATTTTCATGGATATCTTTCCAAAAGTCTTGTGTTTTCAATTTAACATTGTTACATTGGTTTGAAAAACTCGTTAGTGGGGAGATATCATCAGATTTGCAAAATTCGATCAAAATTATGTTCTGCTGAAATGAAAGGAAACATATTTTGTGTCTTCTACCGGGAGCGTTTCTATCAGTATTTTTCATTACACATGAAACCATATCACGATGTTACTTATTTTATGAAATTACCATTTAATTGAGACCGATCTTATGGCTTTGTTAGTCTAGTTTGAATTTATTGTACCCTGGGCACCAGAGTCCCCAAGAAAGAAAGAACGGTCTAGTTGAGTCTGGTCACCAGGTAAATTTCTTGTGTCACTTGATTTTGTTCTGCCGCTGCCTCAGCCCCAGGCCCCTTTGGCGTCGTGGAGAGCAATTTAGTCATTGTCCATAGTGGAATCGAGGTAGAACCGCCCGCCATATGCGTCCGCCAGGAATATTTTCCGTACGCCACAAGGTAATCCATAGCTTATTGTTCCCCTATAGAATTTTTAAATTTTAGGCTATGCGTACGCCAAATTTAAGGTCCTGTCCGCCATATAAATATGGCGGAAACCCCCTCGATTCCAGTATGGGATGGGTCATAGTGTTGTTGGACTTGAAATTTTGTGAGATTCTGTGCATTTTCTCTATCGTTAGAAAAGCAACAACGTTGCAAATGGTTTTCATTAAATTGAGAAATTATGAAGTTTGTGTGAATGGTAATTAAGCATACTGCTTTGTAGCGACTTCTGCAAGGTTAGGGAGGGAAAGAAAAAACCTTTGAACGAGCTGTCTAAAAGGGAGTCCAGATTCCCCCTTACCCTTGGAGGGTTTCTCTTGACTAGATTTGCAAGAGGACTTTTTGGTTCTAAGATAATATACCTATTAGGGCCTATTAGGGTTCCAGACTTATTCCCTCTCAAACACCCTGGGTGCTGGACTCGCTCAGAAAGAAAGGCACTTCTTTCTTTGTTATGGTTGAATCTTTCACCTGGGGTACG
Source organism: Aurelia aurita (assembly GCA_004194415.1). Lineage (NCBI taxonomy): Eukaryota > Metazoa > Cnidaria > Scyphozoa > Semaeostomeae > Ulmaridae > Aurelia > Aurelia aurita. The sequence goes on from REGM01000007.1 coordinate 573,273, forward strand.
TACCTTTAGGAAACAGCAACAAGTTTTCTTGTAACCCCAAAACTAAAATTTCGCTGAAAAATTTGCACGTACTGTTCTCGCAGTTCGCATCAGAAGTGACAAATCTGTAATCTACCAATCCACAATCCGCCATTTCCTTTTTTGTGATTACCCACCCGTCGCCCGAGATGATCACAAAAGGAAAAGAGAACAAATCTCCTCTGGAGCCTCGGAGAAAAGATTGATTCATCTTTGCCTCTCTCTAAAACTCGTTCCTGCGGTTTCTATTGAAATAAGATTAATAGCTAAGTGATATACGGTTGAGTGACCAGAGGTTTTGTTTCGTGATCTCTGCGTATATTCACTCAGTAAGGGTGACCCGCGCACAGTACACAGTTCCTATCGCAAGACACCAGTCGACGATTTTATGTTTATGTACAAATCGCTAGTTTCGTTTCAAGTTGATTTATTTTCAACACAATTGAGTCGCTACTTGCACACAATATGAGGGTTGTCACCAAGAAGGAAGAGACTAAGTTCAGGGACAAAGCCAATACCCGAGCGATGTGGAAATTGATGTTGAGAAGTTTGAGTTATAATGGAAATTCAGAGCGTAAAATCTTCGTCCCTTCATCTCCTAGTTTCTTTGNCCCTATTTCTTTAAAAGTATAGCGAGTAATGAGAGAGCATTTCTTCAACCAAAACAGAAAAAGACGAACAACACAATAACATTTTGCAAGTACTGAATTTAAATAGACGGATTAATCGAATTTCCATTTGCAAATTTTACAGTGCATAACAAAGTTGAAACTAAAGTCAATACGATTTTCTCTCCCTTTGATCAATCATATTTTATGTAAACGAAAAGTATTGCAGGAGATCCCATTAAGAACTAATTCAATAGCTTTTCAACACAAAGACGGCGGCTCTGTCTCATCCCACAGATCTCTTTACGTACAACATTAAACTTCATTTCTCTCCGTTGACATGATTGTGAAATTTCCATTCTCACAATAGCCTTAAGTTTATAAATTTTACGTCTATCTTATTTCATCCTATAAATCGTTATGAAATCTCTTTGGTAAAAAGTTTTACCGCCATTTTAATGAGGCGAATCTTGATTGGACATGTCTAGCGAGTTTACCAACTACGTCAATATTTGCGCTGTGTAATCAGATTTCGTTTATGAAAAATTTTCGCGGTTTTAGCGTAGGATGAAATAATTGGAAAATCCCTCAGATCCCCTATTTCGAAATGAAACTTAACTGGTTGTTTTTGTCAGGATTGAATATGGAATGGAGTGGAGTGTGATCTTTTCAAAGCTTGCTTTTTTCTGAACGAAAGCTTCGCCGTCACGCATTACTTTGTTGATTTACTTGCGAATTTGTGCAGTAAGCGAGTTTATAAAAACGATGAGCATCGAGGAAACCGAAAACTCTCTGTTCGCTTCCTTGAGCACTTTCTGAGCCTTAGCAAGAAACTATGGCAACTGTAGGACGATTGCGTACGTATCGTTCTGTAGCACATACCTTATGCTGTTCATACCCGGTTTTTTTATGACAGTGGCTGCTTTCTAGAGAATGCAATTTTATGGAAACAGTAAAGAAGGAAACTAGTAGCTGCTATATTTCAAAAAGGAGGAAGTATTAACTGATTTGTAGCTTCATGTTTGAGTTTCCAAGTCAGTTTCTATGTCCTTGTAGCGAACAGTTACCAATTTCTTGATCTGTTCCCCAAACAGTGTTTAAGCGAAGATTTTGATGGATTTGAGAGTGCTGAAATGTCCTACGATGCAAGGAATAAACACCCTCAAGCGAACGAGTTTACAGATGAACTCCGAATAGATTTGTTCTATTGTATACAAATCAAGCACCACAACAAAAAGAGAGAGTCTATTGGAGGCACATAGGGATCATGCTGGAGAGTTTTAGGTGACTCTCTTTTTAGTCCGCACATTTTCCGCACTATTCGGACTAAAAAGAGAGTGAGACTTAAGGCAAGTCCAGGGGGGGCAGAAGAGTTAGAGCTTTTTGAGTATAAGAGCCAGTTTTCAAAACTCTGTGGAGGACCCCCAGGTGAAATCCAATTCCCCCTTTTTTGCTGAGATGAAAGGTACCAAAAGAGATGCTTGAAACGTTGTCATGAAGTTTAAGGCAAAAACAAACGCCATGTTATAGCACTCGTGCGATCCTTTTCAACAATATCGACCACAAAACACGACTCCTGTCACCAGAATATTAAGATGAGAAGTTTGGTCGTTGTGGCTTGGTATTGAAGAAAAGTTCATTTTCATGATGAACTTCCTTTTCCAGAATTATGCCTAATTTTAAGACGTGAAGACTGCGTAGTCATGAGCTTGGTATTTAAGCCAAAGGGAAATCCCAGCTACTGGATCATTTTGGAAATATTTGATTATCTAACTGCTCTTGGAAGAAGCTTTTGTTTCTAGAATACTCTTCCAATTTACTTTGTGCATAGCTTTTCTACGGAGCCTGAGGACGAGGGGTGCAACCCTCCCTAAAAATTTCGTTCTCCTGGGTCGAGCATTGTGCCTCGCCGTTCTCCTGGGTCGAGCAAGATCTCTAAAAATCCTAGTTTTTCTCATAAATTTCTCGGCTGGTCTTTGAAGGAGGATTTGAGGCCCATTGAGGGGCGGGTTTAAAGTATCCCATCATACCCTTTTTCCAGGGTCTTATCCTGCGAACTCTGTGATTTTGTATTTCTTTTCTTCCCCCTCCTCCCCAGTGACAAAAAGTCTGCTCGCAGGCTATTACCTCACTTAAAGTTTCATAAAGCTTATGTAACTTTACTTTAACACTAATCTTCGTTCCTTTTAACACTTATCTTCGTTCCTTTTCTACTGAAAATGGTATGTTTTGGTAATTTTTCAAAGCTTCAAACCGATATTTTGTCTTACACCACATTGTTCTCTAAAAGGTTCTATATTTACCCCAGAATCTTGCTGGGAAATCAGTAAAATGAAATTTAGTTATCAAATTCTTTCACGGTGCTTTCCACAACAGTAAAACAATCGCTGCTATTTGTAAACTGTCTCGACCAAATAGTATAGATTTGAACACTGATAATCTTAATAACTAAAACAGTTATTAAAATGTGGTTTGGTTTCTTTTACTTTCGTGAAATTGCGAGAGAAAGTACCCCTAGATATGACATTTTTGTCTTGTCGTAGTAGCAACTAGCAACGAGAGTCATATAGATTACAGTAGCCGGTGTTATAAATTGTCATGGTTTTATGGGACAATTCTCATCCACGCCCTTGAAACACTAAATCCAAAAGGAGTAGATTTCTCCGTATCATCTAGAATGTGGCTTCTTTGATATCAAAATATTTACTGATCTTCCAACAGTTTGGAAACGTTTCATCCACTCCGTTGATAACTAGAGTCACGTTTACTTGAACGGTTGTTACATAATGAAACTGGTGAGCTTTTGAATACTGCCCATAGTCTTTCTCTGTTTGTTGGGAATCTCGAAAACGGAAGCTATTTTACTTTAAGAACTTTCCCACAGCAGAGACGGTATCATACTCCAGCTACTTTGTCTGTTCCGTTGCAAAGAAGATAGTAGAAGTATCATATACTTTGTAAATCGTCTTTTTGACGACTTCAGATCGCTTAGTTTAGGTCCATGTCCATGCAAACGGGTGGAGGCCACGATCAATCATGCAAATTTAGGCCCTTTTGTTGCACTACAAGGCCTGTCTGTTCCCCGCCTGTTCCTTTCGATATTTTGAGGACACTGCCTTCAATGGAAGCTGTATTGGAAGTTATCGCAGTTTAGTTTCTTTCAGTAAGCCTACTAGCATATTGTCAGTGCTATTGAACAAACTCCTCTGTTATAAAGTTGTNCATTGAGGGGCGGGTTTAAAGTATCCCATCATACCCTTTTTCCAGGGTCTTATCCTGCGAACTCTGTGATTTTGTATTTCTTTTCTTCCCCCTCCTCCCCAGTGACAAAAAGTCTGCTCGCAGGCTACCTCACTTGAAGTTTCATAAATTTTATGTAACTTTACTTTAACACTTATCTTCGTTCCTTTTAACACTTATCTTCGTTCCTTTTCTACTGAAAATGGTATGTTTTGGTAATGTTTCAAAGCTTCAGACCGATATTTTGTCTTACACCACATTGTTCTCTAAAAGGTTCTAAATTTACCCCAGAATCTTGCTGGGAAATCAGTAAAATGAAATTTAGTTATCAAATTCTTTCACGGTGCTTTCCACAACAGTAAAACAATCGCTGCTATTTGTAAACTGTCTCGACCAAATAGTATAGATTTGAACACTGATAATCTTAATAACTAAAACAGTTATTAAAATGTGGTTTGGTTTCTTTTACTTTCGTGAAATTGCGAGAGAAAGTACCCCTAGATATGACATTCTTGTCTTGTCGTAGTAGCAACTAGCAACGAGAGTCATATAGATTACAGTAGCCGGTGTTATAAATTGTCATGGTTTTATGGGACAATTCTCATCCACGCCCTTGAAACACTAAATCCAAAAGGAGTAGATTTCTCCGTATCATCTAGAATGTGGCTTCTTTGATATCAAAATATTTACTGATCTTCCAACAGTTTGGAAACGTTTCATCCACTCCGTTGATAACTAGAGTCACGTTTACTTGAACGGTTGTTACATAATGAAACTGGTGAGCTTTTGAATACTGCCCATAGTCTTTCTCTGTTTGTTGGGAATCTCGAAAACGGAAGCTATTTTACTTTAAGAACTTTCCCACAGCAGAGACGGTATCATACTCCAGCTACTTTGTCTGTTCCGTTGCAAAGAAGATAGTAGAAGTATCATATACTTTGTAAATCGTCTTTTTGACGACTTCAGATCGCTTAGTTTAGGTCCATGTCCATGCAAACGGGTGGAGGCCACGATCAATCATGCAAATTTAGGCCCTTTTGTTGCACTACAAGGCCTGTCTGTTCCCCGCCTGTTCCTTTCGATATTTTGAGGACACTGCCTTCAATGGAAGCTGTATTGGAAGTTATCGCAGTTTAGTTTCTTTCAGTAAGCCTACTAACATATTGTCAGTGCTATTGAACAAACTCCTCTGTTATAAAGTTGTGGATAGAAAGAAAAATCAACAAATCAGCTTAGTGGGACAGTCTTAGGAGTTGCTATAGAATACTAACAGTGCACAGCACTTGGCTTGAAGAAATGAATTGGAAATTGCTTTAAATAGCACAGTTTGAAATGCAGCAGAAACAACGTCTTATAACTGAAGGGGAACACACCAGCAAAGACTGCAAAATCCCACGCCACAGCTTTAACGCACAGTCGTTTTCTTTGTTTTAACACCCAAGTTCATTTGCTGGCTGTGGAAGAAAGCTGGCGTCATCTGCGAGCGTTGGCTGTATGTGGCTAACCGTAGTAAATCTCTTTGGGCCTAAGCAAATCCTTTTTGTTGTCTACATCTTCGCTTAGTTTGCGTATAGGAGCCAGGTCTTTAAGCCAACAGCACGTTGACGATTGACTTTAGAGATCTAATGCTGGATGATTTGATAGAACATCTGTCTGATTGTCAAATATCGTTTCAAAACGGAGATAATTCTGCTCTTTAAGATGTGTTACATGGAAATAGGATAGCTTGGCTAAGCTTATGTTTGGTGTTGGTTGAGATCATCAGTATTAACGTGTTTAATTTGCAGATTTATGCCACAACTACTTTTCTTCTGCTGCGGAGGAAGGCCGCACTCCTGGCCTCGTTTAGAGGAGGTGCTAGCTTTGTAACAGGAGGGTGGGAAATGATGGCAAAACGGTAGACCAAACTATTTTCTTGCAGGTTTGGTTTGGTTCAGAAATGAACGAGCATTTTGAATTTGTTTGATGTCAATGTTTGCTAGCCTCGCGGAGGAGAACTTCGGAAGACCATTCTTTTGCTAGAGTTTTCGTTCGGCTCTGTGTGCATTACGTTGATGTCTGCACGTTCTTGGATTGTTAGTTTTCAAAAGAGTTACAAATGATCTATGCTTTCATCTGTCTCTGATTAACAGATTTACGAGAAAGATTGAAAATTTATTTAGATAAGTCTCTGTTAATTCGAAGTGTGGTTTAGATGACCCAGCTAAAGTTTGTAGGATGCGTATGAACCTCGTTTTCGATTAGAGGCTTGAATAAAAATTAAAGGCTTGAATAAAAATTAAAGTTGATTCTAAATGTGTTAAGGTGGAGGTGACGTTATTCGACAGGCTCTTTTAATGAAAATTGTTTTGATTAGTCTCTGTTACTTCCTAAGTGCGATTGAAATGACCCAGTTAAGGTCAGTAAGTTACATAAGAACCTCGGTTCCAACACGAGGCGTGGTTAGAAAATAGTGGTAGTTCTAAATTCTGTGTTGTTGTGGGTGCGAAGGTGGAGTTGACGCAATTGAATAGGTCGGGGAGTTCTCATGGGTCTTTGCAAAGGCAGACAGTACTTTTCGACTATCATCCAAACAGGATTTCAATTGGTTAGCCACGTCGCGTCGCCTTAAAACGCAGACGTGTTGCAGACCTTTCTAGAATCGGATTTACTATGAACACATTGAAAATCAGTTAGAGCAACGAAAGACGCAGTTTCTTGTTTGATCTACCGATCGTTTTCAGCCGTGTGCCTTATGTGACAGAAGAGAGACTGGCTGTTCTATATTTATGCGATCTAAGCCACATGGTGCACTCCTGAGCTCTGAATCATTGACTACGTGAAGGGACGTGAAGCCACACATATAGCCAGAAAAGAAAGATGCGAGGCCTTGGCATAAGGGCTAGGGCTTCATTAATAAGGGCAAAACGGTATCTGTCTCCGTGAGCCCTACTCGTTGCCATGCCCCTATAGAGAATCTCTATGGAACTGTCCCTTCGAGGAGTGGAAAACTATGTTGCTTGGCCCTTTCAGCTCTCTGGAACAGGCTCGAACAGCTTTATAAAAGACAGCCTTAGATCGCCTTAGATAGGGTTATCAATAGACTATAGAGCCATGTTATGATGGATATCATTTCGCGATGAAATATCACACTGCAAAAGTCAAAGAAAAACAAGTACGGAATTGTCATAGAAATCTTTTTGGTTTTCTAATCCATTCCTGATACTTTTAATGCTGAGCTTACGAGAGGTTTAGCAAAATCAAATAAGCTCGTATGTTCTACATCAGTAATGACTCGGTGTCAAATGACGATATCAGTTCCAGAAATACACCATTTTAACGTGACCTAGAATTAGTCTGGTCTGATCCAAGATTTCCTGTCTCATCATAACCTTAATTTATTCTGAGAATACTGACAAAACAATGTCAAAACATTCTCGGAAAATTTGAGGCCTGACTTGGAACACAAGCAAGAGAGAAACCATGATTCACGTCATTTGATTTACCAACTTTTTGCCATATTTGGATATTTAAACTGACACGCGAATTTTTTATAAGAAACTCTTTATGAGAAACTCAACTCTCAGATCATTAAGAAATTAAGAAACTTCAATACTGGGACAAAATTATTTAAGAAACTTTTTTGTTTTAGTCAAGGAAACCCATAGCATATGGCTTCATTATTTTTACTTATGAAGCCTCGACAGAAAGGGGTCAGAGGAGTCGTTTGTTTTCGACTGTGTAGCCCGTTTCACGGAAATATTCATTTTTAGGCTTGTTATTTTCCCGCTTTTAGGCACCTCCCCCCACCCCGGCTTTATGAAATGCAAATCGTTTTGTTTTTTCACTACCATTTTCATTCATTTTTGTTTTTGTTGTTGTTATTACAGTAATAACAACACCGACTTAAGGTTTTGTTCGCTAACGAAAACAGAAGAGAATTCGCATTTCCTACGGCCCTTGCACCCCTTAGCTACACATCCTGCCTTTAGTCATAGCGCACTGATTTTTAGCAAACGTTGCAATGGCTTCAAACAGGGCATCTCGAGTTGTTTTTAATTCGAAAGAGTTGCAGGAAATGTGGCTTTACTGCTGAATCTGTCACTTCCACTTTCCTATCCTGCCAGATTTATCGCTCACCATTTTGTGTGCGCCATATTTGATTAACGCAGCCTTTATGAAGTACCTGTGACGTCAAGAACCTTTTACTTCATGTAAAACAGGAAACAGTTGTCCAAAACAACGACTTCGGAAGGGGCCTAAATCAAATAAAAGTTAGAATCGAATTATGACATGCCGGTAATACTTTGCAATGTTTTGGCGACTTTTGAAGGCTTTGAGGTATGAACTTGCTAGGTCAACAGTTCGGTGTTTTTAGATCTTAAAAACAGGGGAAATTGCTTCTCAGATTTCCACCTCATAAGAAAGCTGAATCGAATTTTGGTTGCGATCCCATCAAGGCAATAACGGTGATACAGACAGCAGTCATGGTCTTTCTCTCTATTTCTACATAGCCAGACTTGAAATGAAATTAAAGTTGAATTATTTTAAGGGATTCATAAGAGAGACAACCAAGCCGCTGCTTCAGTAATATTAGCCTGTGTTCCAGACCACTTGAAACGAAAGTACAGTGGTCTGGAAAATATACTTTCGTTTCAAGTGGTCTGGAACACAGGCTACAGTAATATTGGCAAATCTCCAAACGTAACCGCAGCCTTTGGTAAATTTATTTACTTATGCCTTTCCAAAACTTTGTGACGTTAATTTAAACATTAGGTTTGAACCATGGCTTCGATGAATTGGGAGATTGGGGCTTTCGTTTAATAATACGTATTTTCTTCTAAATTCTTAGAAGTGCTTAATACCTAATATTCTTTCATGTAATGTAATGTAAAAGTTTTGTCAAGTCAACATCAACAGCTGGTAGTTATTGGTCAAAGTTCACATTGGCAGTGTGGTGCCACAGGGCTCAGTCATAGGTCCGTTGCTTTATTTAATTACATTATGTAAGATGCAATAAAATCAGTACAGCAACGATTTTGAGATTTGATATAGTACTCAATGAAACGTTGGAGTAGAATCGCTTGACAAGATTAGTTTCAATGGCCTGATCACAGTCGTTCCTAACCGGCTAGACTTCGTTAAATCCCCAAAACTGTGTTTTAGCCTTAAATCTTCAAGAAACCCTCAGTTTTGTGCGAGTCTTATACGCTTCGACTGAGAAAGATGCATTTCTCGATGAAAAATACGAGTAGAACCGCTTGACAAGATTAGTTTCAATCGCCTGATCACAGTCGTTCCTAACCGGCTAGACTTCGTTAAATCCCCAAAACTGTGTTTTAGCCTCAAATCTTCAAGAAACCCTCAGTTTTGTGCGAGTCTTATACGCTTCGACTGAGAAAGATACATTTCACGATGAAAAATACGAGTAGAATCGCTTGACAAGATTAGTTTCAATCGCCTGATCACAGTTACTTTTAAATCCCTCTATGGATGTCATTGTACTGTTCACTGCTTGTCTGTAGCCCTATGTGGCCATGTTGCCCTTGATGACCTCCAATTGTAAATCAAGCATATGGGATCGGAGAATGATCTTTAGCAGGCGGAGGAATGCTCCATTTCTACATAGCATAGCCTGAAATGTTACGTCCCTAAATCCCCTGTCGATATCATATCACAACTCCCTGCATCTCCGTAGCCCTCCGTGGCCATGTTGCCCTCGATGACCTTTGATTGTAAATCAAGCATAAGAGATCGGAGGATATGATCTGGGGCGGAGGAAGCAGTGGTTTGCGTGATGTGTGTATCGGTCTATGTATCTCAGTTTACAAGCAAAGAATGGCCTAATTTATGACGTCGTATGACGCATGTGGTGATGTTCAAATTATTGATCTTTTTTATTATCATGTTTGCGTGATTTTATTAAACACTGCTACGGCAACGATGGTTTCGTGATGCGGCAAAGAAACCAAAAATAAAAAGAGTCTATTTTGAGAGAGTAGGAAGAGGAAATTCGCTTTGTATGAACTTGTTTGAATGTAGGAGTGCGTGAGAAGTTCTGAAATAAGCAGTGTATATCAGTATAGATTTCTCCGGTACTACAAACTTTGGTTTAAATCGGATGGATAACAGCGGATGCGAAATTTAGGCCAATTACATATGAACTGTGTGCCGCCATCTTGGTTACCTTGGTGACAATTTAGTCACGTATGGGAGCGTTCTCCCTGTTAAATTAGCTTCGTTTTACTTTGCTGCGAGTCAAAATGTTTTACCAAAGGGTTTTTTATTTATAACTTCAGATCAACTACAAAACTAACCTTTTTTAACCCGTTATTAGACAACGATCGACGAAAACTGCTCGTTTCCGATCTTCAAATCTATGGCTTTTGAAAAAAGGGAAACTTTCCCAATATCTTTCCCTCGAAGGTCTTTCTAGATACCCCTAGTGCCATTAGGGGGTAAAAAACCAGTTCACATCACAGAAGATAGACTCGTAAAGATCGAACATTCGTATGACCATATATGGACATTAGCGTTCTTAGCTTTGTTGACAGATTGGAAACTGCTGCAACACAGATCTAAATTGTACGCCTGAAGACAGGCGACTTGGGTATTACAGTACTTCTCAGCCACTGTAAAACCAAATGTCGCACAGGAATTGCAATCTTTGATCTACCGAATAGAAACCATTTACTGAACTTCCAGGCAACCACATTTAATTGATCCAAACTTGTTTTATCGCCTGGAAATGCGTGTGTTTCCCATTTAGACACATCAAGCTTTGTATGTGGCCTAGAAATTAGGCCTTGTGTGAAATATCCTTCGATCGTCGTTCGTACATAATTAAAGTTCTCGTTTTTGTAGCCAGCCCATTTGCAGCGTGTTGCCCAGGAAACCCTTACGAGCTGCCTAAATCTCGTCTTTACAATCTTTGCTCTCGTACATGGCTAGACTGATGATATGAGTCAAAGTTTTGCTCCATTGAATTGAATTGTTATTTATTGTTACAGTCATATTCCGCTAAAACTTGATTATACCTACAAACTAAAACTTGTTTGAAGCGGAATGGGTATTGTATGTAGGGTATGGTTAGGGGGGAATGGAGCGAAAACAAGGAATCATGTAATAAGTCTAGTACATGGCTACAGGCTACAGTCCTATTGATAATCGCTTCACTAAGCCGACAACCAACCGAAGAATTTCACAGCTTTCAACAGATTCTTGTGAAACATGGTCTCCATTATCAAAACAAACTCACAAAAGCAATGATTTTGACACTGTCCAAAATCCTTTACTTAGGCAGAAACTTTCTTCCAGAATGAAACTTGAATTTTCAAAGTTTATGATTGTTCTTCTAACCACACCCCATCCCTGCAAAGGCCCTTTTTGTTACTATACTACTTGTAGAAAAATCGGATGGGCCTAGTCATAACATAAACATTTTATATTTTAGTACAATCTTTTAGTACTGTAGATGAACCAGCTCCTAAGAATAATGCTTTGATTCGATTTTGATGTCATTTTAATCAGTTTCTTTATTTCCATTGTAGGACATGCTGGTAGAGTTATTTCGGCGTGGTCCATCAACCGTTGGCATATTTCGAAAATCAGCGTTGATGAAGAGTGTCAAGCAATTGAAGCAAGAACTTGATGAAGGTAACGAAAAACAAACTTTAATTATCGAGCTCAGATTGAGTGGGTTGCCAAACGTAAAAATATTGCTCACAACGAAAATTTATCAAAACATATTTGCTTTCGTTGTAAAATGATTCAAATTTGTGGATTTCAAATAACTACAGAAACAGGTTTTTAAATTCTGGCAGACATGAACGAACGAAAAGTCTCCTTGGTGAGCTTATAGATTGAGAGTGTTGCCAAACGTAAAAACATTGCTTCACAGCAAGTGCTTGTCAAAACATGTTTGCTTCAGATTTGCGGATTTTAAATAGCCTCAGGGACAGCTCGCTAAATCGTTTTTGGCAGTAGTATCCAAGCTGTACCCATAGCAAGTTTTACTTCGGATTTCAATCACTTTGGAATTGTCTCAAAATCTGTCCAGACATCTTCTCATTTAGTGGATGATTATCTTCAAGAATAATCGATCTATCTTCTTTCCTTATCAATATACTCAATGATTTAGACATTACTCCACGTTTCTCCAGGGCTTGGAGTTGGTCATAGAATTAGATTACTGGCAAATGATTGTACTCGCCAAAGTTATTATCTACAGACCTTGCGTTACTTTTGCAAAGAAAGTTTTAAATTTGATTAAAATCTGATAACCTCTATTGACATGTCTATCATTCTATCTTTCTCTCTAATGCAAAATGTTTCCTTTTGATAATTTTTGGTTTGTTATCTTCTTCCAGGGAAAATTGTCAACTTCGAAGATAAGAGTGCAGTGGTAATAGCGACGGTTTTTAAGGTAAGGAAGTCTTAAAGTATTAGATTGTTGGGGGTTGAACTTTAGGAAGGAAACACTTTAAAGGGAGGGCTGTGTTAAAGACGTTTGTTTGTTGGTTTTTTTCACATCATTTTCTCAGAAAGCTTCCCTGTTTCAAGGATTTTAATTGATGTTGGTGATAGCGGCACTTTTTGAAGTAAATTTAAACCAGTTAGTTGATACATCCCGTTAGTTATAGTTACAGCAAGTTGTCGTATGTTTCCACTTTATTTTATATGTGAAACTTCAGCGCAGTCTTACAGACTAGGAGCTTGAGGGCTGTGTGCGTTAATGGTGGAAATGGTATTTCTAATGCAGAACCCAAACATTTTGTTCAAGTTATTTTCCATCTGATAATTTGCACTATAATCCAGTCAAGTCTTGATTGCTTGATTGATTGATTGATTGATTGATTGATTAATATCATCCATATGCTGTTATCAATATGCCTTTGCATTAGGCCTTTGCATTTTTCAAGTTTCCGACGAGAACGATTTGGAGAAGCAATCGAAAAACAGTCGTTGATGCTTTTTCCAGGACGTACGCAAAAAGTCTAACATATTTTATTTTTAATATTTTACGATCTTTTTTATAGGAGTTTCTCCGTACATTACCGAGCTCTGCCTTTGGAAAAGAATATTTGGAAGAAATGTTAGCAACCAAAGAAATCGCAGATTCAGTTGAAAGAGCTACTGAGATTGACAAGTAAGTTCAAACTTCTGTCTATCATGAAAATTTATATCATTTCTAAATGCTGATTGTCGGTTTGTTCAATTTTTATTCAGAGTTACGACCTCAGTTCCAAATATTAAACAAATTCCTTTTGTTTTGAGTCTCAAAAGTCCCGTGTGGTACAGAATTTGAATATTGTGTTCAGGGAAGCATTAGCTAAATAGTTGCTTAAATTGGTCAAAAAAGTTATTTATTTTCTGGAAATAAGTCGAAATAACAATGAAAAATATACCAATTTGGGGCATTTTCCAAAACTATTCTACAAATTTGGATAATTTAAACTTTTCTCGAAGTCTTCATAACTCTTTGCTCAATGTTGTTGAGTAACAATCCTTTCTTTCCTCCGTAGAAATCTCAACAAACTGCCAAAGGTGAATCAACTCCTGATAAAAAAGTTCTTCTGTGTGCTCTACCACATCGCACGATACTCGGAAACAAACAAAATGACGTCACAGAACCTTGCTATTTGTATTGCACCGAGTTTGATTTGGACAAGCAAAGTTTTGAAACCATCGAGCCCGATGGAAACCGTTTCATCATGCGAACTTGTTCAGTTTGTTATCGAAAACTATACAGAGATCTTCGGCGAAGAAGCAACGAAAATTATGGGAGATGAATCCGAGATTGAACCGCCATTTTGTTACGATGACGAAGAAATGCCGGAGAATAGTTCGGATGTTCCTGAATCACCATGCAAATCACCCGAGGAAATTCAAGCGAAGAAAGACGGGTTTATCTTATCATTGAACGTTCCGGATTTCAATTTCAGTCCGAACGGCAGTCCTACATCATCAGACCCGGAAAGAAAGAAATCCAACACGATACCTCGTCTGGAAAATGGAGATATGTCAACACGCATCGATAGCTTTGTTTATGGCCTAAAATTCCACAATCGTCGACATTCTGAGAATGATTTAACAGACTTGAACGATAATATTGAAAAACGCAAAATGCGAGCCCGAATTCCACTCAACACGTACACGACAACAGCCGAACTTATCTCACATCAAGTCAATGGCCATGTCGACAGTAAGGGGAATGACCCTTCATCGGCAGTTATCAAAGTCGTTAGCAATTCGAAAGAGAACTCCCCTAACGGGAATTCAAGAAGGAAGAATTCGCCGTCGAATCAAGCCATTTATCACCGAAAAGTTCGTCCGACGCCAAGTTACGAAGAAGCAGTAAAACAGCTCCGAAGGAACAACAACTTCTCGCCTACGTTTTTGAGAAAGTTTGATGAAAATCTCGAGAGCTCGGACGATAGCCTTGATACAAAATTGGACGAGAATAGAAAAGCAGAGTCGTCAAAAACGACTGCAGACCGAACAATTTCGCAAGACCCTTCAGCGAATCGCAGAGTCAAGCTTGAACGACAGGCATTTGTTTATCCTCTCAGTTCACCGATTACACAACGACTGCAGAGCACTAGATACGCCGCAGACGAATTTCGACGAAGATCGCCCGAAGACTCAATCACAAATTCGGGGCGTTTGCGGCATCCCATCGCCCCTGCTTCGTACGAAGAGCATGTACAAAGGCGAAAAAGATTCGAAGCAGCGTATCTGCAGAAGATTAATCTCGATGTTAACGAAAATGATAAACGAAAAAATGCGACAAAGGGACTCAGAGCGAAGGCAGACTTTCATCACGATGGTGTGAGTTTTATGCATTCGTACAACGGAGCAGAAGCAGCGAAGGACAATAAGGCAATGCAAGAGAAGCTTCATTCTAGTTTAGACACTGCGAGTTTGAGATCAATGCGATCTCGGTCAAATAGTGACGGACAAACGGGCATACCGCTAAGTAATGGTATACACACTTTTATTACACAACGAAAGAACTCCCGTTCGAACGATCCCGCGCAAAATACCGCTACAGACTTTTCTAGGAATGATGCCCTGTTCAGACACCGCCTCGTGCAAAACACATGCTCCGCAAGTCCGCGCGTCCAATACACATCATACTCAACGGACAGTGATTCGTCAACTGATGGACCTATTTCGCCAATTCGCGCGGCATTAAACGCGGGCACGTTTATGTACCGCAGCGAATCAGCGAAGAAACGAGAACATAAAGTTATCGATGATATCTCGCAGCATAACGGACAGTCGACGAGAATCGAGCAAAATAACAATAATGTTGCGTCGGAGTACACCAACCGCGCGAGAAGAATCAGCGATCGAGAGGCTGAAGACGTTGATACGATTTTATCGAATTTAAAGAGCGGAAGCAGCGAGCGGAGCAGCAGTTCCAGCGTCGCGGATTCAGTCGGAGACGTCGATGTACCGTCGCATGAAGACATCAAGAACATTTTGCGCCAAGATGAATCGTATGTGTAATGTTTTGAACAATTTTAATAGATATATAACTTAGTTTAGGATAGGAGAGACTCTGTAGAAAGAATAGTAATTTTAGAAAGTTATCCAGAAGTTATTGTAGATTAGAAAGCTAGAAAATCGTTTCTTGCAACGGATGTATTATTGTATTATGGAACGGTCTTGTCTAAATCCCTTGAGATCGAGAATGGTAGCATAGTATGCTTGTAATGGAAGGCTCATTCAGTATTAACCAACGAACTTGAAGCTTAGAGACTTCTAAGAAAATTATACCTACAAACAAATACTTTTGCAATATAAGCTCCAAATTAAAATTTTTTTCTAACAGTTGTAAAGTTTTGTAACTAGCTGCTTTAAGAAGCAAAAGAAATTCATAAGATTTTGATTGATCTGTTGTTTTAGTTATTGCAGTAAATATCTGACATTTCATTCAAAAAGATGTCCTAGAAAAGGTTTGATTTTTGGTGCTTTGAATCAGTCACTTTTCAACTTGATAAAATACCCTCGTCTGTTGATTCTCGCCTCCCTTGGCCGCGTAAAAACCTGCAATATTGCACTGTAGTTTTATCTTTTTTGAGAAATTCGACAATTTAAACTCGGAGCTTTTGGAAATATCGTCGATTATTGGTTTTGCCTTTTTGTTCAAATTAAACGAGGCAATATGGAGACTTGTTATTTTGCGGCAGGAAAAGTTGAAATGTTTAACTTCTCAAAGATGGTTATAAGAATCCCAGGCCTGCCTCTCCGCCTCCCTCTCCCAAATCATTATGAAGGATAAAGTTAGGTTTCGTTCCGTTCCAAACAAAATTGTATAACCATTATGTATTCTGTGAATGTAAATATATAGATTTAGCAGTAACTACAATTATTATCGAAATTGTGGAAAACTATTTTACTTCGTTTATAAGTAACTGTCAATTGTTTGTATTTGTGAATATTAAAATATTCTTTGAAATATAGATGTTTTCGGATATAACTTGGAGTTCATTTCTGAGACGATTCTACCCTCCATGGCTCGCTGTGGAGCTTTCTTGTTACATGTCCATAAATAGAGCCTTCTGGTAACTCACGGAGTCCCAGGATGGGAGGATTCTCCAGGCGTTGTTGCCTCTGTTAATCCTCGCACTCTTTAGAAAAATCCAGATACCTGGTCAATAAACAAAATTCGACGTAAAATTTGAAAAGATGACCTTGATTCCACAAATTGTATTGGGGAAAATCGAAGATACAGTCCACCGCGTCTATGACAAAAATTGAAGACAGAAATGTCCAATGGTTTGATGGAAGTTTGCGAGAAATTCCACAAAGCTAGCAAAAACGAACTTAGAAATTAGTTTTAAAATGTGTGCGGTGCTACAAATAAAAAGAACTCTATCTAGTACGCCTTTATGGGGAATGACCAACCTTGTTCAACAATTCTCATCATTGAACACAAGTCACGCAGAAGATTTTGCGTGCCTTTGATTTCTCCAAAGTGGCAGTTTGTTTCTCTTGGCACTTAATTATCTATCTATGCAATTTTGCGCCATGCCCTGGGATTGGCTCTGGATTCCCTAATGCAATTCGTCCTCTGGTCAAGACCGCAACTATATCACGAGGCTGCTTGAACTGGAAGGATGCTGCCTTTTGCTTTTGGGTCTGCTGTCATTTTCAAGTCTTAGAATTTCGCGCTATTGCAAAAACTGTTTATCGGGATGTACAAGTCAAAACTGACAAGAGCAAAGTCGCAGGTATCAAAGTCTCAAAGTCACAGGTATCAAAGTCACAGGTATCAATTCTTAGGTTCAATTATTCAGGTTTCTTTTGAAGCGAGATTGAAAATCTTGTCACAAATAATGGCTTCCTTGTAGCAGAAAAATTGAGGTGATTTTGTTTGAGACACACGATACATAAGTTTTTGCTTGTTTTAGACGACGGTCAGAATTTCGCATTTATTTTTGGGGCAAGCATAAAATAATGTGCTCATAACCTTTGGCTGTGGAGGAGGTCAGCTACTCCTCACCAAAGGATCAATTGCACATGTGGGTCTGGCACACAGGGTAATCACACCTTAACCAATTAACCATTTCGAGAATCAAAAAAGGAAATGGTGGAAATGTATGCTTCGCTGTGGCAGTTTGGTCCCAGTTTGGTGCGGAAATCTGAATCTGCATTCTTTGAAACAATATCAGGGGTACCTCAAGGATCCGTCTTAGGCCCTATTCTTTTCAACTTCTACATTAATAATATCATCTCACAACTAAAACGTTTTATAGTGAATGATGTTCTGCCCTTCTGCTCACTAAATATGTCCCGACCAGCACAAAATTCTTCACCATATGGAAGTCTAGCTTGTGGCTAATCAAAGTTCATTAACCCTTCATCATAAGATTTTCCTGGTTTTGTTACACTTTTGTTTGAATTCTATCTTTGCTTGCCGCAAAAGCAAATGTTTTGGAGATTATAAGGCGATATTGAAAATGAACTCTCAAATAGGATAATCTCTTCAAAATTCTTTAACATTAGATAATTTTACAGCCTGGTTATCTTATTTAATGAAATAAGCAAACTTATTGGAATCTGAAACCTCGGAACTCTTTTGTGAAACTTGGAGGGGTTCCAGAGGGTATCACAAAATCAAATCCTCTCATTTTTTCTAATAAAACTAAGAATTTGACCCACTACTGAAAGACTCTAAAATTCCCATCATCTGAGTAGGGTCTGCACCGGGGGGGGGGGGGTACACAACTTGGGGATGGACGGG